>JAJHSJ010000008.1:10550943-10692085 GCA_021015155.1 Magnolia officinalis
ACCACTTGATCATTGCCCTAATATTCAAGTTGAATTGATAGATTTTCCAACTCAAAGTTGACATGATTTGATGCTCCATTATTGATATACCATGTTTCATCTAATGGAGAGAGTGCATGAGATGAAACCATGGCTAAAAGTTTTCGCATAAGGACCCTTCCTTAGTAGGCATGATTCATATGATTATAGAAATTAACCATTTTTTAAACAAATATGATAGATTGACTGAGCCCCACTTGAATGGGAGTCGTGAGAGAGATAAGGCAAACTATCACCATGCAATCCACTACCACGGCCATAACCGCAAATACTTTCACGAGAGGTGAACCATTATCGTCTAGCTAGGAACAACAAGGTAATGGTGGTACCATCATTTGCACCAAGCTTATGTTACCAATCAATTCTAATTTTTACTGGTCAAAAAGACCGTGTAACTCATCCGATGAGTTGGGTATCTTGTGTTCTTGAATTAAGTGAACCACGACTCATAAGTCTGGCTAAGACCATTGAGGATAAATTCAGCTAAGTCATCTTCAACAAATAGTTTGTCTACTACAGCTAGCTATCAATATATATATATATATATATTTTGATATATATATTGATAGAGAGGCTCCCTTTCTGAACATTATGAAGTTCTTATTTAAGGCTCATGAATTGAGCTCTAGAGTGGGAAGAAAAACATAATTTCAATGATTGCATATATTCATTTTCTTGAAAAGTAGCGTTGATCCAGCTCAAAAGGTATTGATCAATTCGTGACCATTCAATGTCTTCAGGATTTATGGTTGATAAAAGTTTATTTTCAACATCATATTGAAATTTTCATACCTAATAGGTTGTTACTTCTTGGGATGGGTAAGAATTGAGACACCCAGAGAAGATAGTTTGATCTATCTAGTTTAACAGATATTACATGTGAGATGTGAGATGTTAGAAACGAACAAAGAGTCGATAGAACTTGATAGAATCCATAAGAAATGGAAGTTCCGAAGATGAGGAACTAGTCGAGTGTAATAAGCTTGTGAGACCAAGAAAGCTCTAATATCATAAAATCCTTTAGGGCTTCTTTGGACAATGGTATCAAGTTGTATTAAATGGGATTGCATTGCTAATCCCACTTTGAAATTTGGAATTGCATGTTTAGCAGAAGTGTGAGATGAGATTAAAATTAACTTTGTAGGCTTTGGAAAATGAGCCCTGTGTTGGAAAGTATGAGATGAGATTACTAATCCCACGGATGATGGATTTTTGCTTCATCTAGGTTTAATCCAAATGCAACTTGAAAATAAATCCTGGGATTTATTTTTTAATGCATACATTCCAAACATAGTATTAAAAAACATGGTATAAACCCAATCCACTGACAATACCTTACACATACATTTATTGTAACTTTTACAATTCTATTCACCTTAATTTATGGATTGAATAAAGTGGATGGCTTGGCTTGAGTTTATATTTTCTATTCACTGGTAAAACATACATACATACACACGTGTGTGTGTATGGGAAAAGGTACAATGTGCTTGAGCTGATTTTAACGCCCCATGAGGTCGAGCTTTGTGGGCCCCACTATGATCCGTTTCGAACATCTACCCCATCAGTCAGATGCATCATTCCATCATGGGCCTAGGTCTCAAAAATCAAGTCAATCCATGACTTGTGTGGGCCACACCACATACAGAAGTGAAGAGGAGTCTTGCACCATTAAAACATTCATAATCATTTTTTGGGCCCACCGAGATGTGGTTTGCAAATCCAGCCCATCCATTATGTGTGTCCCACTTGGATGAGGGTTCAGACCAAGTTTCGGTAGCATTCAAAATACAAGTGGGCCCCACCAAGTGCTTTTATATGTTTTTGCATGTCTTCACATGATTTTAGATGGTATGGCCCACCTGAGTTCCGTATACGGCTGATTTTTGGTATATCCCATAATTTAAAGGGGACCCATCAAATGCACGGTGTTAATGGTCGACACGCATCACGGTGGGGCCCACACAGCTCAACCTCACGGGAGGTTAAAATCAGCTGGAGCGCATAGTGTGTGTGTGTGTGTGTGTGGGTGTGTGTGTGTGTGCGTATATATATATATATATATCTATATATCTATATACTATATATATCTATATATAAATAATTGTGTGGGCTACATTTTTGGACCTGATGAGGAGGTGTTTGTTTTCTTATTTACCATTGTAAATAGAGGTAGATATGTAATTATTATTTACCATTTGAATTATAGACATCGGTTGTTGTTACAGTTGACGTTTGATAACAATCTCTTATTCTTGTGTAACTATTTATGTTCAAAAGAGAAAAACAACAACCATAGGCAAAAGTATTCTCTATTCAAGGAGAAATTACTATTTGCAATGAATGGGCATATGCTTGTTTTAAAGAGGCCCAAGAGTATCTCTCAAGAAAGTACTCTTTGTTCTTTCCAATTCTAAATTTCTTAATTGAACATTATGGCTCAGAGGATACAAAAGGAAATTCTTAGATAAAGTCAGCTAAAGCTTTATATATACTCATTATATCATTTTAAGATATGAATAAAAAAAAAAAAGCTCCATTGGACCACACAAGATGCACCGATAGTAACACCCACCGTTGAAACCTTTCTACGGGTCAACATGACGTTGTTTTACCATCCAACCTATTCATAAGGTCATGGTCATGTATACGTGGATGAAGTGAAAACAGAAATATCAGCTTAATCCGAAACTTCTCCAGCTCCTAAGAACTTTTTAATGGCTGATGTTTAATCCTCACTTTATGGTCCACTTAAGCTTTGGACCTGCCTCATTTTTGGTTCATACTTTAAAATGATCTAAGATAAGCGTTGAACGGCGTGGATAAAACACTTACATCACAGTGGGCCCCACAGATCCCTGCCCGGATGGATTACTGTCCGGGTGGGGGGTAGGACGCAATCCGTGTCGCTGTCGGATGGGTAAAACGCATACCTGGCTCCACGTAGCCCCTGAAAAGGACCCTCCGTCTCTAGTTAGTTCCTCCCAAATGGCGTGATTTTCGAGGGTGATCAAAATTTTTTAAAGAAAATTACCACTGCAGACCTCACCTTTTATCCAGCGTCTTTTATTAAAATCAAAAACTTTCCTTCCCAACTTAGAACTTTCACGTACGGACATAATTTTTTTATTGTCAAATGCTGTGTCCGTACGTGTAAGGTCTAAGCTGGGAAAGTAAGTTTTGGATCCTTCATAAAAGACGCTGGATAAAAGACGTGGCCCACAGTGGCAATTTTCTCAAATTTATGGATTGCATACGTAAAACTGATTGCGATCTGCACGCAATCAGATGGCAGAGATTCTATTCCAACCGTTGCGTGTGACCCACCTATGTTTGAACGGCGGGCACTCCGTTCTAACCGTTTGCTTAGGAAGCAACGGCACTCTTAATTTAAACAGGTGACAATGGAACAATCTCAGCCATCTATTAATAGACACGTAGATAATTTCGTGTAACCTCTAGAACCATGTAGGCCAGATAAGAACATCCATTGGATGATTGTAGATGGCCCATCCATTAGATAAGATTCAAACTCCGAGTCCATCGAATTTGAAAGGTTAGCACGGATAAGAGGACAGATATTGTAGTCCGCGTACTACTAAAACAAATTCATAGTCTCATTTAGTGGGTATTCTTACGGATAATCAGACACGTTCAAGAGGTGGATCCAACCATGAATAGTAATGGGAAGTTGTAAAAATCTCCAGAAGAGATCCTATCCATTCAATACTTGGATAGATAAAATTATAGAATCTCAATGGTCAAAATTTTTAAATCCATTTTTAATGGTTAAGATCATCTCTAAAGAAAAAGATAAGATAAAAAGAAAGAGAGAATTTTCACAGGCTATCCATGCTGGGCCTTATCTAAAGTGGGCCTTACTCTAATCCCGTGACTCAGGTGGCAGACTACGATTTCCTCAGGTAGTCCGAGGAACATCTTCCTTTTTACAAAGGCCATAAAATTGATATTATTTTGCTGGTCTTGCGGTGTATAGACCCAACTTACTACCCACCAATTTCATTAGCCCAAAAAAAACTTTAATTATGAAATTAGACCTCAGGTTGTACAGATAAATTAAAAAAAAAACCAAATACCTCTACTTTTTCAACTACTTACCAATCAAGGGTATTTTAGTCGAAATACCAGCGTCCGAGCCTTACGAGATCGCTTTCCGCGAAATAAGGGTTTGGGCGGAGAAAATAAAAAAGCTTTGCGGATGCGGGGATATCTGGGAGTTATATGATACATGAAGGCATACTGATCAATTATACACGTGGAATAAATTAATTAAAATTAAAAACACTAAATTAAAATCAGATTCGTTAAAAATATTAGTCTCTAATTTCTTGGCCTGGCTAGTTGGTTTTTGAAATTTGACCATTGGAGATTTTTCATTTTTAACCGTCAGTTGCATGTCCACCAATCTAATGGTCAGTTAAAAATAAGGGTAGCTTTTGGTTCATGGACTCAGATCTTGGACAGTATAATTTAAGCAGGTTGTATTCACTTTCTAAGTAATTTCTAAATGCCTGCGTATCATCCATATACTCTGCCGGAGTATCAAAGTTCTTCTCGATATTATATGATCCATCAATATCAAGGTCAAATGGAAAAATCGAGAGAAAACGTCATTGAAAGGAATTGAAAACGATATTTCATTGAAAACTCAAATCCCTATACATTTCATAAAGAGTTATGTTTCAGGTTTATGGGAATTTTTACATTCACACAGTTGAATTTGGATATTTTGGTATCTAAATTTCCATCTGGACCGTCCATTAGTTTTAGTAGATCTCTTAGGATTCTTGGAAAAAAAATATGAGAATTAATTCATCTAAAACACTGTTTCAATCGAATTAAAAAATATATGGTCAGTATTGTTTAAGAGTTTATTAGCAATTAGTTGATCTGATTTTTCTAAAATATAGGAAGAAGAGTGGAATGGACCTAATGGACGGTTAGGATACATGATGTAAATCATAGAAAGACCAAATGCAACCACGTGCATGCAAAAGCTTCCGTACACTTGGATACGTAAGCATTTTACTTTCGTAAAAACTACAAAGTCCGAGGCCTTGGGATGCTCGAGTGACATCTTCTATGATTAAATTTACAATCGTGGGCGCGACCTTTTATCCTGTGGTTTTTTTGAAGCAATACAAACTTAGAATACGCACTTGGACCTCCTCGTACGGACTCAGCATTTCAAGACAAAACTACCCTTCCTTTCACGGCTATGGCTTTTCCTCTTCCATTTTCACTTCTTGTTTTTCCTCTCCCTTTCCACTGTTGCTTTCACTGCTATTGCTTTCACCCCCTTTCCTCACTGTGTTTCCGGCAGAAAGACCTCTGAAAACCCTTTTTGTGGGCCCCCTCAATCGTATTTTGTCTTCTTCTCAAAATGGTCGGTCCAGAGAAGAAAGCACGCAGCAAAGGTATATTTTAAACTCAGTTGCCCCCACATGGAATGTATGTAATTCCTTTTATATTTTTTTTACTAGAGGAAAATGTTATATACGATCGAGCTCATGGGATCTCCCAATGAGGTCGAGCTGTGTGGGCCCCACCATGATGTATGTCGAACATCAACACCGTGAACTTGATGGGTCCCCTCTAAATTATGGGATAGCAGAAAAATCAGTCATATACGGAACTCAGGTGGGCCATACCATTTGAAATCATGTGAAGACATGGCTAAAACATATAAAATTACTTGGTGGCGCCCACCTGAAATTTGGATGTGTCTAAAACTTGTCTGACCCCTCATCCAAGTGGGACACACATTGTGGATGGGCTAGATTTGTGAAACACATTTCGGTGGGCTCAAACGGCAAATATGAATGTTTTAATGGAAGGTAAACCCTCTCAAGTTTTGTATGTGGTTAACCTACGAAAGTCACGAATTAACTTGATTTTTCAGCTCTAGGCCCACTATGGAATGGTGCATCTAACTGATGGGGTAGATGTTTGACATACCTCATGATAGGGCCCACACAGCTCGACCTCATTGGTAGTTCACATGAGCTCGACCATATAGAACCTTTTCCCACACAGACGTATATATACACACGACACATGTGCATGCATGCCCGCTGATCTTCTAGTTTGCCCCGCTGATTTCCTTTGAATGTAATTAAGGGCATGTGCTAAGGTATGTCTATGTCTCCTTGTATATAACATGATATGGGGTCCAACACTGTAAAAGCTACAAACTTGAACAAATACATGCCTTGACTCCCTGTCATACGGCCATGTGCCTATGCTGGCCGAATAAAGGCAAGTGTTCCTTATCTTTTGTGCTGACAAAGCTACGCAACCTTGTGATGTGCTACGTTGACTAAGCTACGTAACCTTGTAATAACGAGGAAAGTCATATATAATTCATGAACACCTCATTGAGTTATCCTTGCGAGCATTACTCGATGCTAGTTGCCTAAGCGGCGAGCTTATTTTAGCCGGTTGAAGCTAATTGATCATTCAATATCTTTGGCTCATGTGTATCATGTATATTACAACTTTCTTAAGCTGTACCTTAGAAGCAACGGTATTTTCCTTTGAATATAATTAAGGGCAAGTGGCAAGGTATGTCTATGTTGTGATGTAGAAATTGGTATACCTTGATGAGAATCAGCAGGGCAAACATGAAATCAGCGGGCCAATCAGTGGGCCCAACAGTGATGTATGTTTGTTTGTTATCAAACCTAGACATAAGATCATACTGACATGGATCAATAGAATAAACAATTATAAGCTTGATCCAAAACTTCTTTGGCCTAGATGAAATGATCAACATTAGAAGCTCAATTCCAAATTTCATTTGGTGTGTTCCATTTGAACATTGGATACATTTATAGGAATTGGCTCAAGCCATGAAATTATTTGTTAAGTTTGTCCCGCTGATTGCCTAGTTTGCCCCGCTCATTTTCATCTTTTCCCCGCTGACTTTCTAGCTTGGCCTGCTGATTTTCTAGTTTGCCTTACTAACTTTCTAGTATGCCCCATTGATATTCTAGTTTGCTCCGTTGAATTTGTAGCATGCCCGTCTGATTTTATAGACAATGTTTTATCTTGTGAATTTTATGTTTGATATGTTTTTAAATCCATCTCTGCAGGCAATGAAAATTTTGTCGTCATCTTCAAGCCAACATGTTGGTGTACACTGACTTGGTGGTTTGACAAGGTGAATGGTGGAGTGGAGAAGCACGATAGTCGCCTAAATCTGTTCAGACAATCCCCTTTTGCGCTTTTATTACATGTTACATCCTTTAGCTTTGTAGGGGATATATTTCAGCTACTTTTAGTAAGATACAAAGGTGATTCAGTATTTGAGATCAAGGGGAGGCGATCGCAGTTTTCTGAGATGGACTTCGCCCTCATTACTGGTCTTAAGACTGGAAATCTTACTGTACCCAAGAATCGTTGCACTACGAGTACACTAAGAGACAAATACTTCAAAGAACATCGAGTGTTAAAGAAGCACCTAATGGGCGTGTTTGAGAGATTAGTTGACACCAATAAGCATGAGGACGTCATGAAGGTTGCCCTACTTCTAGTTGTGGAGTGTTTTCTTAGGGGAACCGAACCGAAAACCATATGCAACATGGATTATATTCACCTGGTGGATTCGTTAGATGATTTCTATGTGTATCCTTGGGGTAGTTTGGGATACATTACAATGTTGTAAAGAATCGAATTTACCGTTGCCGCATCAAGTTCCCCTCGGTACACTGTATGTGGTTGCGTCCTTCCTCTACAAGTAAGAACATCTTTTATTTTCTATATGTTTTCCCTCTATAGTCATATTTGAATTTTTAACTTGGTGCAATTTCATTCTAACAGGTATGGGCAGTAGAGATATTACCGACCCTACAAGAGTGTGTTGTTTCGTATGTTCCCCGTGAAATTCCACGCTTCATTTAATATCAAGGCTGGAAGTGTTGGAGGTACAAAAGAATACATGCTATTGTCCAGAGTAAAGTTGTAAGTTTATATATGTCCAGCATTTACTTTGCTTAACTTGACAACCTTATCAATTTTTTATTTAACATTACTCCTTGTTTTTTTGCAGACATCGATAGTGATGAAATTAGAACCAACGCTACGAGAATGGGAAACGGATGTCGTTCGCTCGGTGCGTGACAGTTTCCAGGTAAGATGTTATAAAAAATGAACTATATTTTTTCTACATGTGTAAAGTTATCCTTACTCTTACATATCCATCTATACATTTCGTAGGTCAGTGAAACCCAAGAAGATGATGAGGAGGGTAATGAGATTGATCATGATGAGGATGACGAGTCAGATGATAACGATGAGAAAGGCGTGGAGGAAGAGGGACCGAGGGAGGGTTTACCAATGGGGTGTGTTATGAAGAATGTTATTTTTATGAAGGAATTTCGGATTGAGAGGGAAGAGTTGAAGAGAGAGAGAGAGGAATTGAAGAAGGAGAGGGAGGAATTGAGAAAAGAGAGGGAAGTGATGAGACGGAAAGAAGCAATGATTGATGAGAAGGAAAATATGTTACTGAAAGAGAAAGAGCAATTCAGGATGAAGAAGAAATTATTTTTTGAGGACAGGGAAAAGTTAGCTAATGAGAGGGAGGAGTTTAATAAGGAGAAGGAAGGTAGGAGTACACAGAGGGGATGTTTTGTAATGGAGGAGGAGGGTGAGGAGTTGAGGAAGTGAGGGGAAGTAAATGATGACCCACATACAGAACCTTGACATGGGGTTCTGGATGGGCATTCGTATAGTAATGTCAAAGGTAATGTATTGAATGCATCCACTTCTCATCCCGTTTATGAAAGGAGAAACAAAAGGATACCGAAGCCGTCATATTACAAGATATCTCCGTACTTGTCCCTGTTTGCATTCGATACAACCCATGGGCCAGTTCCCGAACCCGAGCAAGTAACAGCTTTTGCAACTTCTCCGATATCATTTTCCCTACAAATGGATCCTTTCAGGATACTATCCGCACAAGAGGTGAAAGAGGCAGAGGACTGGTATGAAGCAAACAAGGCTAAGGCAGTGGGGAAATGGTTCAGTACGATATGGCTGAAGGATGCATGGGTTGATAGCGAGGTAAGCATTACTAATTTATTCTTTATATGCATTGATTGACATATAATTATGTGTTATATGAATCTATGACTAACATTCTACTATCCTATTGATTAGGCTATTGACACATACATCAAGTTCCTTGAGAAAAGGCATAACGACCGTTCAATAGCATATTCTCAGGATTGCAAGTTTTATCCTACGTTTTTTACGGCAACTGTTTATTGCGTTAATCTGTAATCTGTTTAAAAATTTCATTTTCTTATATGTATTGAACTTTCATCATGTTTGTAATAGCAAAGCCTTGAGGGGTGTTTGCCTGTTTTGATTGCATACCGGGCCTCCAAATCGGCGTCCGAATGGGCCGAGCTATTGGGTCAGATGAGTACGGCTTATGCAATTGCCAAGTACCAAGATAAACCATACGCCAAGACAATTTGGTGTTATGAACGGGTAATGCACTTGTCATAGAGCATCATCTCTTACTGTTATGTCTTTTATTATGTTTAACTAATATATTATTTTGTGAATCATAAACATGTCTATGCACCCATTAATCACGAAAATTCACATTGGTTTCTACTAGTTATCTATCCTAGATCAAGAGAAATTGTTGTTGTGGATAGCTTTTGCACAAATTTATTGTCGAAGTACAAGCAAAAGATGAAGAAGATGACTGATGCACTCCCCATTCTCTTCTATGCCACTGGAGACGGCACTGTGCTTGAAGGGAAGAAGTGGACCGTCAGAGTCGATGAATCTACGCCGAAGCAGGACAATGGTTATGACTGTGGTATATTCGTAATGAAATACATCAACATTTTGTGTAGCGGTCTCACCTTGGCGGGAATAGACATGCAAAAATTGACCGCCAATTGGAAGAAGTCAATAGCTTATGATTGTCTGTCTCTAGTTTGTAGATGATATTTGTGTGGGGCATAGGCTGAATTTTGGAAAGATGTTGTATACATTGTATTATATATATTATTGAATATACATTGTAAGTTATGATGTATAGCATACTTTGTAAGTTTTGATGTATAGCATACTTTGTAAGTTTGGTGGATAGCATACTTAGAAAATTTTTCGTGTATTCGCCGGAATTGTAAGTTATGATGTATAGCATACTTTGTAATTTTTTATGGATGATAAAATGAACTTTATACTTTGTCCCACTATATTTTCCGTTTGCCTCGCTATGCTTGTCGATCAAGTTCAATGCACATGGAACTCAATGCGCATCATTGGCCCACTCATTTTCATGTATCCCTCGCTGATTTTATAGTTTGCCCCGCTGATATTTTAGTTTGCCTCGCTGTTTTTCCTAGTTTGTCTCGCCATTTTTCTTAGTTTGCCTCGCTGTTTTCCCAGTTTGCCCCACCGATATTTCAGTTTGCCTCGCTGTTTTTCCTAGTTTGTCCCGCTGATATTTCAGTTTTCCTCGCTGTTTTTCCCAGTTTGCCCCACTGTTTTTCCTAGTTTGCCTCGCTGTTTTCCTAGTTTGCCCTGTTGATATTTCAGTTTGCCTCGCTGTTTTTCCTAGTTTGTCCCGCTGATATTTCAATATGCCTCAATGTTTTCCTAGTTTGCCCCGCTTATCATATAGTTGACGACTTAATCAATTTGATAGTTAACACTATCATTCCCACTAAGATAGCAATGAGAATTATACTTGATCGAGGAAGACTGCTACTCGAGGAACACTATCATTCCCACTAAGATAGCTTGAATTTCTTCGTTTACATTTGTTATTGGTAATGACGTCAGATTAGAACTCAAATCGATTCTAGAAATATGAGTCAAATCTATTCCATAGAAGAAGTGCTGCAAGAATGCTTCTTGCGCTTTTATAAAATTCACTCTTATCTTTCTGGGCGAGTGAAGCCAGCTCCATTAAAAAAAAAAAAAAAATCCTCGCACAGAAAGACTTTTAGCCTTTAATTTAAGGCTATTGGTACTTTCGAAAGCTATTAATACTTTCGAAGGCTATTGGAGTATATTGCAGGGCGGTTAACCCAAGAGAATAAATTCTTGTGGTAATAATCAAACTCAACTAAGGAACAGTTACTGAAAATGAAACCCCTATCTATACTAAATATATTAGGGCTTCATCAAATTAACTAACTATATATGCAATTAGTGACGTAAGATGATTGATATTCATGCTTGTTGTGACTTTTGAGTTTGCTAAGAGATTCTTTGTGCAGGTGGGTACTGTAGATTTCTCTCAAGTATCAGTCTGTGCCCTTAGGATGTCCAGATGGACTCTCGGGCTGGCTCTCCTTCGGGAGAAGTACCATAGAAAGTCTAATAGAGTACTTGCCCGATTAGGTGGAGCTGGTTACCGGACTTGTCAGTTCGCTACCACATCATCGTTCTCGACGATGGGAGCGATTGTTTGTGGTCTTGGACAAACCTGGCCGCGGTTCTCCACTCCCATTACAGTTTTGGATTGGTCGGGGCACACTCCTCAATCCGTCACGTCGAAGGGTCTGCTAGTGGATTTCATCCGACGTGAGTGAAAACCTAAGGAGTGGAGGTGACCTCCTGAGGAACTCACCTTTGATAGGGAGGTTAAAATGCTAGAGCATACCGTCAATGGCGTAATTGGGTGAAGTTATGGCTTGAGCAGCTTCAATGGTACCACACGGTTGCTTTAAAACCAGACGTGCAGTTCCAAGAACTCTTCGAGGGGCCTGTTGTTGAGACCTCCTGGAAACGCCGTAATCAAAACCAATTTCAGTTTTCCTCGCTGTTTTTTCTAGTTTGCCCCACTGTTTTTTCTAGTTTGCCCCGCTATTTTTTCTAGTTTGCCTCGCTATTTTTCCTAGTTTGCCCCGCTGATATTTCTAGTTTGCCTCACTGTTTTTCCTAGTTTGCCCCGCTGATATTTTAGTTTGCCCCGCTGATATTCATAGTTTGCCTTGTTGTTTTTCCTAGTTTACCCCGCTGATATTTCAGTTTGCCTCGCTGTTTTTTCTAGTTTACCTCGCTGTTTTTTCTAGTTTGTCTTGCTGTTTTTCCTAGTTTGCCCCGTTGATTTTCCTAGTTTGCCTCGCCGTTTTTCCTAGTTTGCCCCGCTAATATTTCATTTTGCCTCGCTGTTTTTCCTAGTTTGCCTCGCTGCTTTTCCTAGTTTGCCTTACTGATATTCCTAGTTTGCCTCGCTGTTTTTTCTAGTTTGTCCCGCTGATATTTCAGTTTGCCTCACTGTTTTTTCTAGTTTGCCTCGCTGCTTTTCCTAGTTTACCCCGCTAATATTCCTAGTTTGCCTCGCTATTTTTTCTAGTTTGCCCCGCTGATATTTCAGTTTGCCTCGCTGCTTTTCCTAGTTTGCCTCGCTGCTTTTCCTAGTTTGCCCGCTAATATTCCTAGTTTGCCTCGCTGTTTTTCCTAGTTTGCCCCATTGATATTTCAGTTTACCTCGCTGTTTTTCCTAGTTTGCCTCGCTGCTTTTCCTAGTTTGCCTCGCTGCTTTTCCTAGTTTGCCCCGCTAATATTCCTAGTTTGCCTCGCTGATTTTCCTAGTTTGCCCCGCTGATATTTCAGTTTGCCTCGCTGCTTTTCCTAGTTTGCCTTGCTGCTTTTCCTAGTTTGCCCTGCTGATATTCCTAGATTCCTAGTTTGCCTCACTGTTTTTCCTTCTTTTGCCCGCCTCGCTGTTTTTCCTAGTTTGCCTCGCTGATTTTTCCTAGTTTGCCCCGCTGATTTTTCAGTTTGCTTTGCTGTTTTGTCTAGTTTGCCCCGCTGTTTTTCCTAGTTTGTCTCGCTACTTTTCCTAGTTTGCCTCGCCATTTTTATCATTCTGAAGACTATCTATTCTATTGTTGAACTTGGGCATATTATCTTCAAAACTATTTTCCCTCGACACTCTTACTCGTATGATCACATCAAATAAACGGCTGGATTCGTCAAATTCCTTCATCGCCGCTGCGACAGCCTGTCTCATGAGCCTCGACCTCCCCACTCCCTTCCATCCCCGTACCAGTACGGAGAACACTGAAATACTGTCATCTCTCAAGTAATCACATATCTGTTGCCTCATGCGTCGTGACCAAGCACTCACAATCTCTCCTCCTCCTTTGAGCCGTCGATCATCATTGTCCCTAGAGTCTGTCATCGCCTCCGTAGGATCTCTCTCCTGTAAAATTTAAATTACTTATCTTATAAGGGTGTCAATGGCCTGAGAAACCCGCCCAGCCCGATGATCCCTGTGGTATGGGTTTTGGCCTGACATGCTTAGCAATATCAGTTTTGGAGTTGGCGTTGGCCTCAAGCCATTTTAGCCGGAGCCATCCCGATCCGACTTCACATTTCATAGGCCTCCTTTGATTCTCATTTGTAGAACGATATTCTAATGAAACACAGAAACCAGTTGATGTTCGTCAGGATGTTCATCATTTAGAGTGTATTATTCCAAACCTTATTCATCTTTTTGCTCTACTAGATGATAAAAGTGGCCCTTTCTCTATTGATGGATTTGATGTCTCCAAATTCGTTTCAAAATTAGAAGCTCAAGTGGGCCACGTGACGGGTAAAACATTGTCGGGGTCGACCGGGTCCTACCCGGTCGACCCCAACTCGCTGGACACTTACCCGGTGGACCGGGTTACTTACCGGTCGACCCCATTTATGTAAAATATACATAAATGGGGTCGACCGGGTAAGTGTCCAGCGAGTTGGGGTCGACCGGGTAAGACTTGGTCGACCCCGACAGTGTTTTATGGTCGTTGTGATTGGCCGCTGTGATTAAACTCCTTGACTAATGGCCACTGTGATTAAACTCAAGTTCCTAAGGATGACAGGAGAACCCTCCCTTTTAAGCCATGTATATATATGATGAAGGTAAACCCACTCATTAATTATGTCATTAATAGCATGTCAACACAAGACCTATGGTCATCATGATCAATATTCAATATCATTAACATTATCATTAGACAAGATCCATGTTAGGTTTTTTGGGCATGCAATACTAATACTATGGTCATTAACCTAGGGGATAATGGTTCTATCGTTCTGTCGATGGATCTTCCAATTTGGATTGATTTTCTTCCTTAGTTATTATAAGTTAGAGGATGGAAGAAATATTTGTAAAATATAGATATGTTTTGGCTTGAAAAATAACTTTGTACGTAAATTACATGAATACTCTTTTACTTTTGTACAAAAATTATTCATGTTCTTTTTTTTTTGTTATAGAATCAATTCCTCTTCAACTATTGTGGATGATAACAATCTATAACTAGTTGCATGGGCCCACCACGCATCCAACTGGTATAAAATAGACATCTTATAATGAAAATATAACATATAGAAAATTAACATAATCCAATCATTAGGTAGGATACACCATAGGAATCATTGGACAACCACCTAAAAACCTCCGGAATCACATGGTGAGGAACACTTCTGGATGAGTTGGGTGCCACACACACATTAAGGAGGTCCACCTAGTAATAGAGACTTTTTATCTATAAATTTTGCAGAGTAACTGGGCTTTATATTACACGGTTTAGTAGTTTTGAGTGACTAATCGTGGGTAAAATTTTCCTACCAACTCTCCTTACCCTATTTGGATTCATTGAGACATACAAGGGCCTTTTAATAATTTATGTATTGTCCTTGTGTACAAAGATCGACAGTGTTTTTTTATTTCAATTCCATACCCATTTTAAGCTTCCACTGCATGCAAAGATCGACATCATATGTTAGCTTGTAAATACAAACTGGAGTTTTCTGCTCACTTAGTTCTGTCCTTGTGTAGTGGATTGTGTTGTTGGCCGTGTTGTCACTCTTGATTTGATGTTTGGACACAAAGGCTGCTTTTCCATTGTGATTTCACATTCAATAAATTATAAAGTATGTTATTTTTCATGAATGAGAAACTTGCACTTCCGGCGATTATGCCCAATTTGTTTGCATCGCCCACACTTTATTGTTTTCGATTCCTCTCCACGTGATGGAATTCTAAGCTTTTTGGGTCTTCTAGCTGACCTCCTTTGTCCTGGGGGTTTAATTTGTGCACAATACTCCTTGAAGCCCACTGAAATTTCTTCCCACTCACTCTTGTCACGTACTGGGTACATCGATTCGCTATACGTAACTATGTAATTTTGCACCGTGTAGAATGGGGAACAGTATGAGTAATGAGGGAGATTGTAGTTTATACATGCTGACAGGACATACATACAAGGGTACCCTTTCACGCCAAACTCGCGACATGTACACGAACACTCACTAAGCTTGACGGTATCATTATAATCTCACACAACATAATACTCATCTCAAGAAATAGGATGACAACGAACATCTCGCACCTTCTGCACAAGATCTTTTAACTGTTGCTCTGCCCATGATGTCAATGGCCCTACAAACGATGCCGCAGATTCTTTCCTCTTATAAAACAATTCTTGTATCTTCAATCTAACCCCTTCTATCAATTTCGTAACGGGGTATTCGCGTGCTGTTGAGGGTTAAATATTGTATATCAGACCCTAGTAATTACCCGATTTTACGAATATGATACTGTTTGACGGCATGTTTTAATCGTATTTGTAATGCAGGACGTATTTACAAGCTTGGATTGAAATAGGAGGCTAAAAACGTCCATTTAACATTCAGGAATCACCACAACAAGGGCCAGACTCCAGGGGACCAAGATCAACGCCAGAGATCCAAGAAAACCGAGAAATTGAAGTTCAAGTGGCCTGAAAGGCAGTCAGAATGCAGGATCACAGGGTTCCCGCCATCAGATTGACACGAAACTTCATACATGGCCTGGGGACCATAAATCAACTCTTTGCTTGCCTTTTGTTTAGATTGATCTGATGTTGATTTGGGTTTAATTAAGGGAATGTTTTTAGTCTTTAATGGTCTGTTGTGACTGAAATTACAATGGGTCTGCGATGGCTTTGAGTATTTCCTTTCCTTTTTATGTATCTGACGTCAGGAAGCCCTGTTGTTCACCATCGTCTCCTGGGCATGGTTGGATGTCGGTACCCTTCCTAACTTTCATGATATAATTGATTGGTTGGTAATTAGATTAATTCTGTTGTTTGCTTTGTCTCCTGGGCATGGTTTGGTGATGGAATCCATTCTAATTCATACATCTCTCATCTTTTAAACACTATATCAAATAAGTTCAGTTTAAATTCCATGATTTTTCAAGCAGGCATAAGATCTCCCTGATCTCTACAAGTGGATCCTCCGAATCCCTAGTTTCCCACTTCTGAATTCTCTTAAATTTTAGATTATTATTTCACCATTATTCCTCAAAAATTTACCTGATTTAGATTTTTTTTTCTTATTCTAGTTCTAGCCCTAGTTAGTTTCAAATTACGTACAGGTTTCAGTCCCTGTGGATTCGACCTCGGTCTTACCGAGATTATTACTACATCACAACCCTATACTTGGGGAGTGAACAAGTTTTTGGTGCCGTTGCCGGGGACTGACGGCTACGATTTTCTGAAATTAATTGGTTCTAGAGTTAGTTTAAGATTAGGATTTTACTAACTTTAGTTTTGGATTTTTTTTTTTGATTTTTAGAACTAACCTTTCTGTTTTGTAGGGTCATTGATAAATCTTCTAAATTGGTAACATCCTTCTCACTTCTCTTCTGCTTACCTTCCATATTGCTATAGGAATTTTATTTTATTATAGGATTAGACTCAGAGCTAGGGTTATACCATGGAAGCGTGGGTACATGCATATGCTGAGATGGATAGGAGATATTGGGGAATGCCTGAGGATTGTGGAATTCAACAAGTACCTCAAGATTTCTCTCCATCGAGAACAGACATTGAGAACCGACTAGAACGTTATGTTCCATCGGTTAATAGGGCCGTATACGATCGTAATTATGGGAATGAGGATTATTATCAACTATCATATTCTCCCATGAATGATCAGTATGACTATAACCAGTGGAACCATCAAAACTAGGAAAATGAACCAACAACATATTGTAATAATTATTCTCTTGGATCCCATACCTTTGAGATCCAACCAGAAACGATCCAAGAGGATTCATGTTTTAATCTAGAACAATTCAACCAGCATGTTGCGAAAATGATGAAATCATTAGAAGTACTCAATTCACGCCTTGAAAGGATAGAGGAAGCTCGCTCATCCCAACTACAATCCAATCCAAAAATACAATGCAAGGAAAGTGATCCTCACTCGCTTTTGACGAAATCTGGAATTTGGAATGAGGAGTTGGATTCCATTAACGAGCATACGGTTCAACTCCCCGATGAGTCGATCTCAATGACTGTTCAAAAGAATGATGGAGATACATGGGTGTCTTTCAAATACAGTGATGATGACACACTTTCCCTACATGATACACAGGATCTCAATGATGAGGTTGAGGTTAGTTTATTCGAACCTCAACCGAATTTAGAATGTAAGGAAAGTGACCCCATCCCAAGTGTGCACTACACAGAATTAGACAATGATGCGTATTGGGATGATGATCCTGAATGTGCAGCCCCAGTTCCCTTGGAATTAATCTCAAGTTTGGTACAGGTCAATGATCAAGAAGTGCACGAAGTGAGCGGTCATAATGAGCTACTCCACTTACCTGACATATCTGATTTAAAAGTGGAAGAGCTCCTTACAACCAACCCTTCTATCTCTTGTGAGACATGTTTGGATCACTCCCCTAAATTGAATGATGATATAATTCAGGAGATGAACGAGTTACTTGATACGACTCTGGAATTTAAAACTACCCAGTTAAGGCCACCATTTGAACTGTTGAATTTTGACGAGACCAGGCCTCTTCTGAGTAGTATCAATGAACAGAGTCCGCACATCAATACTTCGTATGCTGATCATCAATCTGTCTGTGCAGGGCTGGAGCAAGAGAGCACACTTTCGTCTACTTTTAAAGACGATAGAATCCTTGAACAGATCATCACACACTTCAATGTGGAGAATGAGTCACTCTCAACTGAATGTCCCAATGCTTTGGATGATTGCATGACACACTTTACAAATTCAAACGATCTCATGATAAGAGACAAAGTGAATGCGTTGCACGACAACATCTCGGTAGTCATCACTGACCGAGAGAACCCTTACTTTGACGCCCCTCCCTCCCCAGATCCTCACTGCTTACCATTAAGGGAGGAGGAGCTAAAAATTGAACCGAAGTCTGATACTTCTGAATGTGTTGAGACTACACCACTTCTTAAAAAAAAATTTCAATTTGATCTACTTGTAGTCTCTGATTCACCATGGGATACTAACTTCGAAACTTTTTCTGACACAGGTGAATCATATATACTTTGGATACCTCAAGCGAACCAACGTCAAATTTTTGATGAGATACATAAGTTTTTCTGGAAAATCATGCTTCAGGGCATCAAAGCCTATTACAAAAAGGGCTTTTGGATGATCCTGTTAAGAAACCTACTGAGAAATTTATCACGATATTGGCCGAAAGAGGAACCTTGCGGCATGATTGAGTAGTTTTTTCCTGCTTTCTTAGGACTATGGTAGTTTCCTTTATGTTGTTTTAGGATAGATAGTAAACTTAACGCTCCTGGGAGGCAACCCAGCTTTTCATTCCATTTAATTTTCTTAGTTAGTTCAATGTTTGTGGGTAACATTACTGCAAACCCTCACGAGACTACAACTTGTCCACTAGGGGCAACCTAGGGGTTTAAAGGCTTGTTGCATGCGCTAAATGCAATCGAAAGCACCTGCGAAAGTGGTATAGGTAGAATTTTATTTTTTGTTTTACTTTCGATTGGTTTTACTCTTGTGCTGACCCGCTCTCATGTTGAGAACTCTATGGAAAAGTCTCTCTCGACTCGTTACCCAGGTACTATCTTCCCATCACTTCTCATGTACTTTCATTGTCCCATGTGCATTGCATGCTTACATCTTTTACATTGAGGACAATGTAGATTTTAAGTTGGGGGTGGGAGATTAGGTTTCCTAATCAGTGTTTTCTTGGTCTTGAGCAAAATTTGTGAAAATTTTTAAAAAATTTTCTGCAATTTCTTGTGAATTCAAAGTGATCTTGACAGCCATCTTTGATTTAGAATTACAAGATAAGTGATGTTGGTAATTTGTGACTCTTAGATTCCGTTCTTTATTAGATTTGACGGTTAAAATCGAATTGTTAATCCATGATTAGAGGTTTTAAACATTGATTGAGTTATGATTTCACAAGACATATCTTCCTTGCACATTAAAGTTCAGTTTGATATTTAAGGATTAACTTGGTGACCACTAAACTTGAAAGGAACAAACCTGAGAAATTGAAAGGATTGGGCAAATGGTCTTCACCATAGGTTTGCTCCCTATAGGTGGGGATTTAATTCCCCAAGAATGAGTCGGAAAGGGTTGGGTGAACAAACTTCACCATAGGTTTCCTCCCTATAGGTGAGGATTTGATTCCCCTTCTTGGCGTTGCTTTTAATGAAAATAATAATAATAATAATAATAATAATAATAAATTAAAAACTAAAAGAATGAAAGGATGATCTGTGAGAAAAGTTTTAAGTAAGGTTTTGGTTATCCTGATTTCTCTTGTTGGTTACCAATGTTATCAAGAAATAACGGATTGAATCTTAATGATCGATAAGCCGAGATTACACCATACACTCATGGAACTCAATGTTTTGAATTTTTCTAATTGATGGATGAATACTTTGAACTTGATTATGAAGTTTATCAAGTGCTTGAGTCTAGGAGAGAATAATGCTCAACATTCATGAATCTTAGATTTCTCGTATCTGAATCATTTTTCAAGATTTCACTCGGTTGCATAGAAGTTGCCCTGTAATTCTCAACTTATTTTTCGCATATTTTGCTCGGGACTAGCAAAATGCTGGTTGGGGGTTGTGTTGAGGGTTAAATATTGCATATCAGACACTAGTAATTACCCGATTTTACGAATATGATACTGTTTGACGGCATGTTTTAATCGTATTTGTAATGCAGGACGTATTTACAAGCTTGGACTGAAATAGGAGGCTAAAAACGTCCATTTAACATTCAGGAATCACCACGACAAGGGCCAGACTCCAGGGGACCAAGATCAACGCCAGAGATCCAAGAAAACCGAGAAATTGAAGTTCAAGTGGCCTGAAAGGCAGTCAGAATGCAAGATCACAGGGTTCCCGCCATCAGATTGACACGAAACTTCATACATGGCCTGGGGACCATAAATCAACTCTTTGCTTGCCTTTTGTTTAGATTGATTTGATACTGATTTGGGTTTAATTAAGGAAATGTTTTTAGTCTTTAATGGTCTGTTGTGACTGAAATTACAATGGGTCTGCGATGGCTTTGAGTATTTCCTATCCTTTTTATGTATCTGACGTCAGGAAGCCCTGTTGTTCACCATCGTCTCCTGGGCATGGTTGGATGTCGGTACCCTTCCTAACCTTCATGATATAATTGATTGGTTGGTAATTAGATTAATTATGTTGTTTGCTTTGTCTCCTGGGCATGGTTTGGTGATGGAATCCATTCTAATTCATACACCTCTCATCTTTTAAACACTATATCAAATAAGTTCAGTTTAAATTCCATGATTTTTCAAGCAGGCATAAGATCTCCCTGATCTCTACAAGTGGATCCTCCGAATCCCTAGTTTCCCACTTCTGAATTCTCTTAAATTTTAGATTATTATTTCACCATTATTCCTCAAAAATTTACCTGATTTAGATTTTTTTTTTCTTATTCTAGTTCTAGCCCTAGTTAGTTTCAGATTACGTACAGGTTTCAGTCCCTGTGGATTCGACCTCGGTCTTACCGAGATTATTACTACATCACAACCCTATACTTGGGGAGTGAACACGTGCTTCTTTGAAGAGGGTATTAACACACTCGAAAATATTTGTAGTAACCAAGTTGATCTTTTTCCTGGAAAGTGCAAAGATGCCCATCTCTCGTATCCGATTTCTGTCGGACATACATGTACTGCGGGGTTGGACATTTCGATATCATGCATTAATTTTTCAAATTCAGCCACCCTACATGTCTTCACTGCCCGCTAGAAGTACATCTCCAATTACTTATCTTTAAAGGTGTCTACCAAGTTTCTGTAGATATGATACGCGCAGTAGCCATGAATTGCACGTGGAAAGACTTGGGGAACCTCTTTCAGTAAACCTTTATGTCGATCAGATATAATAACAAGATCCTCCAGAGACTCTATCGCATCGCTAAGGTAAGTAAGGAACCAATTCCAACTGCTACCGTTCTCCGATTCTCTGATGCCAAATGCAACTGGAAATATATGGTTGTCCCCATCTAAGGCCGTGGCGATGAATAGAACACCCTTGTATTTGCCCTTTAAGTGTGTCCCGTCAATGGTTAATACCCTCCGCAATGATTTCTGAAAACTTCTAACGCATTGTCCGAACGCAACAAAATATCTTTCAAACCTGAAAGTCTCTTTGTTAACACGCAGGGCAGTCACGTCCCCGGGTTGACCGTCCTCAACTCATGCAAATAAAAGGGGAGTTGATTGTAGGAGTCTTCATAAGACCCCATCACCTGATTGATTGCAAGCTCCCTGGCTGCCCATGCCTTCCTATAACTGATAACAATATTATACTTCTCTTGCATGGCGAAGATAATATCACATGGCCTCAACCACAGGCGTTGCTCGATGCGGCTAACAACTAAATCACATGCTAACTTACTGCTTGCTTGCCGGTGATCTCTCCTCATCCATGACATGTCACACGTGTGATTTCTCGTATAAGACCGTATCTTGAAAACTCCCGAATCACCAACGCCTGATGTATGAACCCTCCATTCACATCTATCTTCGAAGCATACAACCGTAAATCTCTGGAAATTTGAGTACAGTACCCTGTACTGGGATTTATTTTGAAGGGCAAATAGGCTCAAAACATGCTGGCACCGACTCTTGTCCTTGAATGTTTGCCCTTCGCCTATTTCGATCGATTCACTTAACGAATCCGTATATTCCAGCATCGGTGAATGCAGCATCATCAAACGGCACGGGAACTTGACGGGTGTTGAAGTTTGATGTTTCGGGAATGTATGGATGCGAGATGTCGTTTTCAGGATTGATGTATCTTCGGGCTATGGATGATGACGGCAAATCTGTTGTTGTTGCTAGAGGCGGTGTCATGTAATCACAAATGAGGTCAAGGTCACGTGCATCGCTGACTTGGGCACTCACAAATCTTGATGTTTGGGGCGGCTCGGGCAGTCGATAATTTGTTCCTCATACTTGTAATGGATTTGGCTTATATTGAAATTCCACGCCATGCTCTTCTGCCACACTGTTAACGTGTGTTGTCATATTTATGTGTTAGATTGTCTCAATGACCAAAGGGATGAACTTTTCGAATGCTCCAACTGTATTGCCAGGAACTCTTTCACGTCATCGTCGTCCTCAAGTACGGTTGGAGGGATTGATTTATTGGAGCAGGGATAATAACTTTCATCCGAATATCACAATTTGTTGGTGTACTCTTAATAATCATGTACATTCTGGATAGAAGTTCCTCGTACGTAGTATCAACATCTAGTAAAATAGTTTTTGTACTTCCACTCTTGTACATCCATTGCTTGTTTTCACATTCTAACTCTCCGCCATAGCAACAGATGATTCTCGTAGCCATAATCTGGAAATCAATACAATGACAAATTATCAATAAAACGTTAAACAACGGAAGCTTGCCATAATTCCAAACTCAATTAAATAATAGAAGACCGAAAACTCATTTTCCCTTATAGATGAGAATGATACAAATCTTAAGGAAATAAAGAGTAAGCTGGAAAAATGCGCGAGACAACATACAAATTGAGCAGGGTAAATATGAAATTCAGCAGGGGGGTTAAGCATGAAATTCAGTAGGGCAAACATTAAATTGAGCAAGCCAAATATTAAATTCAGCGACCATAGCATGAAATCGAGTGGGGAAAACTATAAATTAAGTTATGCAAGCAAACATTTAATCGAGTGTATGTAATCTCCATCAACGCATAAAATTCAATAAGCCTGACGCATGAAATTGATTAAGCCTAACACATGCGCACCAACTTGCATTAAATTGACCTTAGCTACTATCAAATAAGTCCATCAGTAAATTCACTGAGCTACTATGAAATAAACAACTAGAGCTCGTAAGGATTAGGCATTCAAAGAAACGAATGATTTCATATGGTGCTCGTTTAATTTTGTGACACTAACTATCATTACATTGAGCAAGGAACGCATGGAGTTTGATCAACGCAAATTAGGAATTGATCGAGGGAAGTATGAAATTTTAGCGCGGGGGGAACATGCAATACAGCGAGGCAAACTAGAAATTCAGCGGGGCAAACATGAAAATCAGCAGGGCAAATTAGAATATCAGCGGGGCAAACATGAAATCAGCAGGGCAAACAATATTTCAAGCGAGCATAGCATGATATTGAGCTGGGCAAACATTAAATCGAGTAAGCGTAGTATGATATTCAGCGGGACAAATATTAAATCGAGCAAACATAGCATGATATTCAGCGGGCCAAACATTAAATGGAGTAGACATAGCATGATATTGAGCGAGGCGAAAATTAAATCGAGCGAGTATAGCATGATATCGAGTTAGGCAAACATTAAATTATGCTATCCTAGCATGATATTGAACTAGGCAAACATTAAATTATGTTATCCTGGCATGAAATTTATCGACGCAAACATTAAATTGACCTTATCTACCATGAAATTGAACGATCCTACTGTGAAATTGATTGAGGCAAACATTAAATTGTTTACCATAAAATTAAGTTGAGCAAACATTAAATTGACATTATCTTATCTACCATGAAATTAAGCTGGGCAAACATTAAATTGAGTGATCCAAGCATGAAATTTATCAAGGCAAATATTAAATTGACCTTATCTTATCTACCATGAAATTAAGCCGGGTAAGCATTAAATTGAGTAATCCTAGCATGAAATTTATCAAGGCAAACATTAAATTGACTTTATCTTATCTATCATGAAATTAAGTTGGGCAAACATTAAATTGAGTGGTCCTAGCATAAAATTGCGCAGCGTAAACATGAAATTCAGCGAGCATAGCATGAGATCAAGTGAGCCCTAACATGGAATTGAGTGAGCTTCAAATGGAATTGAGTGAGTTTCACATGGATTTGACCGATCAACGCATAAAATTAACTAAGCCTAACGCATGAATTTAAGTAAGCCTAACACATAGAATTGACTGAACTTCGCATGCAATGCAATTGTACGAGCTGAACATTTTTCTTAAAAATATCTGTACCACTAACTACCGTAGTACAAGTCAAATGTAGGTTGAAGAGAGGTGCTTTGGAGTGAGGGAATATTTTGAACCTTTTCAAGGATTGCAAGTGCAGCCACTTCGTGGGATTTCACGTAACCCTAGCCAAGACGAAAAATGGCAAATGTAGAATGATGATATCAACATGATTCACGGAGAATTCGATGAGAAAAATGAAAAAAATAACTTCCGTACGTCGATTTATGGTTGAAAGGGAGTGAAATGCTGTTTTTTTGAGGAGGTTTTTTTCGTTAAGGGAGTGAAAGCAACGAATGAAAGCCGAGCAATAAAATATTAAACCGAAACGGATTGGTTACTCACCCTGCCACCATCCAATGGTTGTGGTCGGTGTTCTGTGAGCCCCACCATGATGTATGTGTTTCATCCATTCCGTTCATCCATTTTTACCGTTCATTTTAGGGTTTATTCCAGAAAATGAGAGGGATATAAATCTCAGGTGGACCACACCACAAGAAGATAATATTGATTGGATATTGACAATTAAAATTCTCCTAATGCCCAATGAACTGTTTATTTCACATCTAATCTGTTGATTAGTTCATAAAGGCCTAGATGAAAGTAAAAACTAAAAATCGGCTTCATCCGAAACTTTTATGGCCTCCTAATGGTTTCTAATAGTAAACGTTCATTCAACAGTTTTTCCTGTGATGTGGTCCAGTTGAGATTGGAATATACCTCATTTTCGGTCTCATACCATAAAATCATCTGGAAAAGTATATGGACGGCATGGATGAAAAGCATAGATCATGGTGTGGCCCACAGTCCACTGACCATCCGCCGTTAGTTGGTAGCAGGGGGAGTACCGATTCAATTTCCGTGAGGAGGAGGGGCATTTTTGTCCTGAAATCCCGACTCCGTATGATGAGGTCTAACTGAGTACTCTAAGTTTGTTTGGTTAAAAAAAAACCTCCGGATAAAAGGTGGGTCCACAGTCGTAAATTTCTCATTATTCAATAATCATCTACTTCCGGAACAGGATTGGCTGCTGTGTCTCAGCAAGTTCTGATCATACAGCTGCTGTATTGACGTCAGCAAGTTACGTGGGTTTGATACTAAGGTTTGTGTTATATCCCAACCGTCTATCCATTTTGCGAGCTAGTCTTTAGGCTTGATGCTAAAAATAAAACAGATATAACTATCAAGTGGACCACACTTCAAAAACTAGCAGGGGATTGATCTTCTACCATTGAAACCCTTTTTGGGGTCACAGAAGTTTTGGATAAATATTAAAAATAAATTTCCTCTTAATTCAGGTATTTGTGACCTTATGGACAGATTGGTTGTAAAATAAACGTTATGGTGGGCCCTACAAATGTTTTAACGGTGAATATCATTATCTACGCTGCTATTTGTGGTGTGGTCAGATGATCTTTGTATATGATTCGGTTTTTGGATAATGCCTAAAATGATCTCTAAAAATAGATGAACGGTGTAGATATGATAAATACATCACTGTGGGGCCCATGTAACTTTGATCTCCTTTGAACCGTTCGTACAACTCGTAGCTCGAGGAGCGCCAGTGCTCGTCTTCGCACGACACGTACCTACAGCAGCTATATAGCTGGTGTGAGGTACACCAGCCAATCCGCTTCCTCCACTTCTTGGGTGTGGGCCCCACACGTGATCGATATGATCAGAACGGTCCATCAGTAGGCCACACCGTTTATTTTCGGTGGCGCAAATCTAGATCGTTGGTCTTTTCTCAAACGCCCATTTTCCGGTCTTCGATCGAGGATCAAGTAATTGTTGTGGATTTTCGTGCAATGAGTGGGCCATGGAAAGGGTGCGGCTGGATTAGAGGCAAGGTTTTAAATTGGTGTATTAGGTATCGTGTCGTTCACGGCCAATATGGGCCGTTGACCCCCGTATTGAGCCATTTCAGCCCAATGGCTCAATACAGCGTTATCGACACGTACCAGTTTCCGACGACACTTTCACCTTTCGAAATTCGGGGCCCACCCACTGAATAATCGGTGTAAATTACAACTGTATGACTAGAGCTGTACACGAACTAGGTCAGTTAGCTCGCTCAACTTGACTCGACTCGGAATTGAACCCAACTCGAGTCGAACTCGGCTGAAATTAGTTTGGCGACTCAGTTATTTTGATATTAATGTTGAACACCAAGTGTTTGATGAAATAACTCAAGGAAGTGTCCACGGGTGGCAAGAAAGGTATGGATATGTAACAAATGCCTTTGTATCTTGATTTTGATGCTGCTTATTGACTGTTTGATGAAATACCTAGAAATTACTACTTCGGTTTTTACATCAAATGAGAAATTGAAGGTGCACTTTACATGTTTGTGAAAATGCCCCACAGGCGAACTTGGCTTGATCTTGGCTCAAACTGGCCTGAGTTGCTGACTGAACTGAGTCAAGTTGGGCACAGCTCGACTCAGTTCAACTCATGTACACATGATATGCCCTATCTGTAGGTATGCTTTTAGTTTTGATCGGGCCTAGGTCCATTAAATCGGGTTTGAGTTGCACATAGTAGTGTAAATCCAACTCGTTTATTTGTGGGTCTAGTTTGGGTTGGATGCAAATTGCCTTGAGATGCGGTACCAATACTCGTTTCTGTGGAGCCCGCCATGATGTGTGTGTTTTATCGATGTTGTACATTCAATTTGCCTGATCATTTCAGTGCACGAGCCCAAGAAAGAGGCCGATCCAAGGCTCAAGTGGACCACACCACAGGAATGCCATCTAGCATGTTTATAAGGTTAGACAGCCCAGATGAAGGGAAAACATAAATTTCAGCTTATATCTAAAACTTTTGTGGCCCCCAGTAAGTTTTCAATGGTAAGCATTCAATCCCTATTAGTTCGTACAGTGTGGTCCACTTGAGCTTTAGATCTACATCGTTTTTAGGCCCGTACCTTAAAATAATCTGGCAAAATGGATGACCGGCATAGATAAAACACATACTTCATGGTGAGCCCCACAAAGTGAGGTCACCCGATCTCTGAGTAATCCCGATTAGAGTTGTACATGAGTCTAACCGAGTCGAGCTTGGCACAGCTCGACTCGGCTTGACCAGTAGCTGACCTCTGCTCGAATTCATCTCGGCTCGATCCTTAAGCCTGACTGGCCAGCTGGGCTCAATTCGGTCAGCAGCTCGAGCCAGTTCGAGCCGAGTTCAAGCATGTGCAACATTTTCTCAAACACGTGGAGTGCACCTTCAATTCCTCGTAGTACGCAAAACAGCAGCAGCAGTTTACAGGTATTTTATCAAACACTCAGTAGGTAGCATCAAAATCAAGATGTGATAATAGTTCTATCATGTAAAGTTTTTTTTAGTGATTTGTTTCATATCCATACCTTCTTCACCACCAGCCGATCACGTGGAGAATGTATGCACCCGAAACAACACTTCATTGAGTCATTTCATCAAACACTTGGTGAGCAATGTCAATATCAAAATAACCGGGTCATCGAACTGATTTGACCCAAGTTCGATTCAGGTTGAGGTTCGATGCGAGTTGATTCAAGCTCGGACAAGCTCGAATTCGGCTCGAAATTTTTCGAGCTCCAAAAATCAGTTCGACTCGGCTCGAAATTTTTCGAGCTCCAAAAATCAGTTCGACTCGGCTCGAACTTAGTTTCGAACCGAGTCGAATCAAGCTTTTTCGAGTCGAGTCGAGCGATTTAACCGAGCTAACTCGGTTCTTGTACATCTCTAATCCCCATCCATTAGAGTTGAGTTTACACCACATTCGTCACTTATTTACATTGAACTTCCTGTTTAAGCACTCAACTACATGATTTTTTATAAGTGGCTTTTTATAAATTATGTCTCAAGTCCAACCGGCTGGACCACAAACTATAGTCCACCCAGCTTATAACTTCCAATCAGCTAATTCACATGAACCCAACCTCTCAAATAAGTTGACCCAACCATGAGGATTGCCTAGTTAAAAAATCAGCACCATCTACTCAATGGGTGGACTATGCTATAGGAAAAAAAAAAAAAGCTATTGATAAATAGAAAAATACAAAAATGGTCCACTTAATAAGTGGATGTGGCTGATTTTTGTTGTATAGGATCGTCATGATAGGGCAACATATTAGACAGGTTGTATGTTGCACACACATCAACAGTTGAAAGTTATGTTCTAAGTGGACTGTAATTTATAGTCCAACTTATTGAACTTGAGACCTTCTCATTTTTACATTACACTCAATGGCTTTAATTAGCTTAATTGAAAGACTAAATGGATGCAGCTCAACTTAGGACTATCAGGTTTGCTTTGAGTCGCCTAAATCCAAGTCATTTAAAGATTGAGTCGAGGTGGGTCGAGTTTAAGTCAATTTCAAATCAAAATTCATTCATTAAGTGCACTAGTGAGTGGGCCCCTTTGCATCCCTAACCATTGGTTAGGAGTGTCATTCCCTTTTAAAGGATGAAGGGAATTCATTGTAAGAAATAACTTGAGATAATGTTGAATTATCATCATCTAAGTAGAATCCCAACAATTTTGGATCAGCCATATGAATAATGTTCTATCATTTTTCTCCCTTAAAAACATTATTCTTTGCTATCTCGTAGTTATTGAGTTTTGTTATTCCCTCCTATTTGGGCCTTTCCTTACCCTTCTATAACTTAAATTTAAATGGCTCACTCTTAATTAACGTAGTAGCTAGATAAATTGAAAATTAAGTTCTAAAAATTAATGTAACTACTAAATACTTTAAGGGCTGAATTGTAATTTTAAAGATATTTTAGTTAAAAGTGAGAAAAAATTTTAATGCACCACCACTTTTAGCATTCAGCCTTCATGCCTGTTTGGTTTTCAAATTTGCTAAGAAATGCAAAGTAAATGAATTATCATTATCATTTTTTATGTTTTTATTTAAACAATAATTATGGCCCATAAATAAAAGAGAAATATACATATAGGGAAGTAAATTAAGTACATTACAATCATTACATTCACATTATAAAATTATCATTTTTTATTGTAATTTATGAGTGAAACAACTACTGTAACAAAATCATTATTGCAGTAAAATACAAGTGATGTTACTACACAAGAGTAAATAATTATTATCCATTTACAACTATTTACAGTTATAACTGAAAAAACCAAATAGACTCTAAGTAAAGGTTGGGGTTGAAAAAAATGTTCATATTTTCAATGAAAGTTAATTTTAGCGGTTTATAAATTAGATTTGTCAACCAAATTGAATTAATAAAAATCACTAAAAATATCAAATTTTAATAATGAGTTCTACAAATATATTTTATCAAACAGCCCCTAAGCCTATTTCCTTCATGGTATAATCATCTATAAAAACTATGTTAAAGGTGGTCCGTCAAGCAATCATAGCTTTCTAAAAAGTGTCCCACAAATATAGAATTAAGAAAATAAATATGAAAGTGATCCATATTTAAGAAAAAGAAAACGTCCCAACATAGGTTCTCCGCATCTACCCATCCAAAAAGCAATTAGTGCATGGCCCACCCATGATGAGACAGAACTATATACTTTACATTACCAAAGCATCACCCCCACTTGTGATAATTGAAAATTCATATGTTATTCAAAAGGGAAGTGGATTGGGTCCTGCCTAAAGCTGCACCCAAGTCGAACTGAGTCGAGCTTGGCACAAGTCAACTCGGCTCGGCCACTAGCTGACTCCAGCTCGAACTCGACTTGGCTTGGCCCTTGTGCTTGACTGGCCAACTCAGATCGGTTCAGTCAGCAGCTCAGGCCAATTTAAGCCGAGTTCGAGCGAAGATCGAGCCTCTGCGACATTTTCTCAAACATATAGAGTGCACTTTCAATTTCTCACGAAATGTAAAACAGCAGTATCAGTTCACACATATTTCATCAAACACTTATTGGGCAACTTAAAAATCAAGATACAATGGTATTTGTTTCATATCCATACCTTCCTCGCTATCGGCCGACATTTGGTTGAGTTATATTTCATCAAACACCTGCTAAGCAACATCAATATCAAAATAAACGAGTCACTGAACCAGTTCAATCCAAGTTTGATTCGAGTTGGGGTTCGATCTAAGCTGAGTCCGACCTTGTGCAAGCTCAAAATTTCGAGCTCAAAAAATCAGCTCAACTCAACTCCAACTCAATTTCAAACCAAGTTAAATTGAGCTTTTTCAAGTTGAGTCGAGCCAACCAACGGAGCTAACTTGATTCAATTCGTATACGATTCTAGCACTGCCTTGGACTGAAGTATAATCGGTTCAAGCACGTACGACTTTATGGGGCCCACCCTGATGTGTGGGTTTTATCTAAGCTGTCGATTCATTTTTTTAGTAGGAATTGAATTCCTGCCATTAAAACCTTCTTATGAATTGAATAAGTTTTTGATCAATTTAATGTTTGTATTTTCCCTTCCATATAGTTTTATATAAACTTATGATGAAGTTGGATGGCAAATAAACATGGATAACCCTTACAACAGTTTTAACGGTGAGTTTAATTATCACCACTGTTTCTTGTGGTGTGGTCCACTTGAGCAGTGGACCACCCTAAATTTTAAAATAATACCCAAAGGTAATCTGAAAATATGGATGGAGGGCGTAGATAAAACACACACATCACGTTGGGCCCCACAGAGCCCTGCCTGGAGACATTAAGCATGTGGTGGCAGGATGTACGCAATCTGCTACCCTTCAAAAGCCTACTGTCGAATTTTCTCCCGTCATTAGGGGTGTACACAAACCGGGCTAGCTCGGTTAGCTCGCTCGACCCGGCCCGAAAAAGCTCGACTCGGCCCGACTCGAAACTGAGTTTGGGTCAGGACGGGCCAATTTTTTAGGCCCGAAAGTGAGTTCAAGCCGAGTTCGGATACCTCCCAGTTCGGCCCGACTCGGTCCGAAATCCGACTCACCCTGACCCAACTCGACCCGGCCCGGCCCGACCCGTGTATGACTATATTTAATTTGTATAAAATGTTTTGTTTTATGCTTTATCAAATGTATGTAAATGTATGTAAATGTCCTGACTAGTTAGATTTTTTGTGGAGTTTATAGTTCAACTATCTAAACTGTTAATCGAGAGCCTTGTAATGGGACGCGGATTACCTGCCAAAGCCCTTCCCATAAACTTGCTGTAAGGTTCGAAACTGGCCCGAACTCAGGTTCGAAACTAGCCCGAACTCATGTTCGAAACTAGCCTGAACTCGAAGGTTCGAAACTGGCCCGAACTCGGCCCGAACTCGCGCCGAGCCCGGTTCGGACCGAAGATGTTGGCCCGGTGACCAGGCCCGGTCGGGTTCGAGCCTTGTGTGGCTGTTGAATGGGCCTAGACGGGCCGAGGCCAGTTCGACTCGGCCCGACCCGTGTACACCCCTACCCGTCATATCCAACGCACCACTACTTGTTGTACGGCTCCAATTATTTGCCAACATGCCACGTGGACAGGATGCTAGTAATGATGAATCAGACCACTTTCAGGATTATGTATTATTTTGTATACATATAAAGCTAAGGATCGTTTCTTGATGTGGGTGCAGGCCCCACTGAAAAGATCAACAGAAGGGAAACGGATCGCGTCCTACTCAAGATAATCCGTCCGGGCAGGGTTCTGTGGGGCCCACTGTGATGTAAGGACTTTATCCATACAGTTCATTCCTTTTCTCATATCATTTTAAAGCATAATCCTGAAAATGAGGCAGATCCATAGTTCCAGTGGACCACACCAAAGGAAACAGCAGCGATAATGATACCCACCGTTGAAACCTTCTTAAGGGCCACCTTGGTGTGGTTCATCTGAGTTTTGATCTACCTGATTTTTACACTTCTATCCCTATTCTGGTCTTTCAAAACAGATAGACGAACTGAATTTATCATATACATCTCTGTGGGCCCCACTGATTTCCGGGCACAGGTATATTTAGGGCTGGGCATGGTCTGAGACGGACTGGATTGGGTCCAACCCGGACCGATCCGAAATGCTACTGGTCTGACTCGAACTCGATTTGGTCCGGTATCAAGTCCGGGTCGGGATTGATCCGAAAACTCACACTGTACAGAGTTTGACTTGGTTAGGAAAACCCAGTCGGATCGGACACGATTCATTAAAAAATTAAAAAATATTTTAAAAACAGTAAAAAAATATTTTTAAAATAAAAAATACTAAATATATTCGGCTCGGTCCGAATTGGATCCAATCGGATCGGATCGGATCGAGTCATGTCCAACCCGAACCGATCTGAAAAGGATTCGGATTTGGATGGAACTACCCGATCCGCACCAATCCAGCCCGTCAAATTGTTTCGAATCGGGCCGAATCGGGTCGGATCCACCAGATCGGACCCAATTTGCCTAGCTCTAGGTATATTTCTGTACCCGGGGTCACAGGCAATCCACGTCCAACATCAACCAGCACAAAAATCAAGCTGGTCCGGTCATAAGGTGGTATGCACTGTTGGAATCAATGGATAACCAACGGTTTAGATGGTACTGATTTCCTACTATCTGATTCAACATTCAGGTGTGGCCCACATAGTAGATATATTAACCTTATCTTTGAGAAGTGCAATCTAGATGGTGAATGGATGTCCATCCATCGGTTTTGACGGTACTGATTTCCTATAAAAATGGCATGGCGGGAAAGATGGGTTAATTCGGCCCTCCTTCACTGAGTTGTGGTACTGATCTGACCGGTTTAATGACTAGAACTGAGTCGACTCGGACGAATCAAACCATTCGGTCGGGTTATTCAAAACTCTAGCTTGCACGATCAGCTAGGTACACGAGCTAACATGAGTTGGTGGTGAACCATTCACCTGTTGCAGTGTGGCAGAGGAACACACATGCTCCATCGATTAGACTTTGCATTTTAGGCACGTGGATATTCTAATCGATCAATCTGAACCGTCAGTCCAACATCTTCTTCGACAACAACCGTGCAAAGATTACTAAATCCCAACCTGTCCATCTGAGCCGCTCACCCGCCTTTACCATTGTATGAAATGATGTATGTGTTTTATCCACACCGTTCATCCATTTTTTTAGCTCATTATAGGGCATGATCTCAAAGTTGAAGCAGATCCAAAGCAACCCCCTCCCGAAAATCTCAGCCGTAGACATTCAATTCCCACTACTTCCTGTGGTTTAATCCACTGGAGCTTTAGATATGCTTTAATTTTCGTTTCATGCCCTAAAATGAGCTGTGGGCCATGTATATTCCCTAAACGGGGAGCGGATTACGTGAGAGACCCTGAATCCACCGGGTGTGTGGGAACCTTATTGTGGGGCCACTGTGATGTATGTGACTACATCCGCTCCACCCATTTGCATTGAAGCTTATTCCAGAGCATGATAAAAAAAAAATGAAGTAGATCCCTATCTCAAGTAGATAATAACAATGAAAACAGTGGTAATTGTCATATCCTGAATTTTTTCCAACTTGACAATGGACGTCCTTAGACGTAAAACTGCCCTAGAACCTTATTCTGCCGTGATTAGGGCGTATTTTAATTAACCATTAAAAACTTTTGGTGTGCTACAAAAGTTTTGGATCAAGCTAATATTTGTGTGGTCTCTTCATCCAAATCTTTGTGACATTATCAACAGGTTGGATGGTAAATAAACCTTCCAATTGCCCCATGAAGTTTTTAATGGTGGGGATTGAATCACTACTGTTTCCGTGGTATGGTCCACATAAGATTTGGTTATGCTTCATTTCTAGGATCATGCCCTAAAATGAGCTTTCAAATAGTTGGACGATGTGGATTTAAAGCACATACATCACATTGAGCCCCACAATTAGATCCCTCCCACATAAGTGGATTCCAAGTCTCACATGGTCAGCTCCCCACCATACAACCCGTGTCCATCTGAAATTTGGTAGGTTTGAGACTGAGTACAAGTCAACTCGGACACGGATTGCGTCTTACCCAGCCAGCCTTCAAGTGGGAATGAGCCGAATCTTTGAGTGGCCACTGAATGTATAGGTCTTATCCACACCGTCCATTTATTTTTTCGTATAATTTAGGTTATAAGCTCAAAAATGAGATAATTCCAAAGCTAAAGTGGACCACACCATAGGAAGCAATGGTGATAATGATTCCCACCATTAAAACTTTTGTAAGGCCAACTTGATAGTTGTTGATACATAAATAACGTAAGGTAATGCTATCTTTATATATTGTAAAGGTCGGTATCCGAGGTATTTAAAGTCGAGGCCATATCTTAAGGTCGGCAAACAAGATCAACCTTAAAAGTCATTAGTCAACACAAATTATGAATGATTTTTCAGGTATCAAGCAATCCATAATCATTGAATTTAGCACCTCAGCTCATCCATTTCACACATTTGTTTTAACCTCATTTTATCCACAACAATATTTATTTATCATCCCACTTATTCATAAAATTATATAGAAAATAAAAATTAGCTCTATCCAAAACTTTTCAACCAGAAGAGTTTAATCCCCACTGCATAGTTCACCTGGGCCTTAGATCCGCCTCATTTTTGAGCTTATACTCTAAAATGATACAAAAATAAATAAATAAATAAAAATAATAATAATAATGAATGGACGGTGTGGAAAAGACCCATACATCACAGTGGCCACTCAATGGCCACCACATCAATCACCACTACGTCCCACCAATAGGCATCATGAAAGCATGAAAGCTGTCTTGTCGATCTTCTGGACAGTTCCAGTCCAACATGGATAACCAATTAAATGGAAGACTTACAAAGTCACAATTCCAAAACTAGTTGATTAAACAATCCCAGCCACTCATTTGTGGACACTGTTTAATTTGTTGAAATGCCTCCCTTGGATATTTTTCATGAAACACAACGCATGGTCATTTGTCATTTTAATCATCTAATGAATTGCATGTCCAATCATATAGTCAGCTAACATATAATTTTTTTTTTTCTGTCCATCATACATCTAAAATGGACCCACATGTTTGGACAATTCAATTTGAATTATTTGTACGGCATGTACGCTAGAAATTCCTGCCTATCATCCATCACACTCTGCCAGAGTATCAAAGTTTGTCATTTCTTCTTTACCTGTCAGCGATCACATCATGTATAACATGACGGATGCCTGTGAAAGCTGCCCGTAAGGGTTGTCTTCCCGAGGAATTACACAGTACTCAGGTTGCATACGACACTTGATACGCAGGCACGAATAGTAGACGCCCCATAAATTAAAAATCAAATAAACCAATTACCTGTGCAGCTTGTTTGTGGAAATAGCATTTCTTGTTGGATGATTTTATTTTTAACAGTCCAATTAATGTCCACTAATACTATTTTCTTATTATCGAATAAGCTTATGAACCATGATACATATATCTTGGTTATCATATTTTGGATGTTTTAAATTGACTATTTGTAGGTAGTTTTTAAGTCCCAGCGTATCATCTATCACAATAAGTCGAGTATCAAAGTTTTTCTCAATCATTTAATATGTAAATGCGTGGCTTAGACGGCCAAGTCCATTCACTTGCGTGGGAATAGGGGTGTTACTTTTGCTAGCGTGCACGAAATAATTTTAGATGGATATATGAGGGGTGGAATCAATGTTTCAACAAGATTTGAAATTAGGCATATTCAATACAGATGTGAATTCAGTCAGGTAAGGCCTAACTGAGTTATGTAGGGTCTTTTCCATTGGACTGCCTTTATGTATGTGCCATGTGTCTATGTATGGTTTGTATGTCCATTCGGTCTATTAAATTTGCCAACCCAATTTAAGGTATGACCAAAAAATGAAGCAGATTCATATCTTAGGTGAACCTAATCATAAAAAATATTGATCATTGAACACTCATCTTTAAAATTTTCTTATGATCTATCATAATGTTTATTTGCCATTCAACCTGTTGATAATGTTACACAGACATGGACAAAGGGAAAACACAAATATCAGCTTCATCGGAAACTTTTATGGCTCAAAAAAATTTTTTGAATGGTTAATCACCACTATTTCACATCGTGTAATTCAACTGAGGCATAGGCCTGCATCGTTTTGGTCGGACAATGTGAATATACAATACATTCATTGATATGGGCCTCATGAAAAAGACGTCTAACCTAACTAAAATTGCCATTACAATAGTCTAAAATTTTCCTTGGATCTATTATCATTTTTATTGACATTCAATCTATTCGTCTGATGCAATATAAGATAATAAATAATTCACCGGTGATGAAGACATTCCAAGACTCATGCAGACTAATATCATATAAACTTAGAATTTTAGGCATGATTTTATAATATTCCCTGTCATAGGGCCCATTAAATATTGGATTTGGATGAATTTTTAGGTTAAAGGTGAAAATGTGACGACCCAGCAGATGGATATGAGATTAATCTAATGTATGTTTGTCCCACTCAGCAATAGGGGTGCACATGGTTCGGTTTCGGTTTTGAAACTGGAACCGAATGGCTAAGGAGATAGTTGAATTGGTCCTGCCAGCTGTCAATATGGACCGTTCATGTGAAGGGGACCACCTTTAGTTCTTATCCCTTCTGAAACCAGATCCGAACCGTGTGCACCCCTACTCAGCAATCAGTTAGCCAAAGAGTAAGTTGGACCTGCATGCCTAGACAAGTCATGTTTGGAAATATATTCCTATGATTCATATCATGCCAAGTGTCACATAATATGAGTCATGATCGATTAATTTGGCACGTGTCTAACAAATCCTCATTTTATTGCTACAATAGTTAATATATATTAAATAATATCATCGGGTTGTCAAAAACTAAGTAAACCTAGCTTGTCCCGACATAACTAACTTTAACAGAGTTCATCACATGTAGGGCTGAAAGTCGGGCAAGTTTAGTCGAGTTGGTGCTCAACCCTAGCCTAACCCAAGGTTCTTATACCTCAACCCTAACCCAACACAACCTCAGGTTGGGAATTCTCAACCCAAGCCCAACCCGAGCGGGCTTGGCCGGGCTGGTTGGGTTGGTCGGGTGGATACATACTAATATCTTCATTATTACATTAGTCTATTATATTTCAAAACATGCTTATTTTTTGTATCTATGATTTTATTAATTATATATGTAGTTATTTACCGTAAAGAACTTCATTTTTTTCTAAATAAACAAACTGAACTATAGGACAACTACCCCTTTAAAAGTCGTGTTGTGTAGGACGCAATCTATTTGGGAAAGAGAAATATGACCTATCTTGTTAGCTTGAGTCGTTGAAAATGACATGGACCAATGAAAACTGACAGCACTAGAATTTCCTGTGCTTTTAACAGAGACAATCCACACTCAATTATAATTTATAAGTAACTTATATATTGATCGGGTTTGGTTTGGGTCGGGGAACCCAAGACCTCAACCCAAGCCTGACCCAAGTTTTATCGAGTTGGTGTTTGTATAGCCCAAGCCCAAGATCGGACCTGTTACATCTTGCCCAAGCCCAACCCAATGTTGGGTTGGTCGGGTTGCACCCACCCAACTTTTAGCCTTAATCACATGGATCAAATCTAAATTCAAATAGACTCAACTTTTAACTGATCTAAAAAGTGAGACCCAAACCTAACTCAATTTTTCATTAGGTCCAGAAAATGGAAACAAACCCATTAAAATTGGATTGTGTCCATCAGGTCTGGTATGCATTGATATCATTGGTTTTAGTAAGGAAAGTAAGAAAAGAAGTAAATTCATGAAAATAAAAGCATGAGTGTGCATGTATCCTTTGTTGCTCCCAAGGTGGGCTACCAATGTATGATATCAATAATGAATAAGGTTTTAAATTGCTATATATGTTGGGTTTCAGGTCACTCATCAACTATATAGCTGCCTATTGCCCCATATTGCCTTTGTATCAAGTGTGTTTTGGCCGATATAGACACATCATTCACGATTGATGCCATTACCTATTAGGTGATAGGTACTGGTTTCAGACTATACTTCAAACCTAGGTTAACCATAGTTTTTAGACTCAAAAGATTTAGATCAACTTGTTCAATACTAATTTAAGTTACGGCCCAACTAAGTCTAGTGTTGACATCTGAGTTGGGCCTATTTTTACTCTATCTCATGGTGTTGAATCCATAGTTCAAATTATCATGTATCTTATTCATATCGTATGACTATTTTCATGCGATCGTACTACCTATAATAAAAGAGTTATGATCATTTTTATGAGATCGCATTCTAATAAAAATAGGTACAAATGTCATCATGACCTTTAGACTCACTTTTGAAATGTTGAACCATGTGAGATCGTGTGATGATGAAAATAAGTACAAATGTCATCCTGATCTTTAGACTCACTTTTGAAATGTTAAACTATGTCCAACCATCCCAATCCTATCACCATGATCCGACTTGTAATATGAAGTTAATTATAACTATTCTCATGGGATCACATGATGCTAGAATTACGGTATGATTGATTTATTGTGCATATCAATGTAAAAATTTCAAAGGTAAAAAAGTATTAAAATAATATTTTATATTGTATTCTTGCATATATTTGTTTTTTCAGCTAAAATTACTTCTACGAATTGATAAATAACATTAATGCTTTGCTTAAAAATAAAGTAAATAATTATATATATATATATATATATATATATATATATATATATATATATATATATATATATATATATATATATCTTTTTCTTGTGATTTTCTGTGATACGCAATAAATATCTATCCTACCGATCACAACCGACACGTGACTTGTGTTGGGCCATATTTATAACCATGGCTAGATTTGATTAGACTCCACTAAAACCGAGTCAACTAGGACAAGTCGCATCAATCTTGAATGAGAGACAATTCATGTTATGATAAAAGGCAAAAAAGAAAATGGGTATAGTCATGTGTACAATGACTTCCCAAAGGCCTATTTTCATGTTGGAATATTCATTTTGTGCTCATTAGATGCTTGTTCTGAATAAAACATTGCAATTCTAAACTATTTATAGAGAGCTTGTTTTCATTTTCAAATTCATTTGGTGGTTCACCTAATAAAATTTTCAAATTTTGGGAAATTTATGAGCATTTTAGAGTGATAAGCATGTCTTTGCATGACATACAGGACTATTAAGTTACAATAAGTTGGGCCTAGACATCATTAATCAGGACCATTTTGTCTGTGTGGCCCATCTTAAATAGACCATGCTGCAGAATCTCCAGGATAGAATAATCACAACCTTTCAACTTGTGGCCTATAAATAGATGTTCAAGAAGAGAAATACAACTGACATCCAAATTAAAATGAAAATTTTCATGATAATGTTGTTTAAGATCTTTAAATTTGTAATATTTGAGTAGTATAATCTGTTGATCATGGCAGGGTATATCGGGTCAATGGTCATTACCCATCACAGCCATCCCATCCAACACCACGTCTTATTCCATCTTTTTCCTTTAGATTTTAATATTTGTAATGGCGAGTAAAAAGCAAAGCCAATAACACAGTAGCTCTCTCCATTTCTACTGCTACCTCTCCCAGGGTAGTTTGGTTCATGAACACTAGTTCTAAGCCGGAGGTAGTAGGTGATATGAAATTACATTTGGTCTCATTCAAATTCCATCTTGTGTTTTGAAAGGACACAAAGGATTGGATTAATCCTAATATCATATCATGCAGAGCCAATGGTACAAATGCTACATGATCTTTTATGGATTTCAAAATTCACTACATTTGTGGGCCTCACATTGATGCATGTGTTTTATCCACGTGGTCCATCTATACGTGGCATTCACACGTACATTCAAGTTACATGTGTACAGGTGACCGGCATCATTTATGAAATGCGGTCCATTGATTACAATTCCATGGTCCACCAAACATAGGCTTCACTTAATATAGTGTATTTCTTAATGGAAGATTTTGATCGCAAATGTGAAATTTGACGGTCAAAATACTATGATATTTCTACACATGTAATCATTGTACAATAATAGTGTTAATTTCATCTATTGTAATTTCATGACATTTAATCCTGTAGTTCGAACAGGTAATAAGAATGAAAGTTTTACTGTGGAAATCAGAGTTATTTTATTTTGGCCTTTTTATTTTACTTCTTGATTTATTTTGAAACTTGATTTCTTAAGAGTCAGTTTAGATTCCTTGAAGTTTTATTAATGAGTTACAAATTGCAAATTGTAAATCAATCCTTTTCATCCGTACATCCATGTTATGCATACCAGATGTCATCTTAAAACTATGAGAAAAAGAAAAGTACAATTGTATAATGTGAAACTTTAAGGGCCCGTTTGGCCAGGCAGATTGGATGGGATTGGAAGATTGGAAGATAGATCCCGGGACTGGCCAGGCGTGCCAAACAGACACGGGATCCTAATCCCAGAATATAACAATCCCATGGATCTTAAGACAATCCACTGACATCACCATCATTACCTTTAAATGCCATCCAATCCACTCTAATCCCTTTAAAATTGCCTGGGACTTGTTTGGTTCGAGGGATTGAAAGGGATTGGAAGGTTTAATTCCGGGATTGGTTGGGCATGCCAAACAGACAGGATATAGCAATCCGGGATATAGCAATCCCATAGATCTTGCACCAATCCACTGATGCAGCTATCATTACCTTGAAATCCATGCAATCCTCTCTAATATAATCCAATCCCATCCAATCTGCCCGGCCAAACATGCCCTTAGTTGTCCAAATCATGGCAAATTACGCTAAAATATGTAACCAATTAGTGTTCTACATTGGATAGTTAAAATGATAAATAGTTAATGGCGTGATCGCAATGTTAGGACCAATGATGGAGAAATGGTTGCGCATAGGGGTGCACACGGTTCGGATCCGGTTTCAAAAGGGATGAGAACTAAAGGTGGCCCCTTCACATAAATGGTCCATATCGACAGCTGGCAGTGACCAATTGCACTATCTCCTTAGCTATTCGGTTCCAGTTTCAAAACCGGAACCGAACCGTGTGCACCCCTAGTTGCGCATGTAAAAATTAAATAATAATAATTTTTAAAAAAAAACTTATTTAATTTATTTCTGGCCTTCTTATTTTATTTCTTGATTTATTTTGAAACTCATTTGAATGCCTAACTCATAAGCAATTTATAGGCAACTCACTTACAGGTAATGTTTGGATAAAAACTTTCACCAGTAAATGAGTTACAAATTGTAAATCACTCCCTCTCATCCATTAGTGTTATGCATACCAGATATAATCTTAATACTATAAGAAAAGTAAAAAAGTCCCTTAGTATATAATGTGAAACGTTAGGGTGTCCAAATCATAGCTTACTTTAGGTCAGACATGAAGAAAAAAATTATACTAAAATATATAATCAATTAGTGTTCTACAATGGATGGTTAAAATGATAAATAGTTAATGGCACGAGCTCAATGATAAAATCAATCAACTAATGATAAGATCGTTTCACTGATCTCATTTTAAGTTCCGTCTGTGATATGTTCAAGTACACTCTCGAAAGTGTTACTTGACACTTACACGGTATTTTGAGGTAAATTCATTTTCGCATTGTGTGTTTGGATGCATCGGGTAAACTCAATATAATTTTTTAATTTTAAAATAACCCTTTATATATATAGAGAGAGAGAGAGAGGCATGCTCACATACACACTTATGCACTTGCGTACCTTTGCACACATGTCATGAGTGTTGAATCCGAACGGTCCATAAGATGTAGAATCCCATGAAACCTTAGGGGGTGAATTTTCAGCCTGATCTAAGATTCTGGTAGGCCATAGCAAAGAGAAATGCAAATCAAGGGAAAAAATTGTCTGCATTTTTCATGGCCCACCAAAGTTTTGGTTCAAAGTAAAAATTGATAACAGAGGGTTTCATGAGGTTTTGCTTCATGTGTACCATTCAGATTTTCAAGACTCATCATGTGTAAAGAGTTTTGAAAAAAGTCCATACATAGTCTGTGCAAACTTGTTCTTGTTTGCATTTTTCATGGCCCACCAAAGTTTTGGTTCAAAGTAAAAATTGATAATAGAGGGTTTCATGAGGTTTTGCTTCATGTGTACCATTCAGATTTTCGAGACTCATCATGTGTAAAGAGTTTTGAAAAAAGTCCATACATAGTCTGTGCAAACTTGTTCGCCCACCCCCCCGCCCCCCCCCCCCCCCCCCCCCCCCCCCAAAATATATATATATATATATATATATATATATATGTTCTTTATTAACTTGTTAGTACACTCACTGCCAGCTCACACTTCACTGTAAGCCACCCTCACTAGGGATGATAGACCTCACTGTCCAAACGGGGTATCTTTCACTCAGTCTACCACTTAAACCTTTATTTTTACCTTTGTGGGAAAGCATCTTTTGCGAAAGTTCCATCCAAACGGACCCTTTGGTTTTGTAGTGATATCTAAAGTGGGTCCCACTATTTGGGTGGTTTAAATTGAGTTACATTTACAAATTCTTTAGTGCAATTGTATTTATCATCCCTACAGAAGAAACGATATATTGAGATGATATGCAATTTCTTTGTTTGATCTTGGCCGGACAATTGGAGAAATGGGCCCTACTGTCTCCCATCACCTATTGAATGGGGATAGTGGGCCCGACAAGCTATCACCATCCAGCCAGATCAACGATAGACAGGCGTCTCCCTGAGAAAAGAGGCTGATCAGGACGGTTTGTGCCATTTCCCAAGAATCATGGTTAGTCGACTATTTGTAGCCGTCGGATCAAAAGTATATAAACGGATGGTGTAGAAAAGAGCAGCAAAACTTATGGCAAATTGTTCATAATTCAATGGCCAAAGCTGGATAGCAGGATTGTCCAATCAGCTTGGATTTTAAGATATAGCCCATCAGTCCAGTTCCCCAACAGATCAACGGTTGGGATCAATCAAGATGATCGCCACATGTGCAGAGATGGAGCATTCTTCCTTTATTCCACCTATCATTTTTCCAATCATATGATCCTCGACCGAGGATATATACATGCACTCGGTTTTCAGTTTCAACAACGGAATTAGACCAACGGTCCACAATGATGGAATATGTCCCAAAACATTTCAAGATAGGAAGATCCCAGCCTCCAGTCCGGACCCTTTTTCCAGTTAGTTGAATCCGGACCGTTGATATATATCATCTCAACATATAGTTTCAGCCCACAAATTGGATGGCTATGATTGTCCTATTCAGGAGACTTCTCTGGCACGGTGGATCCACGAAGTACCCTAACAGATCAATGGCCTGGATTAGTGCAGCATGGGCCCAACTTGTCCAAACCGAAAGGCCAGAGTATACTGCATATATCCTGGGGCTGAGGATCCAATCATTTCTCCTCTCCAAAAGCTGAATTTCGTAGGCTCTTGATGTGATCGTGGGCCCCACATGGCTTGATGGCTTTTGAAGCAACCATCATGGAAAGAAGAAAGAAGAAGAGGCCCACGTGGCCTTTATCAGAGGTGGGCCCTTGAAGGTCATCATCCAGTCCTTGTGGAGGTGCTTTTAGATGTGGAGGAATAAAAGGACCCTCCACCACAGGACAGGCACAATATACTTGGGTTGTCAGTTTGTCCACGTGGAATCCAGGTTCAGTGATCCAGACCGTTGGTCTGACACGGCATGCCGTGGATGAACCATGTCCCAATATTTCACTAGAATGGAAGATCCTGTCCATCGATCTTGTGCCTTGTTTTCAGTTGAATTTGAACCATGGGTGAACTTCTCTTCCTGACCTTCCATTTATAAATGTATGTTTTTCCACTTTATTCCACATTCCATATACTAAATGTCTGCCGCTCACCCAAAATCAGACTGATAAGATAATCAGGTGGGCCATATGTGTGGAAAATAAATGAACGGTTAAAAGAGATTGACGAAAAGTCAAATTCCATATTCACGTGTGCTGATTAGATGATTGGATTAGTGTGATTTTTGGGACATCGCATCTCGACGGTTGGGATCACCTCATGGCTTTTCATTTGCACGTGTGAGGCAGTGCGCTTATCCTTTCTCAATGTCCAATCCTACATCCTTAGATATTTGATGCCCGACAACTTCACTCCACTGACGACAAAACTCAATCCTCAATCTATATCCATGAATGTGTACGGGATGGATGAAATTTTGACCATTTATCAGGTGGGTCCCACAATGTAGGATAAATAGCTTAGGGGTGGAGTTTGGTCCTTACTTATGCCTAAGTGGTAAATTTGAAAGAATTTCAATACAAGGTCATAGGTTCGGCTATCCATTGTGGTGAAAACCACTGTATTGCAGCAGGTGTGGGGTGTAAGCATGTGTAAAAAATAAAAATAAATAAATAAAGCTTAGGCGTGGACGTTTGACATTAGATAACAAATTGCAAATAATGGTGAGTAAAAAAATTACTTATAACTAATCATAAATCAAATTTATTTATCTAAAATAAGTTACTTATTTAGTATTATAAGTAGAAAAAATAACTTATTCGGTGGTATCCAAACTGGCCATAAAAGACATTACAATTTCTAATTACTACAATTTTATGTCGGGTGGTAGTGAAAATCTTCCATCCAGATGCACACATCAATGTATATATAAAAGTGTCATTACCATGATTCTCCCATGGTAAGTCAAACGAAAAAATTATCAGCTCAAATGCAATGTTTTCTGCCGATATATATTATAATTTATAATCATTAAATTTTTATGTTACCAATATGCATCAGGGTTCACAAGTCAGTGTAAATGGTAAGAAAATTATAATTTGATTATCTCTATTTTATTAAACTAGTGTTTGCAATTCGATTCAATAATACATTCACATACACCGCATCAAATTAGTTCATTATTGGCCTTTAGAGCAAAAGCGAGTTTAGCGCATTGCTTCTTTGATGTTTTTCCAACCTGTAGGGGTGCAACTAAGATAAGTTGGATAAGGTTGAGGATCAAACTGAGCCCTATCCAGCCTCAAGAAGACCATATATACAACCCAACTTGACTAGAATTACAAACTAGGCGTCTAGCTCGAACTGAACTCGAATCCTTTTATAACTGAACCTAAGCCAACTTAACCTGACCTGACCCAAATAAATGTGATTATTCCCTTCCCAACCCAACCTAACCGGATCTGAATTTATTTAACCCAAACCCAGCTAGATTTAAAGTCAGGTTGGGGTTTTCAAACTCGGCTTTAGTCAGTCGGGTCCGGGTGGACCCAAACCCCATAGCCTTACAAACCTCCTTACAAAATATTAGAATTACTCTAAACTCTTTGCCTAAAATAAAATTAAGGCCTTCCCCTCTTAACTTCGTAATTTCCTTGATTTTTCTACTTGTATTTAAATGCATTTGAGTCTAAATCACAATTATAATGGAATCGAAGTGATTCGGAATCTTTAATTACATTTGGTAGCCTATAGTTGAAATACTATAGAATTCGTAAAAAAAATCTGGTAGCTTGGATTTTTTATAAAGAGGATTTTTGTAATATATTCATAGAAATCTAAATTTGATAAAATAAATTATTTTTAACATGTAAAATAGTATATATGCATGACATTTTAGATAATCATTTTAATAAATCTATTGAAATGCATACTTTCACTAAAAATGAGGTAATTTCAATCATTGGATAGGCTACTAAAGTGGGCTCACAAAAATAAGATACTTCTAATCTCTCTCCCTGATGGTGTTTGTAGGCCAAAATCTTCTTTCTCCATCTTTAATCCCAACCATTCAATTGATTCCCCATTCCCCATTCCCGATAACACCATCACAACCGTTGATCCAATCAATCGCCGATCAAGATGAAACACAATTTCCCCAGCCCATGCCAACTCCATCCAATCGACCATCCACGGTTCCAACATCACCGAGCCTCGCCAAATCCCTCCCCTATGGCCTCCCATCCTCCAATCTCATCAAGTCCAGTTAATCCCCACCTCAAATCAAGAGAAATCAGATTTGGAATAATGCTTATCCCTTAAGAGTTTTCAAAACGGGCCCAAATTACACACTCCCAAACGACCCGATCTCTCCCAAATCCCCTTAAATACCTCTAATTTTTTACTGCCAAACAACCTCTTAGTATCACTTGAGTGAGGCAATTTAAGAAGGTGAAATCTTTAAAGGAGAAAAGGGAGGGAGGATTAATAATGCATCTTAGAGAAGGTCATATTAATTTTATTTAAGTAGATAGTTTGTTCCTATTTACACGTGTGGCCCACCAATCAGATGGTTAGGAACCACTAACTAGTGTGATTTTTCAGCTATAAACCCGACCATATAAGACCCATATGATGAAATGTTCATATAAAATCCATGTGCACTTGTACAATCTTTTAATCAAAGATTGTAATTGTGAACAAATCTGAAATTCAGTTCAACTTTCAGTAGACATCACCCCATTTTCCCCATTCCAGGTTTTGAGTTTGGGAGGTTTGCTAGGCCCAGTTGCTCATGGTCCATAGGCTCCTTTACTCACACGTGGGAAATGTGGACCATGCAAAAGGTGGGCCTTACTGATCTACCGTACAAATTAGATTGGCCCACTTATTATGAGGGTGGTTTTATCAGAAGGTTGCTTTGGTGAAGTACACTATTTCATTAGGCCTTGTTTGGTTGCCACTTACACACTGGCCAATCTCAGCTATTTCTCTGCCTTGGAATTTGTCAGGAGATGTTTGGATTTTGATGTTTTTTTACGATATTATTGGGAAAATCTTGCTGAAAATGTAATATTTAAAAAGTTTATTATAGATAATTAAATAATTTTAAAAAATTGAAAATGTAAATGTAAACGTAAACTGAATTATTTTAACCTCTAAATAATTTTTCCGTTAAACTTGGAAAATAAAATCAAAAAATTTGGAGATTTTGAAAGTCATCATATTATCATTAGAATATCATTTAATCAAAATTCCAAAATAATATTATGAGATTTTTAAAAGCCGAGCCATATTTGTCATAATGGCCCCTTAAAAATGAGTTCATCTTATTTTTTTAATCCCCAAAATCTTTAATAACAAAAAATGAGATGAACTCATTTTTAAGTGGCAACCAAACACGTCCTTAAAAATAGGGCTGTCCATTGGCCGGATTGGCACGTTGCGGTCTTGGGCCAAACCTGCCATGCATGGGCTTGGTTTTAGTTGTTTTAGACCATAGGTCGGACCAAGCCATTTTCAGCTATAAAATAAATAGGCCAGGCTCAAGCAATGTATTTAACAACATTTCCCATCAAGGTCCAGACCCAGCCCAAATCATGGCCCATTTACATATGTGATGGCCCAGTTTGGGCCCAACTTTCAGGACTGCTTTTTAGGGCTGAACCCAAATTTTAAACGGGCTCGGTATGGGGCCTATGGGCTGACCGAATTGTGCCGGTGGACAGCCCTTATAAGTGAACTAATCACTTGCAACTGATTGCATACTTGTGTGCCTTCAAAAAAATTTGTTCCAATTTTGCCCTTGAACATACTATATATATGTATATGGGAAAAGGTTCTATGCGGTCGAGCTCATGGGAACTTCCCATGAGGTCGAGCTGTGTGGGCCCCACCATGATGCGTGTCGAACATCTACCCCATCAACCAGATGCACCATTCCATGGTGGGCCTCGGGCTTAAAAATCAAGTCAATCCATGGCTTGGGTGAGCCACACCACATACAAAAGTTGAGAGGGGTTATCCTCCCATTAAAACATTCATAATCATTTGTTGGGTCCACCGAGATGTGGTTCACAAATCCAGCCCATCCATTATGTGTGTCCCACTTGGATGAGGGGTTAGACCAAGTTTTATATGCATACAAATTTTAGGTGGGCCCCACCAAGTGATTTTATATATTTTAGGCATGTCTTTACATGATTTTAGATGGTATGGCCCACCTGATTTCGGTATACGGCTGATTTTTGGGATATCCCAAAATTTAAAGGGGACCCATCAAATTCCCGGTGTTGATGTTCGACATGCATCACAGTGAGGCCCACACAGCTCGACCTCATGGGAAGCTCCCTTAATTTGCATTTCTCTTTGCTATGAACATCCGAATTTTATATCAGGGTGAAATTTTTTCCCTTGGGCGTGTTTGGCCCGTCAAATCCCATGAGAATTCAACTGATTAGATTACAACTTGTGCATTTAAAACAGACTGTCAGAGATTTGTCTAGGAGTGATGTAAACGACCAAAATCACTAATGGCGTTTGGATGTACCGATGTTCCACCTGACATTTCCTTGGTAATACCTGGCATTTGTGTTTGGATTGCATGGTATATGAAAGAATCCCATGGAATTCAGGCAACCCATGTTTGGCTCGTGATGTAGTGAATGAATTGTGGGTTTGTGGAACAGAAATTCGTATAACAAAACGAAAACGGATCGGCTACTCCTTCCACTAGGCCTGTAACTGGTGGTCGGTGCTCTGTGGGCTCCACCATGACGTATGTGTTATTCCATTCATACATTTTTACAGATCATTTTAGGATATGAGACCAAAAATGAGAGGAATATAAATCTCAGGTGGACCACATTACAAGAAAACAATAGAGATTGGATATCCACCATTAAATTCCTCCTAAGGCCCATTGTATTGTTTATTTGACATCCAATCCGTTGATTAGGTCTTACTGACTTAGATGAAGGGAAAAAAACAAAGATCATCTTGATCCAAAACTTTGATGGCCCCCAAAAAGTTTTTAATGGTCGATGTTCATTCAACATTGTTTCCTGTAATGTGGTAGACTTGAGATTAGGATATACCTCGTTTTTGGTCTCATACCCTAAAATGATCTTGAAAAATAGATGGACGGCATGGATGAAACACATACATCATGGTGGGGCCATAGGCACATGCATCGCATTCTTCCACATGTGCGTTGTGGATTCTGAGCAAATCCAAAATGGACGAGATTCTGCCCTATCAACAAATGTGGACCACACCAAAAATGGATATGTGACTGTCTTAAGTTCATCCATAGAGATTTTCACACTTTGTATAAAAGAAAATGATAATAACAAGTAGAGAGATTACGAAATAACAAGGACATGATGATGTTATGTTTAAATTATTGAACAAGCAATGCTCTTCAATCTGTACACATGCAAAGTACATGTGAATCATCAATCAAATCTGAAAGAGACATCTACATCAATGAATAACATGAAAAACAGGTAATCAATCTGAATATGAAACCCCAAATAAATTTTCCCAAACCAGTTTCTTTTTCGCCCAGACTTGCACTCCATATTTCTTGAAAAAGTGGTCATCAATTCTGAGGAAATCGTAACCCTACATTTGATTTAAATAATAACAACGTTAAACATGTAAGTTGAGCCTTCACTTTACTCATGGCTGGGTTGTTTCAATGTCGAACGAGGAAAGTACAGAAAGCGCACCTGAATATGCAATGCGTATTTTCAATATATTCACTCCACCTGAACGTACTCCAGAACTTAGTAGTCAAACAGTGAAAGGAGTGTAAGGTGACACTTTGTTGAATTCATGGTATCCTGCGCAAACCAACTATACGCATTAGATAGACATATATTGTAAATCGTATAGGTTATAGGACCGTACCTACCTTCGGTGAAATGGCCATATGATATTCAGAGTGTTGCCCACTACATCGTGTGATAGAATACGGAGCGGATTCTTTAGAGAATGAAATGCGACAAATGGATATAAACATAATTTCTCATCACTGAATTAGGATTATCTAAAAATTATATGTCCATGCAGTTCGCAACATGATTACTACAAAATCCTATTGAAATAGTTATACATTTCATAAAAGAAAAAATGTTTGAATCAGCTTCCTGAAGTTATATCAATTGACCAGCAATTCTGCCAACGATTTTCAATCCGTCTTCAAGCACCATATATGAGTTCATTGAACCACACATAAAACTATACTAAGGAGTCAGTAGATGTAACTACATATGCAAGCTACAACTTAATGATAATATACAAAACGAAGAGTATAACCAGGATGACAATTAGTAATGCAGTCACTCTATCTCCAATTGACATAGGGGTATCATCCGTCTGTGGACTCCTGCATACCAAGGATCCGTGAATATGTTGGATCAAGTTAGTAGATGAAGTGAATGTAACAACATCACCATAACACTAGGGTATGTATCCAGGTACGATATCTTGTGACGTAGACTGTCCACTTGTGATACATGCATGGTTAGAATTCCACCATGCACTTACCTCTTGGATTGATTTGAAGGCTCGGTGTCGAGCACCGCTGAATCTTTCTACATGCAACTGTGCCTCGTCTCAAGATAAGTATATGCCTGGATAACGGCCTACAAGTATGATGTAATATTTACTGGAACTCATCTGCATTCACATAATTAACAGAAGATTGGAACATATGTTTATATACAAACCACATAAATGTAATATTTTTGTCATATATGAAGATGAGTAGAAGTATTCAAAATGCATCATTGTCACGTCCCAAACTCGGAAACTGGACTCACAAAATTTCCGATCGCCGAATCTGGTACCGATAGCCTCCGTAGGACCCCATTCTCGGCTCCTAGTGCCCATACACCAGGTTCCGATCCTGAAATCCTACAAGGAGGATTTTTCAACATATATTTATCTCGTAAGAAGCATAATCATAAGTATACCCAAATCACAAAGGCAACATCATCATCACATATCTACTAATATAAACATTTGAATACAATGCTAAAAAGGAAATACATATATCGAAAACCAAAGCTCCAGGAGTCTGTTGCACGCTCCAAGCTCAACGCTGCTGCGGTCTAACGCCACCTGCACGCATCTATCGTGCATAAGTTTATAGAAAGCTTAGAGGGTTGTGAAAGTGTGTGCACAAGGTAAGTAACAAGCATATAAATATCGGAGTAAGCGAAAATACTGGCAATCCATAAATCGTACATTATCAGAGTAATGCGAAAACATGCTGGCAAGTTCATAAATACCATCAGCCTTATCCAGGCTATCCGATGCAAAAACATAATAGGCCAATATCATATACTGAGGAAGCAATATAGATCAGCTATGCAATACAGAGACATAGTAAGTCTCAAATACCGAGTCTACAAATACCGTCAACCTTAATCAGGTTATGCAATACAGAAGCACAGTAAATCAAATGCTATGTGCTGAGGATGCAATGTAATATGTGATGTGAATGAAATGACTAAGCTAGAGTATGAAGTCAGGATGATAGTACGTAGTATTGTGGGCTACGGGGTCCACCACAAGGGACTTCTATCCAAACTAGTCTCATACCTAAATTTAGATAGTCAGACTCAATGTGGTAAACTCCTGATCTCAGGTTAGTCGCGCGCACTAACCAAAATCCTGGCCATTGCGAAGGTACACAATAATTAGTTGTGCACCACTAGCCTAAGTGGATAGTAAGAATGAATAAATGAGTAAAATGCTGAATATACAACTTCTGCTCAATAAGTCCACATATTAGTACCGTACATATATGGGATCATCACTGGGGTCTAGTACACTCTACATGCAATCACTGCCCACTGGACGCGCAACCACGTAAGTGGAAGAGACCTCACTATCCGTCTGGCCAGTAGTCAGCCAATATCTACCCGACACGTCGATAACGGACCCAATTACGAGTTGGTCAAACTCAACCTAGCTATGCCCACTACCCTCACGCGGGTAAGGCCATAACCCCTTCCCAACCGACCACGACAGAGTGGGAGATGCGATTTACTAGTATTCGGCACTTGAGCACTCATATATCCACTCGGTCTAGATGTTGGGGCATCTCCTGGCCACGAAGGTTTAGGAATTTTCACGTAGGGACATCTATGGCGCCCGTATGCTAGAACCAAACATTTTTAGTGTCCCATCTGACCATCCACGAAATGTCTGTGGAGGCCACGGCTCTAATGTCGTTAGGGCGTACAATAGTCATATCCCAAAATGTAAGATGCATGAGTCATACCATCTAGTTATGCATTAAACCTGCGCGTACCGCGCGCTCATGTGAGGCAACTGTCTCTTAGGGAGTCACATAAATAACCTACCCTATGGCATATGCAATGTTCAATCACATCCCATAACAAACATGCAGATGATGTGTATGGGCATGTATCATGATGTTATGTTGTCATATACTCATAATCGGCCTTAACAATCGAAATTAATGAGAATGGGTCTAACAAGGCCCATGGGAAGGTCACAATGTGGACATTTAACCATCATTGCCCCATTAATGTGGACATTTAACCAATATTGCTCCCAAGGAGTGGCCCACATAGAGCCTAACATATAGTGAGCCCATGGCCTCACACAAGGGCCTATATACATCACTTGGGCCTCATACAAGGGCTACATATACATCACGATGGGCCTCATCACATGGGCCAAATACACATCACAATGGGCCGCATCAGACGGGCCACATATACATCAAGTGGGTCGCATCTCACGGGCCTAGTATACATCACAACGGGCCTTGTATACATCAAGTCGGGCCTCATCATATGGGTCAGAAATATATCACAATGGGCCACTCCCACGGGCCTCGAATACATCATAATGGGCCGCATCACCTGGACCTTACACATTAAGTGGGCTGCATCGCATGGGCAACATCAACGGGCCACATATACATCAAATGGGCCGCATATATGGGCCATAATTACGCAACAGGTGGGCCCTATACATGGGCCTTATACATCGGGTCTTATCATATGGGCCTTAGCACATCAAGCCTTATCATATGGGCCGGAAATATATCACAATGGGCCGCACCACCTGGGCCTTGAATGCCTCACAATAGGCCATAACCCATGGGCCTCGATACATCACAATAGGCCACAATCCATGGGCCTCAAATACATCACGATGGGCCTCATCACATGGGCTTCAAATACGCAACAGGTGGGCCCCGCACATAGGCCTCGAATATGTCACATGGGCCTCGTATACATCAAGCGGGCCGCACCAATGGGCCGCACTAATGGGCCTCATATACATCAAGTGGGCCACATCAATGGGTTGCACCAATAGGCCATGAAACAAATACATCACTGTGGCCCTCAGAACTTGCTAATGTGGTACAGCAGCTACATAGCTAGAGTGAGGTACACCAGTCAATCCAATCCCCACCTTCTAAGGTCTAGACAGTGTGGATATACAACATATCATCAAGGTTGGCCCCATCGTGGATGGACAGTGTGCAGATACAACACATACATCTAGTGGGGTCCACGTGCACGTGCTGGACACAACACATGTCAGGTGGGGTCCGTAGACAAGTGGGTCACACTGTCCCACACAGTGGACGATGTGGATATAAGACACATCATGGTGGGTCCCATCAGATGGACGATGTGATATAATACACAAATCAAGGTGGCTGCCACCATCCAGCACATCTGGATGGTGCAGATCATATACATAAATTAAGGTGGACCCTGCACACTGCAGGTGGGCCTACAGATGAACGGCCTGCATGAAACACATACGTCACGGTGTGCCTGGCACCGTTCAAGCTAGTCTAGCACCGTCCAGATGGTCTGGACGGTGTGGATATAGAATAAATAAATCAAGGTGGACCCCACCTTATCTGAAAGACGAACGGACGGTCTGGATGAAGCACAAACCTCATGATGACACCCACAGAACTTGCTACATCAAAGCAGCAGCTATAGCTGTTGGCTGCTGGCAGCTAGCCCACCAGCAAAATGGATGGACAGTGTGTGTAAACCACGTATATTAACGTAGGGTCTACCGTCCAGACAGATGGACAAACAGTGGATATGGAATACATACTTCAAGGTGGCCCCACACACTGCTGGATGGACGACAAAGATAAAATGCATACATCATGGTTGGATGGATGGCGTAGATGTAATGCACATATGTCTAGGTGGGGTCCACGTCAGTGTGGCCCACCTAGTTTAAATCAAGCTGATATTTATTTATTTATTATTATTATTATTTTAAAAGCTGCTCCAGCGTCCAGATACCCACCGTTCAGGATTGGACGGTGTGGATACAATGCAAACATCAAGGTGGGTCCCACCCACACATGTCACACATGTGGGGTGGGCCCACGAGCTACAGATGGATAGACGGCTTTGATATAACATGTACATCGTGGTGGGGCCACATAACCTGTTGACGTTGAACAGCAGCGAGCCCCACCGTCTCCAAACGGACAGATGGTTTGGATATAACAAATACATCTAGGTGGGTCCCATCCCACACATGCATCACGTGTGGGGTTGGCCCACACATGCCAAATGGTTGGGCAACAAGGATAAATACATATATCATGGTGGCTCTACATAGCACCGTCCAGATGGACGGTGTGTGTATAAACGAGTACATCTCGGTGCGTCCCACCTGGACGGACGGTTTGGATGAGTCACATACATGTGGTGGGTCCCACGTGGATGGGGTCTATGGCTGGACGGTGTAAATAAGGCACATACATCATGTGGTGCCATGAGGATGGGCCACCACGGTTTGAATCAAGCTGTTATTTGTGATTTCCTCCATCCGGGCCTGTCCTGCCATGGACAGCAATGTGGGCTCTACCAACTGGATCAGGTGGGCCACACACACATCAGGTGGGCCACACATCACTATCATTAACACCATACAAAAAGGTAAAGAGAGAGAGAGAGAGAGAGAGAGAGAAAATGGTTGTGGGAGGGACCTCGCCACTATGGGCCCCTCTCGTTTACAACACATACATCAAATTGGGTCCCATCACAAGTGGGCCCTCCAATCATCAAGATCAACGGTAGAAATCCTAGATCACCCACCAATTGCAAATCTTCTAGGCTCCTTGATCTCCCGAGCTCCTAGGCTTGCTCCTTAACGGAGGAAGATGAAGATTGGATAGTGGAGAGTGGAGTAGGGAAGTGGGCCACACCTAGCTTCTTTCTCTCCTTGGAAGTCATGGACAGTTGCTTGGGAGGAAATGAGAGAGAGATGAGAGAGAGAGGGATGGATGAGTGATGGTGAGTGAGTGATGGGTGTACTTGAAAAGGGATGGGTGGAGAGAGAATTGACTTTGGGGTTGTTTGTACTTGGGGATGGGATATGAACTTGACATGATTGATGTGAATGATGGAACATATTCTCTTGGGTTTGCAAATGCGCGGCGTTTTTCTCGAACTGAACGTGGGCCCATATCTCCTAGCCTGGGTATCGCATCGGCATGCAAGACGGGGCGTCGGAACCGTGACGACGGCACAGTCGCACTGGTACAAATCTCGGTTCAAGCCGACTCAGATCGACAGGATGCAACTCAGGGTCGCGCGCAAATGTCAATTACAGATCGCAAGTCGCCGAAATTCGACGGGGATGATCACGGGAGTCTACGGAACGGTATGGTCTAGGATACGGGCCTCACAATCATATTCAGTCCGTGGTTTACAACCACGGTGCAAATTGTTCCCCTACCAGTTGAAATATAAGTGGCACCGTAGTAGCTGGATCATGTACCTGTCATGCATGTGATTTAGATCCATTACAACCATAAACAAACACATATATGAATTTAATTATTACAAGTTCGTTAAATCTATTGTAATAAATAATTTTCCACTCTAAATATTTATCCAAAGTGTTACATAAATATCAAAGTTTCAAAATTCATCAATTCTACTTCTATCAACTAGAAGCACCACCATCATTGCCCTTCAAATCAGACAGAGTTTTTTTTCAGCCAATCAACACGACGTTCCGGTCATAGACTAACAAAAAAGGATGCAAAGTTGTTATCCCTACTCATGAGCTGACCAACCTCAATGAACTCAGAGTTGGTCAGCCCTTAAACCTCTTCAAGGATATCTAAGACCTTACTTATTCGGTTGACCTCATTGCCAAGTCCAAAGTTACGCATTGCCTCTGCTACAGTCATTAGAGACATGCCAAGTACGTCATAGGGACAAGCAGGTCCCATCCGTTTTGTTATCATACTCCTACCACGATTATTATCAGATTCAGTTCCACAGGTGGGAGTGTTTTGGAACGATCGATTTTCCCTTGATTGGCTTTCAGTTGAATATTGATAATTTCCTGTTGATTCCCCGAGATTTTCTTCAGAAAGGTCCATAGTAGCATCAACATCATCATCGAGCTCTGTCTATGCTTCGTTCAAATCTCTTTCCACAATAGCATCATCATCATCATCCAGCTTTGTCCTTGCTTCGTGCAAATCTTTGTCCATGTTTCATATTCATGGGCGCTCTCCCAGTACGATACTCTTGCAGGTGGTATCGAACTCCATGATAAGAGGCCATGAAGCCTGGTGAATGAGCATAACCTGCGTCGATAACGAAATATTTTCCTACATAATTGCAAGAACTATTCTTTCAGTCTATGGGCAACACGATTATACGAAGGAAATGATGAGCGAATGATGGTGAATAGCGCTTACCAGGTGGCACACTTATCGGATCGTCATCTCGCATAAGGGCTTTATGTAGGACCCTTGCATCCGAAGCTGAACCTTTCCACCCAGCTAACACGTATAATATTGACATATTGAATGAACAAGCAACAAGCACATTTTGAGACAAGAAACCCTTTCGATTGTAGAAGCTTGCATGTTGTGATGCTTGTATATGTACAGGAATATGTGTCCTGTCAATTGCACCAACACAATCCTATATAGAGGAGTTTTTGAGCCCATAAGAATAATTTGAATGAAGTATATATTAACTACTACTACAAGAAAGAGCCCTTGGTCGATAATGGTACCTGAAAGTAAGTGGCCCAATGTGGATTTATTTGAATCTCATTCGAGGTTTCTGTGCTGGCCTGCTTAACATATTCAGGGTATATGGAGACTACTACATCTAGAACTCAGTGAAAGTGACAGCTTATAGTTTCACCTGAATGACAAAACCTATGTCCAATCTGTTGGGATGCCTTGCACAAACCTTAGGATCTAGCCTCCCGAAACAAACCAGAATTATGGATAATAAAAGCAATGAAATAAATCAAAGCATCAATCACACACCACACAAGAGATTTTTACGTGGAAAACCCTCAAAGAGGTAAAAACCACGGGACCTCGTCCAGATCAACAATCCACTATGAAGTAGAACGTTTACAACCTTCTTCACTCACGCAGGAGTGGATAAACAATTAGAGAAAAAAGAAAACTAGAGAGATCTCACCCGATCACAAGGACGTAGAAGCGCTGAGACGACGGCTCCCTTCCACAAGCTTCCTCTCTCACTTTTGATAGCCCTAAACCCTTTAGCAAATCCCTTGCAAAGCTTTAGGAAACCCTCTTGCTATTTTGTGATGCCTAGAAAAATCCTAGGCAACCCCTTTTATAGTTTTGGGAAACTCCTTTCCGCATCCCAGTTGCGAAAGGACTCAAATCCGCAGTTTCGCGCAAAATCGCGGAACAAACTGCGTAACCTTCGACTAGTTGAGACATCCCTTCGACCAGTCGTAGGCCCCCTTCGACCAGTCGAAGGTTCCTTCGACCAGTCGTAGCTACAGTAAAAAACAGCAAAATTACTCGCTGGACTTTGAGTCGAAGTTTCGACTCGAACCTTCGACCGGTCGACCACCAGCCTTCGACCAGTCGAGCAGGGCTCTCGACCAGTCAAAGATGGGTCAAAATAACCCATCAAATCTCTCCCTTTTTAACCCAGGAGGGATCCACCTTCTTCAAGCCAGCCAGGTTTCTACAAACCTCGAACTTGCCCTTGAGCAAAGCCTTGGTCATCATGTCTGACCCATTATCGTCCGTGTGGACTTTCTCAAGCTGTAACACCTTCTGTTCCAAAGTATCCCTGATCCAGTGATACCGAATCTTTATGTGCTTCGACTTGGAATGCTGACTTGGATTCTTGCTCAAGTGTATAGCACTCTGACTATCGCAATAGACCACGTGCTCCTCCTGCTTTAGGCTAAGTTCCTGTAGAAAGCTTTTCATCCAAAGCATCTCTTTACATGCTTCTGTGACTGCAATGTATTCGGCCTCTGTCGTCGACAATGCTACGACCTTCTGTAGCTTGCTCTGCCAAGAAACCGCTCCCCCTGCAAACGTGAACATGAACCCCGATGTAGACTTCCTGGAGTCTATGTCACCTGCCATATCTGCATCTGTGTAGCCCTCTAACACAGGTTTTCCGTCACCATAGCATAGGCTCAACCTGGATGAGCCTCTTAGATACTGTAGTATCCATTTCACCGCTGCCCAATGCTCTTTGCCAGGATTGGTAAGGTACCGACTGACAACACCAACCGCATATGTTATGTCTGGGCGTGTACACACCATAGCATACATCAAACTTCCTACTGCTAACGCGTAGGGTATTTTCTGCATCTCTTCCACCTCTTCCTTCGTCTTGGGACACTGTCTGTCGCTCAATCTGAAGTGACCATCCAGTGGAGTACTAACCGGCTTCGCTGCATTCATATTGAACCGCTCTAGGACTTTCTCAATATACCGCTCTTGTGACAGCCAAAGCTTCCTGCTGCTTCTGTCACGGGTTATCTCCATTCCTAGGATCTGTTTAGCCGGGCCCAAGTCTTTCATCGCAAAAGACTTGCCCAACTCCTGTTTCAGCCTGTCGATCTTCTTGATGTCTTTTCCCATAATGAGCATGTCATCAACATATAACAGCAGAATTAAGAAATCACCGTCTGAGAACTTACGCGTGAACACACAGTGGTCCGACTCCGTTCTATCATACCCACGCTGTAACATGAACGAATCGAACTTCTTGTACCATTGCCGTGGAGCTTGTTTCAGCCCATACAAGCTCTTCCTCAGCCTACACACCATATGCTCCTTGCCCTTGACTTCGAACCCCTCTGGTTGGTGCATATAGATCTCTTCTTCCAGGTCACCATGGAGAAAGGCAGTTTTAACATCTAACTGCTCTATCTCCAGATCCATACTAGCCGCCAACCCAAGCAACACCCGTATGGATGTCATCTTCACCACTGGTGAGAATATCTCCTCGAAGTCTATGCCTTTCCTCTGACCAAACCCTTTCACCACAAGTCTGGCCTTGAACCTCGTCTGTGAATTCTTCTGCTCAATCTTCTTCCTGAACACCCACTTGTTGCTCAGAGCTTTCTTGCCCTTAGGCAGTTTCACCATGTCATAGGTGTGGTTCTTATGCAAGGATTCCATCTCCTCTTGCATAGCTTTTAACCACTCCCCCTTATGCTCGTCGGCTAGGGCCTCAGAATAATCTTCTGGCTCTCCCCCATCGGTTAGCATAATGTACTCATGCGGCGAGTACCTCTTGGATGGCTGTCTGTCCCTAGATGACCTCCTCACCTGTGGCTCAACAGGTGGATCAAGTGGGGACTGCTCCCCTGGTCCATCTTCTGAAGGAACTCTCTCGTCCTCTGCACCTTGTTGTACTCCCCCGTCATCAGGCACCACGGGAGGAGTAATCGGATCCATGTCCTCTAGCTCACCTGAACTAGGCTGGTTCTTCTCTGGCTTACCAATGTCTTCAATACACTGATCTTCAAAGAAAACCACATCTCTGCTCCTGACGAGCTTCTTCTCGGTCGGATCCCATAACCTGTAACCGAATTTTTCATCACCGTACCCTAAGAACACACACTGCCTGATCTTCATATCGAGCTTGGACCTCTCGTCCTTTGGTACGTGAACGGATGCCCTGCATCCAAACACCCTAAGATGACTGTACGATGGATCCTGTCCAGTCCACACCTTCTCAGGCACTTCTCCATTCAACGGGGCTGATGGAGACCTGTTTATCAAATACACTGCCGTGCGCATTGCTTCTCCCCAGAACGTCTTGGGCAACTTCGCATGGGATAACATGCATCTGATTCTCTCAACAATGGTGCGATTCATTCGCTCAGCTACACCATTATGCTGGGAGGTCTTGGGAACCGTCTGTTCATGCCGTATACCCTGGGACTTGCAGTACTCGTGAAAGTCGCCAATGTATTCACCACCATTGTCAGTGCGGATGCACTTCAATGGTCTACCTGTCTCTCTTTCGACCATAGCATGAAACAATTTAAACACACCAAAGACCTCGTCCTTGGATTTCAAAGCATAAACCCAAACCCTCCTAGATGCATCATCTATAAAAGTAACAAAATACAATGCCCCACCCAAGGTTTTTGTCCTCATAGGACCACAAACATCAGAATAAACCAAATCTAATGCATGCACTTTATTAACATGAGAAGCAGTTTTAACGAATGAAACTCTATGCTGTTTCCCTGATAAACAATCAAGACAGGTTTTAAGAGGCATACCTGTCACGTCTGGAAGGAGCTGCTTCTTTGCTAGTACCTGAAGCCTTTTTCACTCATGTGGCCTAGACGCCTGTGCCACATGTCAATAGCTGAATCTTCCGCTGCGTTCAACCCACCCTTGTATACACTGACACTTGCCTTGTACAGGGTGCAACACTTCTTTCCTCTGGCTGCGATCAACGAACCCTTGATGAGCTTCCAGCGCCCACCAGCGAACCGGCTTTCATAGCCATCATCATCCAACCTTCCCGTCGACATCAAGTTGAGGCGAAGGTCTGGGATATGCCTCACATCCCTGAGAACCAATGTGCAGCCCACATCAGTTTTCACACAAATATCACCAACTCCCACGATCTTTGATACGCCAGAATTTCCCATCTTCACAGTCCCATAGTCACCTGACTTGTAGCTTGTGAAGGAGTCCCTGTGTGGAGTCGCATGAAAAGAAGCTCCCGAGTCTATCACCCAGTCGGTGCCCTGACTCGTAGCCGTGAGACATACATTGTGATCTGTAGAAAGAATAACTACCATGTCGCCATCTGAGGCGACCGCAGTGGAATCTGATTCATCTTCCTTCCATTTTCCTTTCTTGTCGTTCTTACGACATTCATGCTTATAGTGGCCCTTCTTGCCACAATTCCAGCATTCAACATCTTTTTTGTTGTTCGACTTGCCTCTTGATTTATCTCGGGCCTTCCCGCCCTTCCTGTTCTTTCCTCTCCCCCCCGTTCTTGCGTCACAAGAGCCTCTTGCTGAGTAGACCCCTGAGACTTCCTCCTTGTCTCCTCATTGAAGAGACAACTAGTTACCTGTTCCATGGATATCTTTCCGTCTGGCGCGGAGTTACTTAGAGACACCACCAATGTCTCCCAACTGTCAGGCAATGAACTAAGCAATAGTAAAGCCTGCAATTCATCATCCAGGACCATCTTCATAGAGGTGAGTTGGTTCACTATATTACTGACCTCATTCATATGCTCGCCCACAGAACCACCATCCTTGAACTTGAGATTCACAAGTCGCCTTATCAGAAATATCTTATTACCGGCTGTCTTCCTCTCATACAGCCCTTGTAATTTTAGCCATAGGCTAGCGGCTGAGGTTTCCGTAGACACATGGTGGAACACAGAATCATCCAACCATTGTCTAATAAACCCCACTGCCTTTCGGTCCATCTTCTTCCAATCATCATCAGTCATATCCTTGGATTTTGCTGATATGCCTGAGATTGGAGAATATAGGTCCTTGCAATAAAGCAAGTCCTCCATCTTAGCCTTCCATATGGTCCAGTTAGAACCATTGAGGCTGATCATCCTTGAGCCACCTTCCATAATTCAAAATCGATCCTACCCGTTCAATGAACTTAGCTCTGATACCACTTTGTTGGGATGCCTTGCACAAACCTTAGGATCTAGCCTCCCGAAACAAACCAGAATTATGGATAATAAAAGCAATGAAATAAATCAAAGCATCAATCACACACCACACAAGAGATTTTTACGTGGAAAACCCTCAAAGAGGTAAAAACCACGGGACCTCGTCCAGATCAACAATCCACTATGAAGTAGAACGTTTACAACCTTCTTCACTCACGCAGGAGTGGATAAACAATGAGAGAAAAAAGAAAACTAGAGAGATCTCATCGATCACAAGGACGTAGAAGCGCTGAGACGACGGTTCCCTTCCACAAGCTTCCTCTCTCACTTTTGATAGCCCTAAACCCTTTAGCAAATCCCTTGCAAAGCTTTAGGAAACCCTCTTGCTATTTTGTGATGCCTAGAAAAACCCTAGGCAACCCCTTTTATAGTTTTGGGAAACTCCTTTCCGCATCCTAGTTGCGAAAGGACTCAAATCCGCAGTTTCGCGCAAAATTGCGGAACAAACTGCGTAACCTTCGACTAGTCGAGACATCCCTTCGACCAGTCGTAGGCCCCTTCGACCAGTCGAAGGTTCCTTCGACCAGTCGTAGCTACAGTAAAAAACAGCAAAATTACTCGCTGGACTTTGAGTCGAAGTTTCGACTCTAACCTTCGACCGGTCGACCACCAGCCTTCGACCAGTCGAGCAGGGCTCTCGACCAGTCGAAGATGGGTCAAAATAACCCATCACAATCACCCGATTGATTACGCACATTATGTCCGACTGTATGTAGGAAAACGACTGGTTGTTCCTCCAAACTAACATTGCGTGTATCACGAAGGGTCGTCCTCTCACGCACTACATTACATAGATGGAAAAATGCATCATGTTTCATCTTGAGTTGTATAACACAGTCCCTATCACTTGTGTGAATGATAGAATTGATAAATCTGGCCCACGCATCATCCCCTTGACGAGCCGGTTCTCTCAACATGTAGTGTCAATAGTATTCCCCAACAGCTGCAATGCACGCTACCATTGCAAGAACAATGATGGACTCGACCATCTCTTCCTCATCCTGGTCTTCCATCACCTGTGTATACAAGTGGAAGTGGAAGACTATAAAATCAGCTTGTAAAACGGATGGTACAGGAGTGTTCACGTAGTGCGGGTGTGTGAGCGTACATTTTTTAAAAAAAAGGTTTAAATGATTACATGATCACGATGAGCTTATCCTTACAGCCCCATCTTTCCCACTAACACTTCAGTTTGTGGCTGACATCCAATCCACACCTGGAGTGTGTCGTACTGTGAAATTGTAAACAGGAATCAACTCTAATGAAACTGTTTCGAGCCCTACTTACATGGATCATTAGCCATAGATCATTGTTAGTTTTAACTCTTCAGTCTGTGTACATTTATATGAAGGTTGATATTAAAACTAGACAGTGGTCAGTTTTAATAAAGTGTCCGTTAATTAAATGTTGAGGTTGATTTACCAATCTAATTTTGGGACAATGATCCATCTAAAATGTGTCTCAACAAAATCAAAATAGTATCCCATCTCTTCCTTTGGTAATTGGATATCCATAATTTTATTAGATTAGTTTGAGAGAGAATATATCAATTTTCATGATTCTGTTTCGCAGTTTTATAGGGCCAGATCAATTGAAGGTTTGAAAAACCCGACATTTCTACAGGCGGAATTGTATGCAAGACAACTCAGAAAAACAGATTTACTCCAAAATACAATCACGGTTTGCACCGTGTGATCTGCAATTATTCAATAAAAAAGAAAATTCTGTAAATCTTAGTATGGAGATCGCATGGCAAAATTATGGCTGCATCTGGAATGTATAAAATAACTAGCAAAATTATGGTTGCATCTAGAATTTATAACAAGCTCTCCCCCCCCCCCCCCCCCCCCCCCCCCCCCCGATAAACAAGTTGTGCCTAGCTCCTCAGTTTCAGGATTAGCAGGCATGATTATCATTCTGTTGCAAAGTGTCTTAACTAGAAAAGCAAGCTTCCCTTCCCTTTATTTCCCTGCTAAATTAACCAGACGTTTCATATTTGTCCTTAATCAAAATCTGTGATTAACAGTGGTCCAAACTTTCCTAAAACATCCCCAAATGGGAACTGTAAATAGTGAAAACATGCCTCTAGTCTTAAGATTTTTTTCCTTTCTTTTTGACAGGTACCTCCTTATCTCAATATTAGAACAGTCCCACAACTAGAAAATCATAATAGCTAAGGATGTTCTAAAACTCTTTGAAGATTTCTATAAATCTTTGGGACTAACCATAAATCATCTAGAATATCTATTGGATTAAGGGGATATCTCACCTTCCTTAGTGATTTCTCCCTACATTCTGAGAACTTGAGCAACCTTTCTTTCCCGCATTGGGGTTATCTTATTTTGAAAGGAAATTCAAAATTTAACACATTAACCAATTTTTGCATGAATTATCATCTCATAATTGCATATCTTGAGGTTTTTTTCCCTTTTCTGGACACGAAGCTTATGCTTTTAACTTTCAATGAACTTCTTCAAATGGTTTCAAGAAAAAAAAAGAGCATTCAATTACTGTGTTAATATCTATATGGCCATTTCTTTAATGGGCAACAATAATGGAAGAAACAATAAAACAGATAATGCAAATCCATCAAGATTTGGATAATTAGAGCTACAAACTACACTAGGACGTGATAATCCTCCTTCAGCAGGAGTATCCATTGTCTCCCTGGGAACTAGGTGAAAGGAAACATTGGCAGAGGGCACTGAGGACTTAATTTCATTCACAATCAAGGAAAACACTCACTATTCAAAAGAATCCCATGATGCCCCCATGAAATGACATTCCTAGAATTGCCTTCCACGATCGCTAACCTAGAGAAAGATTATTATTTTTTTAAAGAGAAGTAAGGTCATCTTGATGGCTTCAATTTGTTCTTTAATAAAGTCACCAACCTTGACAGTCCCAAAAAAAATTTTAAAAATTGTCATCAACTTTATCATTCCTTACGAGCCTATTTGATAACGCAAAAAACCATGGAAAGGAAAATGATCTGCAAATGGGCCATTTTAATCTTGCAAATGTGAGCCACATTAGCAACATGTGGGTCTCACCATCGATAAAATTATTAAGATTGTCTTATCAAAGTGTTTCTTGAGACACACAGGACATTAGAGGTGAGATCACAATGATGAAAAATCTAGATTAATGATCGAACATTTATAGATAAACCCCAAAATGCATTTGATCTTTAAATACTATGGTGATTGGTATACACACTGCCGCAGACTGGATCTTCAAATACTATGGTGATTGGTATACAGATACGGCATATTGGGGAGCTGCATTTTACAAAGTTCTCAAAAAAAAAAAAAAAAAAAACATACAATGTAACTGTGGGTTGTTAAACCCATCCACACAAATCTTCATAAATGAACATGTCTTACTGTGGGCTATTAAACCCATCCACCATCTGTTCTTCTTTGGGTAATCAGGTACTGATATCCCATATGAAATTTAGGTGAACTAGTACACATCTCCATGTCGAAGTTTCATCCAAAATATCCGTGCTTCCATGTACACCCCTCATTACTACTTAAATACAACCCGCTAATCCCAAATACACCAAACAGCCTACATGCAAATGATCTTATACCTAATGCAAAGAAGATTTGCAAGAAACAAGCATGTAAAAATATGAAAAATAAAAGCCCAAATTTTTGGAACGGACAACGTTACCTTTTGAAGCAACTACCGATTTCAACCTGAGATGTGGCCGAAGAGCTCTAAATTGGACCGATGTAGTACTCCTGCAACGAATTAGCATAATGAGACTCTTCTCATCCCAAATCAAAATCGCAACGGAGAGATTGTGAGAGAGAGAGAGAGAGAGAGAGTGAAAAATACCCAAATCGATGTCTGGCACAAAAGGGGCCTATCTCTTCTCTCCACCCTATAATAGCAACAAGACCTCACTTCTCCCTTTCCACATCCGAAGTCACATGCACCAGGGGTATAAAACGGAGATACCTTCCCGCCATTTCCATGAACCTTCCCAATAGTATTGTCATTTCACATCCGATGGGGCTATACGCTGGTTCCGCTATCATTGCAGGATGGGCTCGAGGAGTCGACGAAATCCTGCTAGCTCCCCAACGCAATCCTTCACAATCCCTCGCCTTTGACAGATGGATTTAGAAAAGAAAGATGAGAGGGATGAAGTCAGCATCCAAACATGATAAGGATGAAAGTGGGTAGGATTTTACAATCCTACACCTCTTATTCCACCCTAAAGCGTCATAGGATTCCACATCACATGGATCGTTCAGATTAGATGCCCATAACACGTGTGCAAAGGTGCGCACGTGCGTTAGGTGCGAAGGTGAGCATGACTCTCTCTATATGTGTGTGTGTGTGTGTGTGTGTGTGTGTGTGCAATGCTCACATGTGAACCTTCCCACACGTGTCTTGGGCATAAAATTTAAACGGTCCATGTGATGCAACACCCTTTAAAACCTCCTAGGCCTAAATTTCAATCTGATTTGAAAACTCCAGTGGACCATTACAAATAAAAACAGTTTTAACTCGTGAGTTGCTTCTCTCTTTGCTATGGCCCGCTAGAGTTTATATATATATATATATATATATATATAACAAATTTATTTAATATATACTTATATCAATTATATATATATAATCGATATAGCATTATTGTGATAGTTTATACTCTGTTGTGAATTTTAAAATCTTACCATACCATTATGAAGTGTATTTTCAAAATTTTGCCAATATATGTTGCACTTCTTAGAACATTATCAAAAGATGACGGATGCATCAATGAGAAAAGAAAGCACGATTGGTTTATGATTTGAAAAGAACAATCCATGGATTGAATGATTGAGATCATCTAATCTGTGCAACTTCTAGGCTAATAAAAGAGGTGTACAGAATAATCGTTGTGGATCTTTCTACTAATAAATCAATAAAATGAATCATTTAATGGCTTAAATTAAATTATCTCATACCTATATTTTTAAATTTTTATAATTAATTACTAATTTATAATAAAGAAAAATGCTCCAATGCTCTCAAAGCACTTTTAAATTATGTTGTTGATGGTTGCATTGGGACATTTGGATGTGCTAATCCGTTGATCGAGACTGTTCATTAGGTCCAATACTCATTTCATGGGCTACCATAAAAACATTACATTGATCTAACAAATTTTAACCATTTAATCAATGCACTTAAACATGGATTGTTCAGATTATTTATAGAAAAATAAGCTCAATCAACAATTTTACGCATCTATTTATTCAACATTATCATGGATATCTTATGATTTTAAAGAATCGCTTCTATCGGACAATCATAACCATCCATCCATGGATTGGAAAAGGATGGGTATAGAAAATGTTGATGCTGAAATCCCGACGTCCTCCTTAGACTGCTCACGAGACATGCAAAAAGAGACAATAATGGATACCCTAGTTAATAGCCAGGGACCTTCCAATGCTAAAGTCAATGCTGGCCAATTGGGTTTAGTCGAATGTGGGGTTTACAATATTTATTTTGAGTATACCTTTCTCCTTAAGTGGGCTATCTATTTTATAGCCGATAAGTGTAGTGTTGTATATGGCATTCTCCCTACTTAGTAGGGGCTTATTGCGGAGGAAATATTCTCCCGAGCGTGTCGGGGTGATCTTCCGAGATCCTCGGTGAAGATCTCGGAAGAATCTCTTTGATAAGTTCTCGGAGTGATCGAGCTCTGAGAGAGTCGAGATTGTTAGCCACAGTCAACCTCTTAGTCGGAAAGACGATGTCATTTTATAGATTAGGGGGTTGAGATATGAATATCCACATTTGTACATTAAATCAACTACATGAATTTATCTCATAACTCTGAAATCATCATTTATCAAGGTCAAGTTCTACATATTCGAAGTCTGTGACACAAGTCCACTCACAATTCACAATGTTATGATTTAAGGTGTATGAATATCCGTATCATACACTATATCGACTATATGAATCTGTCATGGCAAACTAGACATTTTTAATATAAGGATCTATTGGTCTGCTACAAAAGGATTTCATTAAAGCACTTGAACAAGGTTACTTGCACATCATACTGGTGTACATCGCATTAGTTAAATGTGCTAACTGTTAATACCCAAATAATAATATGTATGTGCATATCATTTGAGCACATTTTATCAATTTAATGTTCCTTTAAAAGCGTACTTGAATATAGGTTATTGTGCATATAATCTAGCGTACATCACATATGTCAAATAGACTTATTTCCCACATGTGCAAGTATTAGCTATAAGCATCATCGACCAAGTTTAGGTAGACCCATTTAGTCCTTAACCCATGTTCGAGTAGACTAGTCTTGGCTTAATAATCAAAATCTTAAGCTACTAATATACGCGTCATTTTGGTGATTTAACGTCAAATCTTAATCACTACATTGTATTTCTGGCTTGTCAGCATCCCTCAGTAGGTGTAAACTACAAAGTGGACATTGTCATCCCCTGCGGCGGGTCGCACATTCACACACTCATGGTGGGTCCAACTATCCGACTAGTGGGCCCGCGCTCATAGCATTATGGTGGACCCCGTTGGCCAACGGTGAGTCTTGAAACCTCATGTGGCCAATCTATTTAAGGCTGGTATGCACAAATGCTATGGTAAGGTCCACTATTTAAGACAGTGGACCTTATGAACATTGTATGATGAATGATATGGAGATACTAAAAAATTATGTATCATATATCAAAACAAATTGGCTAGGTTAAATGGTGAAGCCTATTGTCTCTGAGTCACGGTACGAAGACAATATTCGCTGAACAACCCTAATCTCTGATATATTTTCATTTTCAATAAATGTCAACGAATCCTGTAGCCAAATGACCAAGCAATCATTTCATTTAGTTAATGATACATCTAAACTAGGACTCATAATTTGGACAGTTTGATTTGAAATACTCATGTGCCAAGTTTGGAATTCCTACGTAATTTTAAAGTATATGTGTATCATACATCTACTCTCTAGAGTATTAAAGATTTTCTCCTTACGAGATGGCAAGAGTTTTCTATAAATCTATTTCGTGGAGTTCTAGTAACCTAAAGCTCACCCACTAAGATGTCCACCTGAGATCCACTCTGTCCACTAGTTTTACTTGCTCATGTTAGGGTGAGAGCTTTAAAATGAGGCAGATCCAAGACTCATGCAGATGGATTAAAATTGCCCACCATTGGAACCTTATTGGGTTTACTTTGGTGTTCATTTGACAGCTTAGATTTATTATACAATTGAATCCAAGTCATAATTTAACTGGAATAGAAGTGATTTTGAATATTTATATATGTTTGATAACCTGCAATTGAAATTGCGTGGAATCCAAAATTGTGTTTGAAAACTTGAATTTTGGCTTAGGATGATTTAACGCATTTACAAAATAACGAATTTGATAAAGTAAATCATGTTTAATATATCAAAATAAACGTGATAACAAAAGTTATCCATTTTTATCTACAATCCATTTAATTTATATTTTTTAAAGTATACTTGAATTTAAAAAAAGATTAATTATTGTAATCATTAAATGGATCATAAAAACAATGATAATTACAATAAATAAATGCCTCAACTGGTACATTAGTGGATAGTAAATGAATAGTTCTTATTCGTGAATTGTCACTGTTATGGATAAAATGGAGCTAAATAAATGTATGAGACAGATGAGCTAAGCAGACAGACTCGATGACTATGGATTGCTTGAGGGCCGGAAAATCACCTTGACCTTTGGTGTTGGCTACTTTCTACCTTGGCCTCAGTTGTCACTTTGGCCCTCAGGTACCGACATCAGGTACCGACCTCGGTTTCAAGCAACGACCTCGATCTCGGAGGTCGGCCTCGACCATAGATCTCGACCTCGGAGGTTGGCCTCAGATATTGACCTCAGACTCGGGTACCAACCTTGATCTCGGATATTGAGCACCACATCGAAATAGAAATATCTTTGCAATACATAAAGATAGGATTACTCTCCAAGATCTTCACTGAGGATCATGGCGAGAAATGCGCGATATACCCATATACAGATGCATTTTGTGATATGTAACTATCAAGCAGATTCATTGCCATATACGTAAGTGATGTTAATATATTATAAATAGATACCCTCGCCATGTAACAAGGTACACAGAAATATACCGATTCCACTATACCTATCGTGAGTTAATACGCCTGACTTATACATCAAAGGGTCCCCGGCCTTAACTAGCGCCCTCCAATACATTTTCTTGCTCTCCATTAATTGCAGGTACTCAACGGCTCGCAGGAGGTGAGGCAGGATCAACCAGATTTCGACATCAATAGTCATAATTCATTAAACAAATACAGTTTAAACATGAGTGGTTAGTTTTAATTCCATATATGCTACATGTACAAATACTAAGTGTATGAAAATAAATCATCGATTGTTAGAGTATCTCTCTGTTACCATTCTATAAAGGTGGTAACTTACCAACCACGCACTCAACACATTTGCATGACAAATTAGACCATTTAAATTGATAGTTCAACTGTTAATGAAGCATAATTTTTTTAAAAAAAATATTACTTTGATAAAATAATTGTAATATCAATTTAATTTCTCTCTCATGGTTTGTTTGGCAACTTAGATTTGAAACCCTTATGTATTTTATATGTACACAATCACTTTTATAAGTCATTCCTAACAATCTCATTCATTGCTTAGGAAAAATATGTATAAGACAAATAAGGCCATATAATCAGTGGATTGGATTATTTATTCAATGTGATTTTCACATGATATCTCATAAAAATGTATATATAATCAACAGTTCACATTTGTAAGACCTGTACCCTAAACTGTACCGTTCTGTAGGCTTCCGCAATCCTACCAGTCGAATTCCGGCAACCATCGACCTGTTCCGATGTTTACGCACGATTCTAAGTCGAGTCCTCCCTACCGAAGGCAGCTCGATCCGAAACTCATACCTTGGCGACCGCGCCGTCGCCGCGGTTCCAACGCCGCGACTCGCACACCGAACCGATACCTAGGTGGGAAGATGCCAGTCTGCGTTCATTTCGAAGAAAACACCGCGCGTTGCAAATTACGAGGGAATCTCTACGGATGTCCCATCAATCAATCAATCACTCATGTCAAGTACAAGTCAAGTCACCCCATACCCAAGTACAACAACCCATCCCTCTCTCTTACACAAGCAAGCCCAAAGTCAACTCTCTCTCTCTCCACCCATCACTCTCTTACAACCCATCACTCCACCATCACCCATCACACATCATTCCATCACCTCTTATCAACCCATCACTTCTCTCTCTCCCTTATTTCTCAAAAATCTCTCCTAAGAAAAAAAAAATCATACGTCTAAGCTCTCTCTCCCTCTCCCAAACACCAAGTGTGGCCCACCCTCTCATCTCTCATCCCCACCATCAATCTCTCATCTACCTCCATCAAATTCATAGGCAAGGAGCTAAGAAGGCTAAGGGACCAAGGAGGAGTGCAGGAGGTGGGCGATCCACCGTTAATTTCAGTTTTAAGGGCCACTTGATGTGGGACCCAAATGGTGTATGCAATGTAGAGAGGGGCCCATAGTGGCGGGGTCCCTCTATCTCTACGTCTCTCTCCCTCTCTCTCATTTTTCCTCTCTCTAGAATGTAGTGGGCTCCACCGAATTGTGTTAATCCTACTCCATCCATCGGATGGTGTGGCCCACCGCATTTTAGGAGAGATCCGTATTGAATTTACATTATATATATTATATATATTATATATAAATATATATATATATATATATAAATTATGGTGGGCCACTTGTTGTGGGACCCACCACAGTGCATGTGTTGTATCTATACCGTCTAGCGTCCCTGGACGCTGGACGGGTTTAACGTGTACCGTCATGGGTGTGTACTTTCAAAAAAAAAAATTTGCTTTTGGAGGTGGGCCACCCATGCAGGCTCCACCTCAATGTATGTGTTTAATCCAAACTGTCCATCCTTTACTTCAGATCATTTTAGGCGTTGAGCCAAAATCGTAAGGTAATCTGATCACCGGGTGGGCCATACCCTCTAAAACTATGTAAAGACATGCCAGAATATATAAAAGTACTCGGTGGGACTCACCTGAGGTTTGGATGTAGCTGAAACTCGGTCTGGACGGCCAGAAAAGTGGGACACACATAATGGGTGGGCTGGATTGTGAATCACATCTCGGCGGGCCCAAAAAAAAAAAAAGAGGGAAGCAGCAGCGCTGCTGCTGCTCTAACAGGCACAGGCAGCGCCTGCGCTGGCCGCTGGCGGGCGAACGGGCTGGGCCATCACGGCCCAGCTGTGGGCCCCATCGTGGTGCGTTTCGACCATCAGCACCGTGCATTTGATGGTTCGCCTTTAAATTATGGGGTATCCCAAAATTCAGCCGTATACAGAACTCAGGTGGGCCATACCATCTAAAATCATGTGAAAACATGCCTAACACATATAAAATCATATGGTGGGGCCTACCTGAAATTTGCATGCTACTGAAAATTGGTCTGAACCCTCAGCCAAGTGGGACACATCTAATGGGTGGGCCGGATTTGTGAACCACATCTCAGTGGGCCCTACTCTGGTCCATGTGACCTTTGGAATGGGTTGGATGGAAATAAACATCACCGTGGGTCCTTGGTCTGCGTGACCATATGAACAGGTTGATGGCAAGTAAATATCACGGTGGACCCTGGTCCCGTAACCGTATGAATAGGTTAGATTTCAAATAAATATTTTGGTGGGCCCCTTGCCACATGGCCTTAACAATAAGTGGATGGAAAATAAATATTTTGGTGGGCCCCTTGCCACATGGCCTTATCAACAGGCGGATGGAAAATAAATATTATGGTGGGCCCCCTATTCATGTGACCTTATCAACAGATTGGATAGGAAAATAAACATTATGGCGGGCCTCACATGAGGCTCACTTTGGCAATTATGGGCCCATGTGTTTGGGCCCATCTTGATGTATTTTTTTAGGCTCATTATGGAGGCCCACTTGGATACATATGGGTTGATGTGTTTAGGCCCATCTTGATGAATTTTTAGGCCCAATATTGAGGCCCACGTTGATGTGTTAAGGCCCATATGATTAGGCCCACCTTGTTATATTTGAGACCCATGATATGTGACTAATGAGATATATGCAAAGCCCATGGGTTATGGCCCATTGCAATGTACGTAAGGCCCGTTGATGCGGTCCAATGATACGGCCCACTTGATGAATATAAGGCCCATATGATACGGCCCAATTGATGTACTCAGGGCCCAATCAAGTGCAATTAGGTCCATTGCAATGTGTGATCCCTTCGTGGTATAAATAATGATGTTTATAATAAGTAGTGCTTTAGGAACAATGTTGGTTTGACGTCCACATTGTAAGGATAATGTTGGTTAAATGTCTGCATTGTCACACTCCCTAAGGCCCATGGATAGGCCCATACTTGTAGTGAGTAGGTGTTCACACCCCAAGTATAGGGTTGTGATGTAGTAATAAACTCGGTAAGACCGAGGTCGAATCCACAGGGACTGGTCGTCACAATTCAAATTCACAATTCTCCTTAACTAATTCAACAAATAATGGAGCAATTTACTAACACAATTCTATGGAAAATAACTATTGAGAAAAAAGGAAGAAAATTCAATCAGAGGAAGCACTAGGACTTTCGAATCCACCCCCAATTATCCTAACCATTGTTTTGTCTGTTAATTCACCTTAAATTAGATTGATCCAACTTATCTAGAGAAAGCACAATCTGTGTCCTTAATCGGGCATACAGACTGTCTAATTCCTTCAAGCAATGCCATGAATAACATATCCCATGTCCAAATCGGGCATATGGAATATGCAGTTCAGTAAAGCACCCTGTTTCTTCCTCTACAGGAACCTGTTCATGATCAGATACAAGCACCAAGAATAAGCATCCAAACCACATCCATCCATAGACTCAAAAGTTCATAGATGGAGAAGTATAGAATTTAAGACAATTAAGCACACTAGGGAAAGAAACAAATCAATCTTAATTAAAGTAAAATCAACATAGAACAAAGGGTATTCAAATTAGGGGTTTCATCTCAACCTTAGCTAAGAGATTAGTTACCCATAAACTCCATTAAACAAATGGATAAATAAAAATAAAAGTTCATAAAAGAAAATTCAAACCAATTTCTCTCTCTCTTCTTTCTTCTCTTTCTTCTCTTTCTTCTCTCCCTTGCTGTAGATCTGGAGCTCCTCCCTGGTTCTGAATGCCTTTCCATGTATAAAAACTCCTCTTTTATAGCTGTTGGAAGGCTGGAGTAAGTGGCAGATTTGTAGCAGGACACGGAATGGGAATTTTCGCAGCCATGATCGGTGGGCCCCACCGAAGTGTTTTCTGGAAAATCCACCCCGTCCATTGGATTCAGGACGAAATTTCAGTGAAGAATGGGTGGTTTTGAATGTCCATTAACGCGGCCCAGAGAAGAAAACACGAAGAGATCAGTTTTGAACGTTGCGAGGCAGCCCTTTTGTGGCCTCTGTATCATGCACGTGTGTACGCATGGGAGTGGAATATCAGCATGGGTTTGTAGTACTCGCGGCCCTCTACAAGATGGACGGATCGGATCGGTCGTACGGGTGATGTGTGGGGCCCACAGCCGTTCGCAAAAACGGCCAGCGCCGTTCGTCGCTGACGCGGAACACGGACGCGGATGGCTTCCGCTACGAAGATGGTGGGGCCCACTGTGATGATTTGTTGGGAAATTCACTCCGTCCATTCGACTCCCAACTGAAAACCGTCCAGGGATGTCCGTTTTCTTTTTCCATTGATGAGGTCCACCTGAATTTCTGCACCACCGTCCGTCCGACGTTTGGACGGCTAGATTTCCATAGTCGCTCTTATTTGAAATTCGGCCACCTACACCTTGGTAACATTTACCTTAGACAAAGAATGGACGGATTGGATTGTCCGATTGGACAATAGGTGGGGCCCACAACTCGTCTGAAACCACCGACGTGCGAACGCTATTTGCGAACGCGTTTTCGCGGAAGAAGTCGGTCAGCGCTTGCACTGACCGTCTTAGTCGTCCGGTGCACGGCTTGTGCATTGGATGCATGGTGTACATGCATCACATATGGGGTCCACCGTGATGTTTTTGAAAAATCAGATCCGAGCCTCTGGTTGGTCTCCCCATTTAAGGCGTTGAGACCAAGTTTGAACCAATTCCAGATATCAGGTGGGCCCAGAATCGATGGTTTGTAGGCTGATTTGTCATTTGGCCCACTTCCCGAGATCTTTAATGGATGAAATTTAATATGTACGGTTAATTTACGGCCCCCATCACATGTATGAAGTTTCGAACTGATCGGATGGCGGGAACCATGTGATCTTCCATTCTAGACCCCTTTCGGGCCCCTTTGGCTCGCTTTCCTCAGATCTCAGGCGTGTAAACTCTTCATTATTGGTTCTCTGGGGTCCATCCCGTGCTCAGGTGGCTTTGGATCATCAAATCCATGCTTTTAATCCTCTTTTTTCAATCAACGCTCTTTATTTCATCCTGCGACAAAACACAGTTAAATACCGACATTAGGCGCTATCATGTACTTAAGATTAGGTAATAACTGGGGTCTAATATGCAGTATTCGACCCTGATCACAACCCCCAACCAGCATTTTGCTAGTCCCGAGCAAAACATGCGAAAAATAATTTCAGAAATAAAAGACGATTCCTGTAAATTCAAGTGACTTGCGAACTGATAGTCGAGATGTGATCATTCCACGATTCATGCATGGTGAGTGGAATTTTCTCCTAGAATGAAGTTCAATATAAATTTCATAATCAAGTTCAAAATATTAAGCCATGAATTAGAATAATTCTAAAACATTGAGTCTCATGAGTGTATAGTGTCATCTCAGCTTTCAACCATTAAGAGATTCAATTGTCAATTTCATGATATCATTGGTGATTAACAACGGAGCTCATGTCTCCCAAAACTGGAACCAACACTTGCCTTACAGATTAATCTTTCATTCTGCCATTTTTTTTATTTTCTTTATGAATAGTATGCCAAGGAGGAGAATCAAATCTGCACCTATAGGGAGCAAACCTATGATGAAAATTTGTCGCCTAAATCTTTTCTTATGTCAATTATGAGAAATCGAATCGTCATCTATAGGGAGCAAACCTATGATGGCGATTATGCGACTTATTCTTTCAATTCTTCTTTATAGACTGATGCTAAAAATTTTGTTTTTCAGGCTGGTTCCCTTCATGCTTAGTGATTACCATGTTATTAATTAATATCGAACCGAAAACTTAATGTGTAAATGAGATCTGATATGTGAAATCATGGCTCAATCAATGTTTACAACTCCTAATCGTGGATTAGCAATTCAAACTTAAGTGTGAAATCTACCAGACAACTGAATCCAAGAGTCATAAATTTCTCACATTCTGAATCTTTGTAATTTTAAAATCACAACTATCCTTCAAAATCACTTTGAATTTAATAGAAATTCCAGAAAATTTTAAAAATTTTCACAACTTTTCGCTCAAGACCAAGAAAATACTGATTAGGTAACCTAATCTCCCACCCCCAACCTAAAATCTACATTGTCCTCAATGTAAAAGAAATAAGCATGCAATGTACATGAGACAACGAAAAGGAAAGAGGAGTAGGGAAAGATAGTACCTGGATGGAGAATCAAGAAGCTCTCAAAAATATCAGCGTAAAAGCGAGTCAGCACAAGAGAGAAATCAGTAAAATAAAAGATCCTACCTATACCACTTTCGCAGGTGCTCTCGATTGCATTTAGCAAATGCAACAAGCCTTTAAACCCCTAGGTTACCCCTAGTGGACGAGTTGTAGTCTCGTGAGGGTTTGCAGTAATGTTACCCACAAACATTGAACTAACTAACAAGGAAAAAGAAATCAAATGAAATGCTGGGTTGCCTCCCAGGAGCGCTAAGTTTAACGTTTTCAGCCAGACAAAAACGGACCATGAATTCATTAATCTTTAAGACCAGGGTCCGCCAAAGAACTTACCTTAACACTGTGGTTAACCAATCCCAAACAAGTGATGCGAGTTCCCATAAACTATGCTATCTGAAATGAGGTAATTGACACTATCATCAAACAGTTTAAGGACTTCTGCTCGAACAACTTCTTCCATGTTGGGATCATGCTTCCTTTGTATTTTACGTGACATTTCCACAGCATGATCATTACATACAGTGGGGCACACTCCTTGTATTTCTGCTATCTTCCATTCAATTGTTGCCTTATATGTTCGAAGAACATTAAGCAACCTATTCTCTTTTGCCTTCTTAGAGTTAGAAACCGTGCTGTCAGGAAGAGCCTCAGAGGAATGAAAAGGTTTCACTTTCGCTCTCCATTTTCCAGTCTCCAATATCGGAGTAGAGTCGAGTAGTGCATTGACTTCATGGATGGGACTATCTATGTTAAACTCCGTGCCATGTTGTGCTAAGCAGGTCTCAAGTGGATCTTCAAAAGATTTACGGAAGGAGTCCTGTACTAGACTCTCGATCATGTCCACTTCAAATATGTCGTCCAAATCTGCGGATTGTTGCCCTGCATTAAAAAGATTGAGTTTAATATTCATGTTACCAAATGACAACTTCATAACTCCATTCCTGCAATTTATAATAGCATTAGATGTGGCCAAAAATGGACGACCCAAAATGATGGGATCTGACTATGAGGATTCTGAACAGGCTGAGTATCTATAACTATGAAATCCACTGGAAAATAAAATTTGTCAACCTGGATTAGCACATCTTCAATAACACCCCGGGGCACCTTGACAGATCTATCAGCTAGCTGTAATGTTATTTTAGTCGGTTTCAACTCACCAAGTCCTAGCTGCTCATAAACCGAATATGGTAACAAATTGACGCTCGCCCCTAAATCAAGTAATGCCTTCCCGATTTTATGATCTCCTATGCCGCAAGAAATGGTGAGAGCTCCTGGATCCCTAAATTTAGGAGGGGTGTTATGTTGAATCATGGAGCTGAGCTGCTCTGCAAGGAAGACTTTCTTATGAACGTTCTGCTTACGCTTTTGAGTGCATAAATCTTTAAGAAACTTAGCATAAGCAGGGACTTGTTTGATGGCGTCAAGCAACGGGATGTTGACTTGCACTTTTTAAACACGTCCAGGATTTCATCAAAGTTGTTTCTTTTCTTCATTGGTGCCAGACGTTGAGGAAAGGTGCTTTGGGCACGTAAGGTGGCACGTCAGCGGCTCTTGGAGAGTCAGAGAGTTTTTGGACTTTGGATGCATTGGTGTGTCTCTCTGCTTCACCTTGATTTGATTCATCCCTAGGTATCTCTATTTTGTTGTCAATTTGTTTGCCTGACCTAAGGGTAATGATCATTTGGCTTGCTCATGGTATTGCCCTTGGTTAGAATTAGAGCCAATCTCATACTGTCCCTTTGGATTAGCCACAGGTTGGCCAGGGAACTTACCCTTCTCTCTCTCACTCAATGTGGCAGCTAGTTGACCCATTTGTACTTCCGGCTTGGCAATGGATTGTGCATTTGCATGTAAGCTTTGCTGGTTGGCTAGTAAGGTTTGTTGGGTGTCTTTTTGAAATTGGAGAGAACTCTGCATAAAAAGATGGAGTGTATCCTCAAGAGATGGTTTCCTTGATTGCACAGGCAGTTGTTGGTATTGTGGAAACTGCTGAGGTTGCATAGGAGGATTTCCAGATGGTCCTCCTTGTTGCGATCCTTTTGTCCAAGAAAAATTTGGATGCCTAGCCCACCCTGGGTTGTACGTGTTTGAGTAAGGATCATTCCCATGTTTCTGAAAGGTGTTCAAAGCAGGAACTTGTTCAGAGAGGAATTCTGGAAATGTTGTACCAGATGGGCAAGAATGCGTAGGATGTGAAGGATTAGAACATATGGCACAAGCCTCGGCTTGAGTTGTTTGTGGAGGTCCATTATGCAACATCAGAGCATCAACCTTCTTTGTCAGGCCATCAATCTTGGCATGGAGATCTGGTGTGACTCCTATCTCATATATGCCACCTTTCTTTTGTGGTTGGAAACTTCTTTCACCTCTATCTGAATAGTCCCATTGCTGGGAGTTTTCACACAAGGTTTCAAAGAATTTCCACGCTTCGGTATCGCTCTTGGTCATGAAGGACCCTCCACTGGTGGCATCAACCATGCGACGGTTCTGGGGTGTCAGACCGTCATAAAAGTATTGCACTTGTTGCCACTTTTCAAAACCGTGGTGTGGACATTTAAGAAGCAAGTCCTTCCATCTTTCCCAGCATTCATGAAAGTGCTCTCCCTCTTTTTGTGTGAAATTAGTGATTTCTCTACGGAGAGCATTAGTTTTGTAAACAGGGAAGAACTTGTTTAAGAACTTCCTAGACAATTGGTCCCATGTAGTGATAGACCCAACTTCTAGAGAATTCAACCATGCTTTCGCCTTATCCTTCAAAGAAAAAGGAAACAGGCGTAGGCGGATCGAATCGTCTGAAAAGTTTTGGAATTTAAAGGTGGAGCAAATGTCTAGGAATTCTTTCACATGATGATATAGGTCCTCCTTGTCTAACCCATAAAAGGAAGGCAACAACTGTATGACCCCAGTCTTGAGTTCAAAGTGTGCTGCCGTGGTGGTGGGCAACACTATGCATGAAGGCGCATTGAATTGGACAGGAGCTGAATAATCTCTAAGAGTTTTAGTTCCATTCTCTTCTGCCATTTTAACTGGGATGTCTTTCAATCTTCTATAGAATGTTCTTTCTATTTCAGGATCACAAGATGCTAGATCTATATCTAGAGATCTACGTCCTAGCATAAACTAAGTAACAACCTAAGAGAAAGAAAAACTAGAACTAGAAACAAGTCAAAACTATGTAAGTAAGAATGGGAAGAAAGAACCCGGAAAAGGAGATGATTGATGTCAGAAGATTTAAGAAGCTCCTCCTTCACTTAGTAGCCTTCTTCCTCAATTCCTGAAAATAGAGACATAAACAAATCAAGTTTCCTAAATTAATGAAAAAAAAATCCTAAGCAACGGTTAATTTCTACAAAAGAAAGTTTCTAAAAATAAAAGAAGAGTTAGTTTCTAAAAAGAAAATTTTCTAAAACTAGAAAATAAGAAGTTACTTAAGAAAAAAAAATCTAAATCTAAAAAAAACAAAAAATTCAAAAGAAATTCTAAAATTAGAAAATTTCTAAAAAGTAAAAACCTAATTCTAAAATAAAAACAGAAAAAGTAAAGAATTTAGAAAGGGATTACCAAATTAGAAGTTTATCTCAGGACCCTACAAAACAGGAAAGAGGTTAATTTCTAAAATAAAGAAAAGAACTCTAAGTTAGTAAAATCCTAAGCTATGAATTATGATAAGAGAGAATCCTAAATTCAATATGGACCGAAATAGTCCCCGGCAATGGCGCCAAAAACTTGTTCACACCCCAAGTATAGGGTTGTGATGTAGTAATAAACTCGGTAAGACCGAGGTCGAATCCACAGGGACTGGTCGTCACAATTCAAATTCACAATTCTCCTTAACTAATTCAACAAATAATGGAGCAATTTACTAACACAATTCCATGGAAAATAACTATTGAGAAAAAAAGGAAGAAAATTCAATCAGAGGAAGCACTAGGACTTTCGAATCCACCCCTAATTATCCTAACCATTGTTTTGTCTGTTAATTCACCTTAAATTAGATTGATCCAACTTATCTAGAGAAAGCACAATCCGTGTCCTTAATCGGGCATACAGACTGTCTAATTCCTTCAAGCAATGCCATGAATAACATATCCCATGTCCAAATCGGGCATATGGAATAATATGCAGTTCAGTAAAGCACCCTGTTTCTTCCTCTACAGGAACCTGTTCATGATCAGATACAAGCACCAAGAATAAGCATCCAAACCACATCCATCCATAGACTCAAAAGTTCATAGATGGAGAAGTATAGAATTTAAGACAATTAAGCACACTAGGGAAAGAAACAAATCAATCTTAATTAAAGTAAAATCAACATAGAACAAAGGGTATTCAAATTAGGGGTTTCATCTCAACCCTAGCTAAGAGATTAGTTACCCATAAACTCCATTAAACAAATGGATAAATAAAAATAAAAGTTCATAAAAGAAAATTCAAACCAATTTCTCTCTCTCTCTTTCTTCTCTTTCTTCTCTTTCTTCTCTCCCTTGCTGTAGATCTGGAGCTCCTCCCTGGTTCTGAATGCCTTTCCATGTATAAAAACTCCTCTTTTATAGCTGTTGGAAGGCTGGAGTAAGTGGCAGATTTGTAGCAGGACACGGAATGGAAATTTTCGCAGCCATGATCGGTGGGCCCCACCGAAGTGTTTTCTGGAAAATCCACCCCGTCCATTGGATTCAGGACGAAATTTCAGTCAAGAATGGGTGGTTTTGAATGTCCATTAACGCGGCCCAGAGAAGAAAACACGAAGAGATCAGTTTTGAACGTTGCGAGGCAGCCCTTTTGTGGCCTCTGTATCATGCACGTGTGTACGCATGGGAGTGGAATATCAGCATGGGTTTGTAGCGCTCGCGGCCCTTTACAAGATGGACGGATCGGATCGGTCGTACGGGTGATGTGTGGGGCCCACAGCCGTTCGCAAAAACGGCCAGCGCCGTTCGTCGCTGACGCGGAACACGGACGCGGATGGCTTCCGCTACGAAGATGGTGGGGCCCACTGTGATGATTTGTTGGGAAATCCACTCCGTCCATTCGACTCCCAACTGAAAACCGTCCAGGATGTCCGTTTTCTTTTTCCATTGATGAGTTCCACCTGAATTTTTGCACCACCGTCCGTCCGACGTTTGACGGCTAGATTTCCATAGTCGCTCTTATTTGAAATTTGGCCACCTACACCTTGGTAACATTTACCTTAGACAAAGAATGGACGGATTGGATTGTCCGATTGGACAATAGGTGGGGCCCACAACTCGTCTGAAACCACCGACGTGCGAACACTGTTTGCGAGCGCGTTTTCACGGAAGAAGTCAGTCAGCACTTGCACTGACCGTCTTAGTCGTCCGGTGCACGGCTTGTGCATTGGAGGCATGGTGTACATGCATCACATATGGGGTCCACCGTGATGTTTTTGAAAATCAGATCCGAGCCTCTGGTTGGTCTCCCCATTTAAGGCGTTGAGACCAAGTTTGAACCAATTCCAGATATCAGGTGGGCCCAGAATCGATGGTTTGTAGGCTGATTTGTCATTTGGCCCACTTCCCGAGATCTTTAATGGATGAAATTTAATATGTACGGTTAATTTACGGCCCCCATCACATGTATGAAGTTTCGAACTGATCGGATGGCGGAAACCATGTGTTCTTCCATTCTGGACCCCTTTCGGGCCCCTTTGGCTCGCTTTCCTCAGATCCCAGGCGTGTAAACTCTTCATTATTGGTTCTCTGGGGTCCATCCCATGCTCAGGTGACTTTGGATCATCAAATCCATGCTTTTAATCATCTTTTTTCAATCAACGCTCTTTATTTCATCCTGCGACAAAACACAGTTAAATACCGACATTAGGCGCTATCATGTACTTAAGATTAGGTAATAACTGGGGTCTAATATGCAGTATTCGACCCTGATCAGTAGGCCGTCTAGGCCCATATCCGTTATGCACAAGCCCATCACTATATAACATGTTTAGTATAGATACATGATTCATAATCATACACATCATATGTATGCTTGGTATGAGGAGTGACTGATCATAGCATATACCTTCAGACAGACTGTTTATGGGCTCCCTGATAGGTGGAGTTGCCTATATTAGCGCGTGCCACATGCAGGATGGTTGCATGACTGATAGTGTGATACATGCACTTGCATTCTATGATTGTGATATGCCCTAGCGACATCAGGGCCATAGCCTCCACAGACACATCGTGGGTGGCTGGTTGGATACCGAAAAATCTCGTTCAAAGCAATTGGGGTGCCATAGATGTCCCTGGGTGAGAGTCCCTGAACCCGATGGTACCAGAGGATGACTCCAACGTCGAGACCGAGTGGATATACGAGCGCACGAGTGCCGAATACCAGAAGGCCGCGTCTCCCACTGTGTCGTGGTCGGTTGGAAAGGAGTGGTGGCCTTACTCGCCGGAGAGCAGTGGGCATTACTAGGCTGAGTTTGACCAGCTCAGAAATGGGTTCGCTATCGATGTGCCGGATAGGTATTGACTGACTATTGGTCAGGCGGATAGTGAGGTTTCTTACGCTCACTTGGACTGTGCTGCTTGGAGAGAGACAGTGCCATTTGGAGTGTATTGAACCCCGGTGGTTATCCAGACTGAGAACCGTACTGATTTGATGCTTTAGTGAGGAGTTGCATTGGTATGAGGATTGACATGCTTGACTTACATATTGCATCGCATGGCCTTGGTATGGCCGATAGCATTCACATCTTGTACTGCATAGCCTTGGTACGGCTGGTTGCATTTACGTACTCATCAGCATGATTCCGCATTACTCTGACATTGCATTCTAAGCACGTTCGCACACACTTACACCGCCCTCTAAGTTTTCTATAAGCTTATGCACGATTGATGCGTGCAGGTGACTTCAGGACGTAGCTGTAGTCTCGCCACAGTTGGAGCGTGCCGCCGAGTTTTTAGAGTTTTGATATTACCACTATCTTGTATTTTCCCTTTATACGCACTGTACTCAAAGTTTTTTATCATAGTGGATTTTGTGATGGTGTTCTTGTGGTTATTATTCGTGGGTTATGCTTAGTAATGCTCATTACGAATCAAATTGATATTAGAAATCCTCCTTGTAGCATCCCAGGATCGGAACCTGGTATATGGGTGCCGGGAGTCGAGAATGGGGTACTACGGAGGCTGTCGACGGTGGATTCGGCGATCGAGAATTTTGTGAGCCCGGTCTCCAAGTTCGAGGCGTGACAACATTAACTACTTCAATTAAAATAAATGAAGGCTTAAACTATTTTCATTCTAATTGTCCATTAATTTTATAAATTGTGGTTCACCTGAGGAGTGAAGTAAGAATATTATCATGGTAGAACATCTAAAAAGTGTGGCTTATCAGACAAAAAGCCCAGATAATGCATAACCTTATTTATTTTGAAATGCTCACTTCTCTGATTGAATCACAACCCTCCTTGATTCTTGTTCTTCTCATTCTTTATGCTCTAATACAAATAAGATTTTTTTTTTTTTTTTTAATTTCTTTTGTACATCCTGCGAGCAAGCCCATAAATTTGTGTGTTGAACTGTTACTCCGGTGAGTCTCACTGTGTATGGATACGTCCCTTACATGACTTGCCCTACCACACATAAGGTTGGGCTTGAGTTCGATCATATAATAAATATCATAGGTCAAGCTCAGGCTTATTACTTTTAGCCCATCATAGGTCTTGTCTGGACTCAAGCATATGTTATATCTTACATGTTCGTCTTGGACGGACTTCGGCTTAGCCCTACCCCAATCTGTTCACCACTTTACTCATGATTGTCTATAATGCATGTATCATTGATTTGAGTTGACTAAAAAAACATGACTCACTTTTTCATGACTTTTGAATTGCATGATTCAGGAGTTATCAAAGCTTAAATATGCATACAAAATCTCCAAAACTTCCGGTGGCGAGTACAACTTATAAATTGAATTGATTATAATGAAATATATGAGTTTAATAATTATTATATTTTTAATTTTTTATTTAGTTTAAGTTTTTGCTTATAGTTTTTTTTTAAAAATATGTTATTGAATTTTCATTTAAAATAAAAAAAATATTAAATTTATTATTCTATTCATTTTCATTTTTTTATTAAATTTAAATATCATTTTTTAACTTCTACTTTTATTATTTACTTATTGAGCAGATTTTAAATAACTAAGATATTGGGAGAAACAAAAGAAAATATCATAGGTAAATTTAATATGTATTTAATTTTATTATTTAAAAATTGTATGTAATTGTACTCCTAGTGAATAATGAGTAGTGTTCCTATGAAAATGTTGTGTGATCTCCATTTGATGTGTCACATATGATTATCGGTTAAGATTTTATTATTAGATTATTGTGATCGAGCGTACTAGTAGTGCTACTATGTCTGTGATCTTTGCAGATGGGTGTAATGTGGTATGTACGTTTGCAATATTTTTCTATCTACGATATCTAGATGAACATAAAATTATGTTTTGTATAGAGATTTTGAGGGGAAGAAGTTGCAATTGGATCAACTTTGTCATTTGCCTATTAATTATGGTCTTATTTTACCTTATTAGTACATACGGAAATATAGTCTCATTGAAGGGTTTTCTAAATAGTGTAATGTGCGGAAGATTCAAGAACAATAAGAATTTCATGTCAAGTAATTCATGGCTTCTCAATCTAATGTGTTTTGAGTTTACAGTTTTTTTTGTTTAATCTCCGTTATTAATGCATTCCAAATACAAGCTCTAAAAAAAGCCCCAAGTCAAGTGAGATGAATGGATTAGATGGTATATAAACACCAGTGCCCTGGACATGGTACTCACTCGGTCAAATCAATCCAAATAGCACCACAGGGGCATGCTTCCATTTTCTATGAGGCTAGACTCATCCATTAGTTAGTTTGACACCATTTAGAAAACGGTCACGATTTTATAACCATACACATGATATAGTTGTATAGTAATCTAGACTGTCCAAAAATTATCGATAGAGCATGAATGAAAAAATGATACGATAAAATAATTCAATCAATTTCATTCTCCATTTAAATAACAACTCGATATTTTAAAAAAAATAAATGGTTGAAAGCCATTAATCAGATGGTTTATATTTTTTTAATCAACGTGATTTTAAAGGTACAATCAATTAACAATAGGACTTACAATTTGAATGACTGAGATTATTATATAACAGTGTCACATGTAGGAATGAGTCACTACTATTTTAGAATTGGTACAAACATAACTCGAAAGCTTATCCATCATAAAAATTTATACTTTTTCCCAACATTGAACTTCACATATAATATGAGATATCCCATTTTCAAGATGGACTAAGCAAAACTAGATCCATTCCACTCATCATGGAGGTCAGCCCAATGGTTAAATATTACATGATCTAGGAAAACTTTTAAATGGTCCACAATATTACACATACACAGAGAATTCAAATAGGCCTAAATTCCCTTGATGGAATATTCAAGTGGGGTTAATCCTATGAGTCACTCATACTCCCACTAACCCACTGTGATCTAAGCGTTCGTCAGCCCCGATGGTGTCCCGTACCCTACAAACTCGTTTGACACCTTTAAAATGTGTTGTAATCAAATCACAAATACACAGTAAGTAAAATGGTTTGTAATAATCATATGTATTTGGCAGCTTGTAATGAGAATCTTCAGAAAATAAATAAATAAATTTTTAACGTTAATGCATCACATTGTAGATAATCATCATAATAAAATTATTGAAATATATACTTTTAAATTATTGAAATAAGGTAATTCTTATCATTTATTAGGTTACAGATAAAAAATTAGATTGTTATAATTAAATAATTAGCATAAATTTTCAATCATGCTCCATTTGTAACCATGTAAGCCAATGGAAGGGTCTAAACTCCACGAATCTAGGTAAATACTTATAATTGGCGAGTCACCATCATTTAAAGCCATCTTTAGTGAAAATAGATAGTCTAGTGATCAGGTCACTAAGGATATCTCGGTGAGTCCCACTAGCAATGTATGTGTTTTAATCATGTTTTTCATCGGTTTTACTAGCATGAGTGAAAAAAAGAGGCAAATCCAAAGCTTAATAGACTATATCAAGAAAACAATAGATAACAATGCCTATTGTAGAAACCTTCTTAGGGCTATCAAGATATTCATTTGCCACACGGGATGAAAAAAATACACAAATATCAACTTGACCCAAAACTTCTATAGCCCTTAAGGAGTTTTCAAACATAGCGTTCAAACTCCACTTTCTCATGCGGTGTGGTTTACTTGAGCTTTGGATCTATCTCATTTTGGGCTTGTGCATTGAAACAAGTGGGCAAAATGGATGGGCGACATGGATAAAATACATTAACCAAGGTGGCCCCATGAGTCAGGTCATAAGCCATATACCTGGTGACCAATGGATGTCCAACATAGAAAGTCTATACCCTAACCCTACACTCGACTCTATAGGCTCACCGTCATGTATGTGTATTGTCCCACCATTCATTTTAGGACATAAACCAAACAATGAGGGAGCGAAGTAGTTGTTGCCCGAGTAACACCTTAGTGGGTGTTATCCTAATCGTGTAGGGTCACCTTGATGTATTTGTTGTACATCCATGCCGTCTATCTATTTTTCCATCTCATTTTAGGATGTGACCCCAAATCATAAGAAGATCCAAATCTCAGGGACCATGCCAATAGAAATAGTGATGAATGACCCTTAAGTTTTGAATCCCCAACAATGAGGCAGATCGAAAGCTAAAGTTGGTATAATAACACTTACCCTTGAAACCTTCCTAGGGCCAATCCATCCGAAATGTTTAATGAGGTCTTTTGGACGTCGGACGACTGGAGAGCACAAGTATCAGCTTGATTTTGGACTTTTGTGCCCTAATATGTTTTTGAAAACAGTGAATCCAAAAAAGGTTTTCTATGTATTTGAGACAACCCAATGGGGTTGAATATATAGATATTACACTCATCTATAACAGGAAAGGAAGGATATTACAATCATCTATACAAGGTAAGAAGATATACAAGGTAGTATGTGAGCTGTCTAACATCCCCCCTCAAACTAATGCTGGTCATCGACAAGTAATAGTTTGCCAACAAGAAAAGAGTGACGTGCAGACGTGAGGGACTTGGTGAGAATGTCAGCAATCTGATCATGGGATACCACATGTGGAAGAGAAATGAGCCCAGACTGAAATTTCTCGCGGATAAAATGACAGTCAACTTCTATATGCTTCGTCCGTTCATGAAAAACCGGGTTAGAGGCAATCTGAATTGCACTGAGATTATCGACATGGAGTGGAGTAGGATTCTGTAGAGGAATGCCCAAGTCTGAAAGAAGTCCACGTAACCAGACGAGCTCACTACACGTAGCCAACATCGCCCGATACTCGGCTTCTGTACTCGATTTGGAAACAGTGGCCTGCTTCTTACACTTCCAAGAGATGAGAGAAGTGCCAAGAAAAACACAGTAGCCAGTGGTAGATCTTCGTGTGAGAGCGCATCCAGCCCAATCAGCATCCGAATAAGCACGAAGTTCCAGAGTTGCCGTGGAGGAGAAGAACAGAGATCGATCTAGAGTTCCACGAAGGTACCGTAGGATGCGCAACACTGCCGTCATATGAAGAGTCCGAGGGGCAGAAACAAACTGACTGACGACTTGGACAGCGTAGGCAATATCAGGGCGAGTCATAGTTAAGTAAACCAGACTCCCAACTAAACGGCGGTATAAGTCGGGCTGTGCAAGTAGATCACCATCGTCACGGCCATAGTGAACGTTAAGTTCTAAGGGAGTCTGAACTGTCTTCTGATCTGTCAATGATGCCAAGGCGAGAAGATCCTTAGTATATTTACGCTGGCTGACCAGGATCCCACGGTTGGAACGTGAAAATTCAAGTCCAAGAAAGTATGTTAGATGGCCGAGGTCTTTCATCTTGAAGGATGATTGCAGAACTTCCTTTAAAGCCGAAATACCAGTAGCATCGCTACCAGTCAGGAGGAGGTCGTCAACATAGACCAGAACAATGACAATTCCGTGAGCAGTGGTTCGCAAAAATAAGGATGGGTCATAACCACTTTGAGTAAAGCCAGCACTCGTAACAACATCGTGAAAGCGTTGGAACCATGCCCGAGGTGCTTGTTTGAGGCCATACAGGGCTTTCTTTAGGCGACATACCTTATCGTCAGGGATTAAAGAGCCAGGAGGAGGTTTCAAATATACGGTTTCTTGGAGGTCTCCATGAAGAAATGCATTTTTCACATCCATCTGAGCGAGTGGCCATGAGCGAACAGAAGATATAGCCAGAAGAGTACGAACAGTTTTCATCTTGGCCACGGGAGCAAAAGTCTCATCATAATCAATTCCGTATTCCTGTTTGTATCCCTGAGCGACAAGTCGAGCCTTATATCGATCCAATGATCCATCAGACTTGAGCTTGACAGAATAAATCCATCTGCTACCAATCAGCTGTTGGTCAGCAGGTCGAGTGACAATGTCCCACGTATGATTATCATCCAATGCCGCAAGTTCGTCTGCCATAGCCTTCTTCCAACAATCATGAGTGGCTGCCTGAGAGTATGAAGTTGGAATAGAAACAGTATCCAGAGTAGCATTCATGGCAGACATAGAGCATATCAAGCGATCAGGCGCTCTATGTTCACGAGCGGAACGTCGTATTGAGGTAGGTTCGGGATCTACAACAGGTACAGTAGATTCGGGTTGAGTAATAGGTGGTGGATCTGTACGTGGTCGACGTGAGTAAACCTGCAACGGACGAGGGAGAGTTCTTGAGGCAACCGGAATTTCTGGAAAAGCGGTTAAACCAGGAGGGTTTGGAGTGTGCGGAGGAGGAGGAGATGAATGAAAAGCAATGTGTTCAAGAAAGACAACATTTCGTGAAACCCGAACACGACGAGAAACCGGATCATAACACCGAAAACCCTTCTGAGTTTCCCCAAATCCCAAGTACATACATTTGATTGATTTTGGAGATAGTTTGTGACGTTCACGTGAAGCCAGGTGAACATAACAGATACAACCAAAAACACGAAATGTGGAATATGCAGGAGGTAAGCCGGTGAGAGCAAAGTAGGGAGATTTACTGTTCAGAACCTTGGTTGGCATCCGGTTAATCAAGTAGATAGAATGTAACATTGCTTCAGCCCAGAAAGAACGAGGAACACTCATAGCTGTCATCAGGGTGTTGGCAGTTTCAACAATATGACGATTTTTTCGTTCAGCCACCCCGTTCTGTTGTGGAGTATCAGAACAGGTGGTCTGATGAATAATCCCATGACCTTGAAGAAATGTACGAAAATCTGTTGAGAGATATTCCCCCCCTGAGTCAGAACGGAGAGTTTGCACTGGAACCCGAAATTGAGTCTTTACCATAGAGTGAAAGGACTTGAATTTTTCAAAAACCTGTGACTTCGAATGCAGAAAGTAAATCCAAGTGTAACGTGTGAAATCATCAATGAATATAACATAGTATCGTAACCCAGAGAGAGACATTATTGGTGAAGGACCCCAGACATCCGTATGCACAAGTTCAAACATAGAAGATGATTTTGTAGTACTTAGGGAAAATGGAACACACTTACTTTTTGAAAGACAACATGAAGAACAAGAATAATCCAAATTATTTTTATTAAGAGAAATATTCCCTAACATGCCAGACGAAATTAACTGAAGTAACCGATCAGAATGTGGATGACCCAGGCGAAAGTGCCACAATTTCCACAATTTATTTGCCGAATAAATATCTGATGAGGATGGAGAAAAGAAACAACGAGCCGGAGTGACAGATGGATCAAAATCCAGCACGTACAGACGACCATGCCGCCTACCCCTCCCAAGTACCTTCCCCGTTGTCAGATCCTGCACAAAACAACAATTGAGAAGAAATATGACTAAGCAGTTATTGGATGTGAGTTGACCAACTGAAATTAAATTGGAGGAGAGGTTAGGGACATGAAACACATCACGAAGGGTGAACTGGCGATGAGCAGGAGAGAAAGTCAATGATCCAACAGACTGAATAGGTAGTCTAGTGCCATCCGCAGTAGAAATAGCCTGATTGCCGGTGTAGGGACGAATGTTACGAAGATGGGATATAGCACTGGTCATATGATTGGAAGCACCCGAATCGAAGAACCATGTAGAAGATGGGGATATACCTGACATACCGGCCGCAGAAAGGGCCTGAACGATTTGCTGGAGCATCGCAGGAGTCAACGGAGATGAAAGACCTTCAGCGGAAGCAGTAGATGCAGAATCACTAACAGACGGCTCACAAGAAATAGTGGCAGCAGTAGCAGAAAGAGCACGACCACGGCCACGACCACGACTTCCACGTCCACGGCCGAACGAAGATGCATTGGCACGTGTACGGCAGTCCTGAATACCATGACCAGTCCGTCGACAATAAGCGCACCATTCCTTGCATTGAGCGACAACATGACCCACCTTGTTGCACCCGCGACAAGTCAAAGGAGAGGAACCAGAACCACGTGTTGGTGGAGTGGTGGACACAGCAAGCACCATATCAGATGAGCCCGGAGTTGAGGAAGGAAGAGAGAGAACTTTCAGACGTTGTTCCTCAGCCAATAAATCATTAATAACTGAATTCAGTGAAGGAGTAGGGCTACGGTTCAAGAGAGCAGCCCGACAATGCTCAAATTCCGGACGTAGCTTCATAAGGAATTGACGAACTTGCGTACTCTCGCGCATAGATTGGAATATTTTAAAGTCATGAGGAAATGGTGGATCCATCATAGCCATCTCTGTCCAAATTGTGACAATTTTGGAGTAAAATAATTGAATGCTGTCGTTACCCTGAGTAAGGTTAACGAGATCCTGTTCCAGGCGGTATAACCGGGCTGCATTACTCTGTTGATAAATCGTCTGGAGATGTTCCCACATTGCCTTAGCAGTGCGATGAGGTGTAAGACCAACAGCAATGGACCGATCGACGGAATCAAAAATTCAGGTAATAATCCTTCCATTGTTCATTTCCCAATCAGCTAATTTGTCGGCATCTGTGGAAGTGGGGATAGGAACGGATCCATCAATTAGTCCCCACAAACCACGACCCTTGAGAAAGTTCTGAAAATGGATGGCCCACAAAGAGTAGTTGGTACCATCAAAACTACAACGTGGGGCCTCTGTACGTGATGAGTTCTTGTCCATTGATCTAAAGTAATGTAAAGCAGACAAGAAGTTGCAGCAGAAGAAGGTCGTAGAAGTACCGTACAGCAGGAGATACCCAAGGAATTGCAGTTTCTGGATCTGGCAAAGGAACTCTGGATCTGGATCTGGAAAATGGAGATCGGAAGCAATCAGCAACCTGGATCTGGATCTGGAAAAGGAACTCTGGATCTGGATCTGGAGAAGCAATCAGCAACCTTGATCTGGATCTGGAAAAGCAATCAGCAACCTGGATCTGGAACTGGAAAAGGAACTCTAGATCTGGATCTGGAGTATGAAAAACAAGCAGGTGCGTCGAATCTGGAGCAGGGGCGTCAGATCTTGATCTGGAACAGGAAAACCGAGCAGGGACGTTGGATCTGGAGCAGGTGCGTTAGATTTGGAGCAGGGGCGCAGGATCTGGAGCAGGCTGGAGCCGGAAACCGTGCAGGGGCAGCAGGGGGTGGATCGGATCTGGATCTGGAGCAGGCTGGAGCAGCAGGGAGGCCGGACGCAGCAGGAGGCAGGGAGCAGGGAGGCCGGATCTGGCAGCAGGGGGTGACCGGACGCAGCAGGGACGCCGGACGCAGCAGGGGGTGGCCGGACGCAGCAGGGAGGATCGGATCTGGCAGCAGGGGGTGGCCGGACGCAGCAGGGAGGCCGGACGCAGCAGGGACGCAGCAGGGAGTGGCCGGATTTGGATCAGTATGGCTCTGATACCATGAAAACAGTGAATCCAAAAAAGGTTTTCTATGTATTTGAGACAACCCAATGGGGTTGAATATATAGATATTACACTCATCTATAACAGGAAAGGAAGGATATTACAATCATCTATACAAGGTAAGAAGATATACAAGGTAGTATGTGAGCTGTCTAACAGTTTTCTCAATTGTAGGCGTTCAATCTCCACTATTTCGAAGTGGTGTAGTTCACTTGTTGAATTTGCTTTAAATTTGGGCTTATGCCTTAAAATGATTTGACAAAGCGGATGAATGGAGTGAATAAAACACATAAATCACGGTGGGTTGACCAGTCCGTTCACCAGGGATATGTTGAATTTGCTTCAATTTTGGGGTTATGCCCTAAAATGATTCGACAAATCAAATAAACGGGGTGGATAAAACACATAAATCACGGTGGGCTGACCAGTCTGTTCACCAGGGATATGTTGAAGTTGCTTCAATTTTGGGCTTATGCCCTAAACTGATTTGACAAAGTGGATGAACGGAGTGGATAAAACACATACATCACGGTGGGCCAACCAATCCGTTCCCCAGGGATATCAGTAGTGTTGGGTCATCATGCAATCCGCTTCCATGTTGAAGTAAGATAGAAGTCTATACCCAAGGAAAAAAAAAATCCGAGTCTCTTACTCATGTCTCTAACTACAATCTGCTTTCATGCTGAAGCAACATAGAAGTTTATACCTGGAAAAAAACCTAAGACTCTTACTCATGTCTCCAATCACTCTCAATCCGATAAGCTATCTCTTATCACTCTCACTCTTAGGCCGCATCTGGATGCTTGTAAGTTTTTTAAGTTATAAGTTACGGACAACCTACTAACAGGTGAAAGAAAATTACAAGTAATTATGTTTGTGTGTAAGTTGTAACTTACTTACATATAACTTAATTTATGTATTCGAATAACCTATAAATTAGTTGTATATAAGATGTTGTATATTCACACCAACCTGAGTTTATAGTATGGAATTGTTTAAAATCAAATTTACATATAGAAAAGCTTTAATGAAAGTATGTAATTTTATTGGGCCCTTCTGCATTACTAGCTAGACCAATTTTTAAGCTAAGCTAATTATTAGATGGGTCCTAAAAGTGGGCCAACATATTAAAAAAATATGTAAAAGTGGTCCCACTTACATGTAACTTAAAAACTTCTCTAGGGCCACAAGTTTAAAATCAAACTAATATTTGTTTTTCTCTTCATCCATTTCTTTGGGACCTAATCATCTAGCAGGACGCCAAATAAACATTACAGTTGACCCTATGAGGTTTTTAAACGTGGACATTCAATCACTATCATTTTCTGAAAGTGTGGCTCACTTAAGATTGAGATATGCCTCATTTTTCTCATTTTGGGACCAAGACTTTAAAATGATATGACAAAATGAATGGACGGCATGGATAAAACACATATAATATGGTGAGGCCCACGAAGCACCAATTAGTAGCGATTTAGCTATTGGCTAACAGATCCATACAAGTGAGTGGGATCCCATATTATGGAGCCCATCATCATGTATTTTTCTCACATCCATGGCATTTATCATTGTTGAAGGCTCATTACAGGGCATGATTTAGAAGAAAAAGAAAAAGATCAAAACATAAGGTGGACCATAGTATAAGAAAAAGTAATAATTGATCATTAAAAACTTTTGATCCACAAAAGTTTTTAGATCAAGATGATATTTGTGTGGTCAATTCTTCCAAATCTTTGTTATCTCATCAACTGGTCGGATGGCAAATAAATATTCCAGTGGATTACATGAAGTTTTTAATGGTGGGGATTCAGTTAAGATTATTTCTCGTGGTGTATTTCACTTGAGATCTGGATCTGCTTCATTTTTTTGGATCATCCATAAAATGAGGTTTAAATACGAATGGACGGTGTGGATGTAAGGAAAGTACATAACGGTGGGCCCCACAGTCAGTAATCCGAAACCACCTCATAGCCAAACCGCTCCCCGTTCCGCCTGACGCAGAAGAAAAAAACAAAACAAATAAGGGTTAGGGCTTACCTTGCTAGAGCTGAGAGAGGGAGGAGCCAGCGTTGTAAGAGCACTTTCAATGCAGCTGCGTTTCTACCTCCCCTTTTCCAAATTCGAAATGGATAGCCGCTGTAAAAAGTAATTTGTGACTTGAAAAACACCTAATTCCTCTTTTACATTTCTTGCAATCTTACCTGATTGAAAGTTACAAGTTGAGATTTTGTTACCTGTAACATTTCTCCCCCAAATACAAACGGAAAGAAAGTCACCTGTAAGATTGTGGTCCGCTTAATACGGCTGGATCCTATCTGGGATCCATAGCCTGAGATACTACATACTGTAGATTGCAGCTGTTGTGACCATGCCCCTACAATGGATGATTGCTGATATCTCTATCGTTCTGGTACTCTCTTTCAATCCCAATTCCCAAAACCCTAATTTTTTATATTTTTTATTTTTTATTTTATTTTTTAAATTTAACTTTTCATCTCTCACTCTCTCTTTCATTGGCAGGCTCTGATTTCAATCATCACTGTCGCCGTTGCAGCTTTATTCTTTGACTTTGTCAAAAGAACAGGACGGTACCACTCGTAAGTCCCTCTGCAATCCCTCTTGATTCACTCTTTTCATCTTTTTATTTCCTTCTTTTTAATTCCTCGTGAATCTTGAATCTTTCACAGTGCGGAATCGGCAGTGGCGTTCTTCGATGATCCAAACTCATTAAAACAGGTAATTACATTTCTTGTGAATCTTGAATCTTTCACAGTCCGCAATCAGTGCATAAGGTGGCCCCCATTCAGAAGATGTCATACTAAAAAATCAAACCGGTCTACTTATCAGGCAGGCAGAACTAATCTCGGCAAAAAAAAACCAAAAAATATTATATATATATATATATATATATAGACAGAAGTTTTTATTGTTTTTCATGATATATTAAAATCTCATGACTATATTGTTCTGTTTATTTTTTGCAATATTATCTCCTGATTTTCAACTTCTAGGCGATATTTGTCACACTGGCGGGAACTTGGCATTTAAAAAAAAAAAAATGTCATTGTTGCATGTTAGACAATCTCTAAAATTATAAAGAGAATGTTTTTCCTATTTATCCACTTACTCTGAAACAAGGGTGAACAATACCTTTTATTTATTTATTTATTTTATTTTGGAGGCTTGTAAGAAATGGATTAAAGAAAAAAATTACAACGGAAGAGAATCTTCACTCAGAAAAACTTGGAGATTTTTTTTTGGAAGATCCTAGCTCATTTTGTTTTCCTTCCAAACAAACAATGCTAGTCGCGTAAACCCTATTTTGGCATAGGGGACTTGATGGTGTGGTCTAAGTCAAGTCCGATAGGTTCTAAGTTTGATCTTTCTATAGGTTGTTGATTGATAGCTTGACTTGTGATCACACATCCTGTGTCTAGTCCTACGGGGCCCCTTCTTCCTTAGTGGGAAGGAATAGGGAGCTCACGTTAGACAATTTGCAAAACAGACAATGGCCATTCATTGTGCCTTTGCTTGAAAGGTGCGGGAGAGGTTGCTTGCCCTTCTCAAGACTTCTTGGGTGATGGGTGATGACAGGGTCTGAAGGTTAGTGTGGAGGTTACTTTTGTTGTGGGTGGCCTGGGCATTATGGGGTGAATCAATCCTTTCAAAATAAGAGCGGGTCGGAAGAGAATCCGTTTGAGAGGGCAAAGTTAGATGTTGTATCTTGGCCATTTGTATCAATACTGCCTCCGACCATAGTGATTGTTCCGTGATGGCATGGCTCAATTTGTTGTTTTTCACCTTCTGCTGCGTTTTTTTGATAAAAGTTATTTTACCTTGAAAAAGGGTGGATAATTGTTTATTAGAATTTTCTACCCTTCTTCTCTAATAGTAGCTTACATTGAGCTCTAGCTACTAATTTTCTCCATTAATTAACACAATCTGATAATTTCTCATCCGTCTTTTGTTTAGTATTCCTAAGGTCTTGGAGGGATTGTACAAGGTCACTTGAAGTGCCATATTGTTTAAGAACTGACCAATTAATTCACTGAAAGTATTAGCTCATTGATCAATATGCTCACAACAAGCTAATTTGTCATCCTTTAAGGACTTTTGAAAGTAATGAATTAGGAGCACACCATTGTTCGCGAACATTTGATATATTGCAAAATGACCGCATTACAATAGGGGCAACGAGTCCCCAATTACAATATCATGCATCTCACTCCCTTTCCTAGCTAATTCATCAACAACAGCATTTGTCTCTCTCTTAATGTGAGCGAAAGAAATCGATATAGTTCCTTTGAGTTCTCTAATCTCTTCAATCCATCTAGCAAGGTCCCATGGGTATAGAGGTGAAGAACTCACCCAACTAATTGCGAGTGAGTCACCTTCAACGATAGACATCGGACCATTCCTACTTATCAGATGCCCTTGGAGAGTGGTGCCCTTTCTGGCCAAGTCATCAGCTATAGAATTCCTCCTCTATGAATGGTAGAAAAAGATACTAAGATTGTGCTCCTTAGCTCCTAATGTCTTCCACACATCTCCTAAAATCTCCATGGGTAATCTCTTGGAGAAGTAGAGCCCAATAAGAATCCCTGAAGGGGGAGATTGCATTTGAGAGAGTTCTTTCAGGGCCAACCACAAGGCCCTATTTTCCTTATCGTTAGAGTTGGTTCCCAACAGGTCCAGCATAGACACTGACAATCCCCCCAATTTCGGCTTGCCCATGATTGCCTCTTGAGCAACCATCAAAGTTGAGGTGAACAAGGCTATATTCCACACGAGAAGATGGTGAGAGGGCATTTGAAAGGAGCCTTGCTGAACCACATGCATGTACAACTCAACTAATGCATACTGCACCACATATGCTAGGGTGGCATACAAGTGAAATATCCAAGCCATCCATGATGTAGACCTCACCATGCAGATGCTATGGCCGAAAGATAAAGGTGTCCCACTTAGTAGGTATGCCATGCTATAGAAATAATGGATGGGTTGGAAAACTCCGGTCAATTTTTTGACAACTAGACATTTGTTCAGTTACTTCTGCCTCACCTGCCTGATTGTTGGGATGGGGAATCTACATAGTGGTACTTTTCTGATGGATGGCTTGGATATTATACATGTGTGCCATGTTGGCATACATGGTGGCATGTGCATTAGCTGAGTTGCACACACGTGTAGGCTTAAAAAAGACTTAAAAGAAGATACCTCCATGGGGAAGTTTTGTGACCTCCAAACCTCTTGCTTTATTTACAGGTGAAGAGAGATCATTTACTACTCTTCGTAACATGTGCAAATGCTCCACCAATCTTGTCCTGTCTCCTTAAGGAGGTTTTGTGACCTCTAAACCTGTTGCTTGTATGCAAGCATAAGCCCTTCCTTTCTCCCATGCTTTCCATTGGTAAACAACCAGCTCTCGTTTAGTTCTTCACTACTTGTATAGGAAAGAGTCTCTTTCTATCTAAAGGAATGTTTAAGGGTGCATTAGGTGTCTACTTGTGCTAGAAAATTTGTACTCAAATGGTAGAAAAACTTGTTTTGTTCTTAGAAAATTATAAAGAGAAGAACATCAGGAAGGAGGGAGCCTCAACCTACTACAAACTTTTACAGTCTTCCCGCTGGTCATGATTCAAAGCTAAAACACCATCTTGTTTCATCTTTTTTGAAACACAAATCCATGCATGGCCTGAAGCATAGACGTAGTGAGTGATCCAAGCATGGAAAAATGAAATCTTCCGGAATTGGTCATCCCCAAGTGACTCAAGCGACAATCTACCCAAAATCAAGAAACAAGAGGGCCTCTGGCAAGTTAGATGTGGAGAAGGCATATGATCATGTTGACTAGGGTTTTCTTGACTACATGTTGGTTTGCTTAGGATTTGGCTCTAAATGGAGAAGTTGGATGATGACATGAGTATCCTCGGCCATATTCTTAGTTATTATTAATGGATTACCCTTTGGCTATTTTAAGTCCTCAAGTGGCCTCTGGCAAGGGGAACCCCTCTCTCCTTCCCTTTTTCTAGTCGTCTTCGAGGCTATGAGTTGTTTGCTAGTTAAGGGTCAAATAGTAGGTCTGTTTCATGGTTTCCATGTCCCTAATTTCCCAAAAAAAGTTACTTGTAATTTGCTAATGACATTGATTGTTTTGTGAAGCCAAAGCCTCTATGGTTGATAATATGAATAAGACTCTCTGGTTGTTTGAGGTGGTGTCCAAGCTTAAGGTCAACCTGACTAAATATGAATTGTTGGGTGTAAATTTATCTTCCTCTAAGTTGGATAGCCTCGCTTCTTTGCTTGGATGTTGTGTAGGATCCTTCCCTTCAATTTACTTGGGTCTTCCTCTTTGTATAGGGAAGCCTACTAAGCACCTTTGAGGCACAATCATTGAAAGAATGGAAAGAAAGCTCTCTCTAGAAGAGTCAGCTTCTCTCCTTGGAAGGGAGAATAACTCTCATCAAAGCGTCTTTGCCTAATCTTCCCCTGTATTTTATGTCTTTGTTTCTTTGCCCTAAGTCTATCATTGATATAATCGACAAACCCAGGAGGGAATTCTTGTGGCATGGTGGTACGACATCTGATAAATTCCATTAGTTAAATTGAAAGGAGGTTTGTTCCCCCCATTCTGCAAGAGGGGCAGGGATTAAGAGGCTGGATGAAGTCAATTCGGCCCTATTGGGGAAATGGATTTGGATGTCTGGGAGGGAAGGGGGACGACAATCTCTAGAGGTCTATCGTAGTTGCTAAATATAGCTCGACTACTATTGGCGGTGGATTAAGGAATCCTCCCTATACTATGGGTCTCATATATAGAATGCTATATGATGCGATACCAATTTAATGCAAGACAATTAACCACTTGCTCTAAAAGCTCGAACTGATAGAGCATGGAGAATTAATACATTTATCTCATAAGCCCAGGCCTCACTTCCATGAGTTAGGTCCTCGGCTAAATGCTTCTCGTAGGCCCTAAATCACATGGGTTCCATCCCCTCGTGGGCTCCAAATCACATGAGTTCCGCCTCACAAGGGCTGCCCACCTCGAGTGTGCTCTCGCATCCCACAAGCCACCCACTTGAGCCCAGTGTGAAAATGCCCCTGCATTAATCACCTCCGGTGAAGAGTCTCGAATATGAGGCCAATCTGGCTCTGATACCAATTTGATGCAGGACAATTAATTACTTGCTCTAAAAGCTCGAACAAATAGAGCATGACGAATTAATTCCTTTATCTCATAGCCCAGGCCCCACATCCATGAGTTAGGTCCTTGGCCGAACCCTCCTTGTGGGATCAAATCACATGGGTTTTGCCTCACACAAGCCACCCGCCTCACATGGGCCACCCACCCCAAGTGTGCCCTCGCATCCCACAGGCCACCCCACTCTAGCCCGGTGTGAAAATGCCCCTGCATTACTATAGCTAAGGTAGCCCCGTATTTTCACGAACGTTTAGTGTTGGTTCTTGGGGATGGATCTCGAAGCAAATTTTGGAAGGACTCTTGGTGTAGTGAGGCCCCTATATGTGAGTCCTTCCCATACCTTGCGACAACTTGTTCAACTTCAGAGATCTTTGTGGCTGACTGCTTTTACGGTTTAGAGGGAAGGGTGTGGCTCCACCCTTGCTGGCTTAACCTTTGGGATGAGGAGATTGATCATATGGTTTCCCTCCTCTCCTGCCTGTAGGGGTTCAGACTTGTTATAGGGACGGCGGATTCTATGATTTGGAAGCATCATTCCTCGGGGAACTTTTCGTGAAATCCCTATATTTCAAGATTACCCAATCTTCTAACCAGTTGTATATTCATACCTTGCTAGTTTGGTCCATGGGTTCTCCCATGAAAGTGGCTGCTTTTGCCTGGTTAGCTAGTAGGAATCATGTCTTGACTATTGACAACCGTCATAAAAGGTCAATGATCGTCCCCAATGTCTACCGCTTTGCTATGAGGATGCGGAATCGGTGGATCCCATTTTCATTCACTCCTTTTCCAAGGATGTTTAGAGCAGCCTTCTTCAGTCTTTCAGCATTCACTGGGTTATGTTGGCTTCTATTGATGACTTGTTTCGATCGTGGCTCATGGTTGGCTGGAAGAGCAAAAAGAAATCTAAATGGGGCCTATTGCTGTTAGCTGTTCTCTGGTGTATATCGACAGAAAAGAATGACCATTGCTTCAGAAATAAGGCAACAAATCTTCAGGGGTTATCAGCAGGGTTAATGTTCTCACGAGAAATTGGTTGTCTTGAGGGTTTTTGGGTTTTGGGTGTTGTGAGGCTGCTGTATTTTAGTTTCTGTTTTGTTGCTTCTTTTTTTTCCTTTGCTTTTTTCCTTTTGGCCTTTGGCCTTCAATAATATCAATATCTTTCAAAAAAAAGAAAAAAAGAAAAAGGAAAAAGAGGGGCTCTCTCAAGTGAATTCAATTCAATTTTATTTTTTTAAAATTATTTATTTATAATTTCATCTTACATTGTATAAGAAGTCTTTATACTAGAGCTGTAGCATCTAATAGTCGAGGTGCGAGACCATCGACTCGTCATTCTAGGTTCTAATCTCAACCATAAAATGATCGAAACAAGTACTAACGGTAGACTCAAGACAAATCAAAACAAGAAAATTCACCTCGAGATGAAAATCAATCAGCTAGTGAGGTATCTCAGAACATCCACTTTTTGTGCAAATGGGGATTCCCGCCAACCAGTGATGGTCCGGATGTAGTCTCAGACCATCATTATTTGGCAGGAATCCGGTATTTGTTGGCTAATGATGTCTCCTAGCACTGTTGTGGCCCACTTGTATGGTTTTGATTAGCTTGGTCTTAAGACAATGGTGGCCTAGTTGATCAAGATGTTTATGGCTCCAATCAGATATCCAGATGTTCTCTGTGGGGCCTGCAAGTGAGGACCTTTCTTGCCCTCGTGGGTCGAATATGAAGACCTACATGTGAAGATTTGAAATTCCGTTTCGTCATGGACCATGATCAGTATGAATGGTGTGTTGAATACTGACCATGATGTGTGCTGCATCATCAACCTTCTGCTTTTACCTGGGCTTAGAAAACGGCTATGGTAGAGGCTCACATTGACAACACTTGCATGCATGATCCCAAATATCTGTTTCATAACAGCCGATAAAAGAATATCTAATTTGTATTAGCTGGTGCTGCTACTCTGCTTTTACCTGGGCTTGGAAAACAGCTATGGTAGAGGCTCACATTGACAAAACTCACATGCATGATCCCAAATATCTGTTTCATAACAGCCGATAAAAGAATATCTAATTTGTATCTGCCGGTGCTGCTACTCAATATAGAAGTGGAAAGGCCCACTTCAAAATTTAGTAGGTGTATAAACCTGGCTCATATTGGTATCAATATGCCCCTGCATATCGCATCTCAGCCGATGCACCTATAAGTGGCTTTTCTTTTCCCATGATTTCCTCACTTTTTGTGTATTTTCCTCTTTCTAGACATCAATGAAGGCTAGGAACTCATTTTATAGATTTAGGCCTATTTTGGAAATTGAAACACAAGTTTTAAGCATGATTTGACAAATTGAAGTGGAGAGGAACTCAGTTGATGGTCATCTTATAATGACAATATATATTAATTAGGGACGTGGATGGGCCAGGGCTCTAAGGGGTTGTTGTGATATATGGGCTTTATCCACACCATCCATCCATTTTACTATATCATTTTAGGGTATAAGCCCAAAAATGAGGCAGATCCAAGGCTCATACATAACGGTGGCCCCTCGGAGCCCCTACCCGTGCCGATCTTGGGACAGGCAGGGGTAGTACCCAACCCTCTTCCATTAATTAGATTGTGCATACTAAACAGGTAAATTGATATTTTAACACTGTAAAACAGGATATATGAAATGCTTATATGCAGTGGTCTTGGGTTAGGTTGGGATAACAAGTATATAATTGCTTATATAGTAGTATGTTGTTCATTATATTGCCCTAATGACATTTGTGATTCTAATCAAAGGTGTTTTGATTCTGGAGGCATTTATGGGGATTTTCTTGATGTTCATTTAAAATATGTTTGAAGTCCATTACAGTAAAAATTGATCGACCATAGAATTTTTAATTCCCATAAGCCTAGCACTAAATTTAGAGGTCAAAGGCTCAAACTCAGCTTTCCACATGTCAGGCTGACAAACAATATTCTCACCAAAGAATGATCATCTACACCATAAATACATGTAAAAAAGCACAAATAAATATAGATACTTGTTTTTCCTATTATTTTCCTTCTATCTGTCATTTCCCATTTTTTTGGGTAAATAATCCCATTCCCACATATACTCGTCCGATACACTCTATGTTGTATAATTTGGGGCCCAGCTGATTTGCCCTCCTATACCAAACCTATATTCAAATCCTTTCTCTCATGGTAGGATGTCCCACCTAGTACTAACCCCCCCATCCAAACTAACACTTGCATACCCCAGAGGTAAAGCCAGCAAATAAGAATTATGGTAAAAAATTTCCTCAAGGAGAATCATGGTAGGAACGGTTTGGTTCCACTATGATGATTTTAAGAAAATTGCTCCATGATTCTTATCTAAGCATAGAGGCTTAGGCCCCTCTAAGTAGTATAGTAGTGTCTTGCAGCCTGGAGCTCTATCATTATAAGAGTGCTCCAGCTCTTCATTCATAATGAAGAGGCTGAATGTTCTGGTTCCATTGACAGCTGTTTACGAGCTCCCAAACGAGCCCTAAATGACGTAGGACAGCCCTAATTATGATGCATGCTCATGAACATAATTAAACAGCGGAAATAAAAGGAATAAATGATCTAAAATTCTAGTAGTGATCATCATAATTGAGAAAATCATAAAGGAAACATGCAATGGAGCGGGCCATCATCACAACCATGGAGTATGGCATTCAATTATTACTTAGGTTGGATCCGGCGAGGGATGAGACCTCCCGATCTTGCATGGTCACACCCAATCGATCAATGAAGATCACTAGTCCGAAGAACCAAGAAGTTTCTTGGATTAGGGATTTGAGAATTTGGGGGTTTAGGGTTTAGATCGGTTCTCAAGATTTTGATCGAAGAAGGAATAACCAAAACTGAAAAATAGAAAGAAGGAAATAATTACCTTGAAGAAGTTGGAGGGGCACAAGAAGAAATTAGAAGAGGAAGATCAAGGGAAGAGAAGAAACACCATTAGAGAGAAGAGAGGAAGGAGGCAACCAAAGGGTTTGCTTTTCATTAATCAATAGTTTTCATTCGTATATAGGGCTTTAACCCACTTAAATAAGCAAATAAAGACATAAAAGTACTAAAATACCCCTAGAATAAGCAAGTAAAGACATAACATTACTAAAAGACCCCTAATAAAGACATAAAATTACTAAAAGACCCTAACTAAGCAAAAACGCGCAAATAACATAAGTGCGGGAAAGTTCGGGCGCTCGGTCTTCTTTCTCCAATCTTCCTTCACGTGTGTCTTCCCTGAGTGGGGTCTTCTATATGTCCAATCACATGTGAAAGGTCTTCAGCTCCTCAATAGTCGTCTATCCACAAGGACGACACTTGTGGTTGACGCTTTCTTCGTTGGTACACCTTGAATGCGCTTGTGTCCGCATCAATTCCCCTCGGGTGAGAAAAACTCGACTCCGACGAGTTGAAACTTTTGTAGCGCTCTAGCAGATCTGGATCAATACCCTGCAATGCGTCGCCCGACAGCCACGTAGATTCAGACGATGGTTTGTTCTTCCACTTGACAAGATACCTTTGGAAACCTCCATCTCTTGTGGATACTATCTCGTCATCCAAGATTTCCTCAATTTCTTCTTTATGGGTAATGGGTGGAGGAAGTGGTGGAAGGGGTTGAGTAGCAAACTTAGAAAAAGGCCATGAAAGGGACGATGTATCAACAATGGGAGTATGAGTACGGACTAGATCTTCCACATTAAAAGTTGGATTAATGCTCATTTCAGGTGGAAGGTCAATCCGATACGCGTTGGACCCAACCTTTTGTAATATCTTGAATGGTCCAGCACTACGCGCTTGTAATTTTTTTTGCAGATCCTTGAGGGAATCGCTCTGGCTTTATTCGCACCATTACATAGTCTCCTTCTTGAAATTCTTGCATTCTACGATGAGAATCAGCTGAAACTTTATAATCATCATTACTCTTATTTAACCGCTGTCTAATATGTGTATGCAAATCATGAATATGGCGTGCAAATGCATCGGCTGACTCAGAAGACCTTTGGGTAACAGACATGGGTAAGAGATCTATGGGCATTCTAGGTTTATAACCACTTACAATTTCAAAAGGACTCAACCCTGTAGATTTATTAACTGACCCATTATAAGCAAGTTCAGCAGTTGGTAAAATTAGGTCCCAAGTCTTAACATGTTCACCCACTAGACAACGTAGAAGATTTCCAAGGCTACGGTTTACCACTTCAGTTTGACCATCTGTTTGTGGGTGGTAAGCAGTAGAAAATTGCAAACGAGTTCCCATAATGTGCCACAGTGTCTTCCAAAAATAGCTAGTAAATCGAACATCACGATCAGACACTATGGTTTTAGGTAACCCATGGAGACGCACCACACCATCAAAAAAGAGACGAGCAACATGAGACGCATCCGACGTCTTCGAACATGGGAGGAAATGCGCCATTTTAGAAAAACGGTCCACAACGACAAAAACGGAATCGTGCTTTTTTATAGTCTTGGGAAGCCCAAGCACGAAGTCCATACTAATGTCCTGCCACGGAGCATGTGGCACTGGCAATGGCGTGTACAGCCCGGTATTTTGCTTTCTTTGCTTTGCCAGCCGACATGTTCGACACTGCCCTAAAACTTTGGCTACGTCTCGCTTGAGACATGGCCAATAGAAACGATCTTCCACGAGGGTAATGGTCTTATCACGACCACAATGGCCAGCTATCCCTCCTGAATGAAGCTCCCAGATGAGGAATTCACGAAAGGACATACGGGGAATACAAAGTCTGTCTCCCTTGAAAAGAAAGTCATCTTTAAGAACATATTCACCCATAATATGCTGGTCACTAGAGAGCGACGCGTAAGTACCCCCAAAATCAGGACATATGGGGTATTCATCTTTCAGTTGCTCAAATCCGACTACCTCTACACTCAAAGAGTTGAGCAACGCCACTCTCCTACTAAGGGCATCCGCTGGTTTGTTTTCAACCCCGGCCTTGTGTTTCAAAACAAACGAATATTCCTGAAGAAACGCTACCCACTTGGCATGCCTTGGGTTGAGTTTCTTCTGAGAATGCAAATATCTCAAAGCCTCATGGTCAGAAAACAAAACGAATTCTTGCGGTAGGAGATAGTGTCGCCAATGTCTCAGGGATTGCACTACCGCATAAAATTCTTTGTCGTAAGTGGAGTATTTTTGTTTTGCCTCATTCAGTTTCTCACTGAAATAGGCCACTGGGTGTCCTTCTTGACTCAACACTCCACCTATACCGACACCAGACGCATCACACGCTACTTCAAAGACTTTAGAAAAGTCAGGTAGACGCATGACAGGAGCTTCCACCATCTTGCCCTTAATTTCTTTAAAAGCCTTGACTGCGGCTTTAGACCACACGAACTCTCCCTTTTTCATGCACTCGGTAATGGGAGCCATGATCGTGCTAAAACCCCTAATGAACCGACGATAAAAAGTTGCTAGGCCGTGAAAGCTTCGCACCTCATGAATGTTCCTTGGTTCTGGCCACTCAACTATGGCCCTGACTTTTTCAGGGTCTGCGCGCATCCCTTCAGATGACACTATAAATCCTAAGAACACAACTTGGCTAGACATGAATGCACATTTCTTAAGATTAGCGTACAATTTTTCCTTCCTAAGGACACTACAGACCTTCTTTAAATGTTCAAGGTGTGATTCCTTAGTGGTACTATAAATAAGAATATCGTCAAAGTACACCACTAGGAATTTTTTCATGAACGGCCTCAAAGTTTGTGTCATCACCCGCATGAAAGTACTGGGTGCGTTAGTCAAGCCGAAGGGCATGACCAACCACTCATACAGCCCATCTTTCGTCTTAAACGCCGTCTTCCACTCATCTCCTGGGCGTATACGGATTTGGTGATATCCACTCTTGAGGTCTATCTTAGAGAATATAGTGGACCTGGCCATCATGTCAAGCATATCATCAAGTCTAGGTATAGGAAACCTATACTTAACAGTAATTTTGTTTATGGCACGGCTGTCCACACACATGCGCCACGTGCCGTCTTTCTTTGGCGTCAACAATGCAGGCACGGCACACGGGCTCATACTCTCTTGGATGAAACCCTTTTGCAGAAGCTCATCAACTTGCTTCTTCAACTCTGCATGCTCTGCAGGGTTCATCCTGTAGTGAGGAAGGTTCGGTAAAGTAGACCCTGGGACAAGATCAATGGCATGCTGTATGTCCCTCATAGGTGGCAACTCATTCGGTAAGTCTTCAGGAAATACATCACTGTATTCCTTCAGGACCGAGGTCACCTCACGGGGCAACTCTAATGGAACCTCAGGTGTAATCTCTCTAGCCACAAGGGCATACACCATAGAATCCTCCTTAGCCTCTTTTTCAAACTCTCTTGCGCTGATTATATGTAGAGACTTAGGTTTGGATTTCCCCATTCCTCTAGGCTCACTTGCCTTCTCATCCTTTTCTTCCCTAGTGTATTCTCAGGTGGCATGGGATTAAGTTTGATCTTTTTACCGTTATACATAAAAGTACACGCATTCGAACGGCCAAAGATCGTGACATCATTATCGAATAGCCACGGTCTACCTAGGATAACATGTCCCACATCCATCGGTAAAACATCACACCACAGGGACTCTTTGTATGACCCAAACTCGATGGGGACTAGACATTGCTGGGTGACAGGTAGGGATGTCTTGTCAACCCAAGAAACTTTATACGGGTCTGGATGAGGTGTGGATTTCAGTTTTAAGCGATCTAAGGTGCTAGTGGAAATCACATTCTGACAACTTCCACTGTCCACTATCACCTTACAATTCTTTTCACCACACTTGGCAATAGTGTAGAAGATAGTGCTTCGACGCCAGTCAACACTACTTCTAGACTGAGCTAGCACACGCCTGACTACTGCAAGCGTTGCTTCTCCATCTTCTTCATCAGTAAGTCCTCCTTCAGGGTGATACTCTTCAACTTCATAGTCACCCTGGTCATCTCCACCCTCGTGGGACTCGCCTATAACTAAGGTTCTCCCACGGCTCTTCGTAGGACACAGATTAGACATGTGACCAAGATTGCCACACTCATAGCACCTCACTTGGCTTATGTTACTAGGACCGGCACCAAGAACCCCTTTGCCCTTGTCCTCCCTAGGCCTAGGCGGAATGGTTGCCTATGCCCTAGGTTGACTACCAATATTAGGTCTAGTTCCCTGGGAACTAGATCTAGCACTGGAGTCTCGGGACTCAAAACGACGAATGACAGGAGCCTTCATATATTGCTCTAACTCCTGCACGACTTGATATGCTTCATCCAAGTCCGTTAAGGGCCGAGTCATACGCTCGCGCTGAAGATCCGCACAAAGGCCCGTCTTGAAACGCGAGAGCGTTACTAGAGGGTCTTCTCGGATATCACATCGCATCATATACTCTTCAAATTTAGCGTTGTAGTCAGCGACAGACATTGACACTTGGCGTAAGGATTGCCATTGGTCAAGGAGCTTCTGACGGTATGAGAGAGAAAGGTACTTCTCCTTCAACTTCTCTTTCATCTCATACCAATGTGTGATAGGGGCTCTACCAACTCTCTCTATCCTACGCTCGGTGTTGGTCCAGAAGAGCTTGGCTTGACCCACAAGCTTCATCTTAGCAAACCGCATTTGACGGTTTTTCGACATGCCATACCACTCAAAGTAGTGGTCCATGTCAGCAACCCAGTCAAGGAATGCCTTGGGATCCAAGCGCCCATCAAAACTCGGGGCCTCAACTCTCACACTCTTCATCGCACGCTCATCTGGATATAACGGTCTTGATGATCACATGTGGCTCGTGCCTCTCGCACCACACCACTACCATTACCACGATCTATCCTCACTACCACCACGTGTGACAGCGCGTTCTTCAATGATTCCTCCCACTTGGGGGTGCGCATCATACCCTACAGCGGGGTTTTCCTTTTGGGACGCTTCTAGTTGCTCGACCTTAGTCATGGTAGTGGTAATTTGGTTCTCAAGGCGGGCAAACTCACGCTTTTGACCCGCTTCTAGGGCGGTTATCTTTTGTATCAATTGAGCAAGTTGCTCAGATAACTGCTCGCTATTCATGGTAGGTTGAAGTCCGAAACCTCTACCTCTTCTCGTGGGCATACAATGAAGACTTGAACCAAACTCTACCCAACTAGACTACTAGGTGTTATGACTTTCAAGATGAATGCGATGAATGCAAAACTACTATGAACTGACACAATTAAGTTGAAACAGGAAACAACTCAAATCTGAAATTTTTCAGATTAGGAACTTTCTAAAATTGAAAACTTTCTAAATTGGAAAGTTTCTAAATCTGGAAACTTTCTAAATATGGAAATTTGGAAATCTGGAAAGTTTCTAAAATTGAAAACTTTCTAAATCTGGAAACTTTCTAAATTAAACCTAAAAATCAAAACCCTAATTTGATAACTCGATCTACACAAAAAAACCATGCAAGCCTAGGCTCTGATACCAAATTTGACGCAGGACAGCCCTAATTATGATGTATGCTCATGAACATAATTAAACAGCGGAAATAAAAGGAATAAATGATCTAAAATTCTAGTAGTGATCATCATAATTGAGAAAATCATAAAGGAAACATGCAATGGAGCGGGCCATCATCACAACCATGGAGTATGGCATTCAATTATTACTTAGGTTGGATCCGGCGAGGGATGAGACCTCCCGATCTTGCATGGTCACACCCAATCGATCAATGAAGATCACTAGTCCGAAGAACCAAGAAGTTTCTCGGATTAGGGATTTGAGAATTTGGGGTTTAGGGTTTAGATCGGTTCTCAAGATTTTGATCGAAGAAGGAATAGCCAAAACTGAAAAATAGAAAGAAGGAAATAATTACCTTGAAGAAGTTGGAGGGGCACAAGAAGAAATTAGAAGAGGAAGATCAAGGGAAGAGAAGAAACACCATTAGAGAGAAGAGAGGAAGGAGGCAACCAAAGGGTTTGCTTTTCATTAATCAATAGTTTTCATTCGTATCTAGGGCTTTAACCCACTTAAATAAGCAAATAATGATATAAAAGTACTAAAATACCCCTAGAATAAGCAAGTAAAGACATAACATTACTAAAAGACCCCTAATAAAGACATAAAATTACTAAAAGACCTCTAACTAAGCAAAAACGCGCAAATAACATAAGTGCGGGAAAGTTCGGGCGCTCGGTCTTCTTTCTCCAATCTTCCTTCACATGTGTCTTCCCTGAGTGGGGTCTTCTATATGTCCAATCACATGTGAAAGGTCTTCAGCTCCTCAATAGTCGCCTATCCACAAGGACGGCACTTGTGGTTGACGCTTTCTTCGTTGGTACACCTTGAATGCGCTTGTGTCCGCATTACTAAATGTTCTGGTTCAATTAGAAAATGAAATAGCCAGTGAAAGGTCTGGAACAAAATTTAGGTATTAGCTACTAATTTGTACTCTGCCCAATATATTATATATACTTACAATCATATAATTTGAAAACTATCACATGGCTGACCTATGAAACTCTTCTATATAATGTAGGTGACTATATGTAATATTAACCTTGAAAAATGGTTTGATAAAATACTGACTATGTCCAAGCTCTTGTGCCAGGTTGCTTGCCCCTCTATCTCTGATCCAGCAGAGAAGTACATTTCTTTAATAATACCCGCATTCAATGAAGAGCATAGACTTCCAGGAGCTCTAGATGAGACCATGAAGTAAGTTGATGAATGATCAGTATGCTGCATGTTGGCTTATAAACTGGTAGTTGAATGCTTTCTTTTTCTTTTTTTTTTTCCCCATTTCAAGATTTCAATAGTTAGGGTTCTTGTCAGCTTTATCCACAAAGTTGAGGTTTTATGGAAAGCAAGATGCACCTCTTTGTTTTCATTATGTTTTGTCTTCATCTGCAAGTGACTCTATGTTGATAAGTGTGTTAATAATTGAGGGTCTGCTTCTTCACAGTTATCTACAACAACGTGCTGCAGCTGACAGATCCTTTTCTTACGAGGTGTGTTTTTTTTATTAACAGTGCGCTGAGATAGATTTTGAAATGACCAACCAATAATTATATGAAAACAGTAAGCTTAGTGGATGTTTGGATGTATAAAATTAGTCAAGTCATAAATTTGCATTTCATTAATCGATGTCTTCATGAAACTGGAAATTAACAGATACGTTGTTGGGTTCTTGTCAAATTCATTTCCCAGTTTTGTTGTTTGGTTGTCCTTGTGAAATTTATATTTTGGGGGAGAGATTTATATTGATTTCTCAAGTCCATAATTACTTGTCAGTGATCCAATCCATTTAAATCAATGGTCATCCAAATTGATGGTCCAAATATGGATTTGTGCTGTTCATCATGAGTCCCACTTTTGCTGGCCCATCGCTCATGGAAACCACTTTTAATTTTGAAAGCATCTCAAAAACTACTTTGATTGGATGATTTGACAATCCGTTCAATTGCTAAGAAAATGGACGGTTCACATTGCTTATAGAGAAAATATGATCATTAATCTGGACCATCCATGTTGGCCCGCCTTTGATTGTCCATCCTATTCAAAAGTCACTTTGATTGATGATCCTAACCCACCAATTGATGGTTATGAAAATGGATGTTCTATATTGATTATAGTAGAAAAGGTCCATTCTTTGATTTGTACTACCCATGATGTGGGGTCACCTTTGGTTGCCCATTCCTCCGGAAATCACTTTGATGTGATGATCCTAATTACCTGATCAATGGATAGGAAATGGACAATTATTTATCTATTTATTTAAGAGATGACATTTCATATTTATCTTACTCAAAGAGGTCCTATCCATGATTTGAACCCTCCATCATGTGGTTCCCACCTTGCATTGTCAATCTCCCTAAATGATCACTTTCATAGGATGACTGTAACCATCCATTGAACAGCTAGGAAATAAGTGATCTATATTTGTTGTACTAGAAAAAGGTCTGATTCATGTAGAGCCCAACTTCGATTGCTCATCTTTCTGCAAAAATTTACGGACAATCATGCTAATCATTTAAACAATATCTTAGAAACTTGATGGTGCTATTGATTACACTATAAAGGAGCCGTTGATTTGGACCTGTCATCATGTAGGGTCTACCTTTGATTGTCGATCCCTCTCAATTTCTTTTTGAATGGATGACTGTAGCATTTTGATTAATAGCTAGAAAAACAAATGTTTTGTAGTGGGCGTGGAATCATTCCCCAAATTTACCTTGGAAACCACTTGATTTCTCATTTTAATGAATTAGGGAGTTCAAACTTTTTTTAATTGCCAAATTCATCACTTCCCCCTTTTAGTAATTTGTTTGGTAGGTGAGCTGTGCTTGAACCCAAGACCTCCGTATTGGTCTGGGCTCTAGATGCCTTTGCCTACCATTGAAGTACATGCTCGAACCCAAAACACATTAATTGGCCCGTCCCTTTTATTAATTGGGCAATCAGTAAATTAGCAATTAAGTTCATCATCACATTATCATCTAATAAGCCTTACCCTAAGTAATTGATGTCGGCTACATGAATCCTTTTCCATCACTCCACGGGCCATAACTTCAGTTAGACCATAGGTCATAAAGACTTTCTTACTACCCACACGCACGTCCTTTTGGGCTTTACCCTTTCCCTTTTAAAGCCTTCAACTTGTACCAACTTGTTGATTCTAATTCTTGGTCTCAACTCCCACGTTGCACATAATCAAACCATCTAAGTCTACTTTCCCTCACCTTATTACCTATTGATGCTACTCCTAAGTTTCCCCTAAATGCATTCATTTCTAATTCTATCCTTCTTTGTCTTGCCACTCATCCATCTCAACGTTCTCATGTAAGCTGCACTCATCCTAAGAACATGTTTCTCCTTAATTGCCCAACATTTTGTCCCATAAAGCATGGCTGGTCTTGTAGCTATCCTATAAAAGTTCCCTTTTAGTTTGAATGGTACATGACAACCACATAAAACTCTAGAGGCACATTTCTATTTCTTCCACCTCCCTTGAATTCTATGGGCAACATCCTTCTCATTCTCTCCACTCTTGAATTATCGACCCGAAATATCAAAAGTGGTCATTGTGGGAAATTTCTTGGTCAACAATTTTAACTAATTTCTCTTCTCACTCCTATTGTTACTAAAATAGCACTTCATACTTTGTTTTAGTCCGAATAATTTTAAAATCCTTTAGATTCTAAAGCACCCATTCTAGCTTTATGTTTATGCCTTCACCCTTCTTGTCAATCAAAACTATGCCATTTGTAAATAACATACACCATGGGATCTCTTCTTGCAAATGCCTCATTAACTCGTCTACAACCCATGCAGATCTTGGTGCAAGCCTACAATAATTGGGAACTCACTTCTCTCCACTAGTGGTCCTCACATTTGTTACCGCTCCTCGTGCATATCCTTAATTATGTAAATATATCCTCTTAAAACTCCTTTTTCAACATCCACTGGATTAAATCTCAAGGGACCCTATCGTAAGCTTCTCCAAGTAAATAAAAACCATGTGGAGATCTTTCATCTTCTCCCAATATTTCTCCACCAATTGTCTAAGTAGCAAAAGAACTTTAGCGGTAGACCTCTCTGGCATGAAATCAAACTTAATTTTTTGATACATTCGTCACATGCCTTAGTCTTTTGCTCAATAACTCTTTCAAAAAAATTAGGAAATAAGGCACCATTCAAAAAAAGCAATTAAGGTTAGACAAACACATTAATTGAACAATTCATGAATTGGCATTAAAAAATTGCCAAATTCATGAGTTGAGTGCCTATCCTAATGCTCAGGCTAATGTGATTGTTTTATGATGTGGACTATGGTATTCAGTCTAAGTACATACATCGGTACATGCCTCTTATCCTATTTTAAAAATGCAGGAGTCATATATGTACTTGGCCTCCTACAAATCACTCATCATAGATTAGCCTTATGGATATATTTAATGTGGGCACCATCTGACCATAGTGAAAAGAAACAAGCATGCAAGATTTGCACCGCAAAATGGTATCACCATATCTGCATATTTCTGTTTGCATATATGGTTAGGTTGTTTAAGCTTATCTACACAAATGAAGATCAGATCACTTCGAAGATGATAGGTTCATGGTTAAGATGAGTAAGTATCAAGTAGCGAATGAAGGAAATATATATATATATATATATATATATATATATATATATATATATATATATATATATATATATATATATATATATATATATGGAAAAGGTAATCTTTTGGTGATGGGGATGAAGGTTATAACTTCTCCTTGTGTTCCTCTTGGCAGGATTTTTCTATTACTTTGTGTTGTCAGCTTTTTGTTTAGAGATGGTTGTCATATCTGCTTCTGGGAAATCTGTTGTAGTGACTAGTGTTTCCTGTTCTTTTTCCCACCTCTTTAGTGTAACAACTGTTGCTGTCCAGAGGCTTGGTCCGAATGTGTTCTTCCAAATTGAGCAAAACATTTGGGTGCTGTTTGATAAATTGAAAAATAAACTCTGAAAATTAAGTGCTGAAAACTTAAAGTGCTGAACTGTAAATTTGAAATTAATTTAGGGATATTTTAGTCAAATGTGAAAAGAAATTTTAAACACTGGAAGAGGTGTGATCAAACATCCTTGAAAAGCTAATGTAGTGGTTTTTTTTTTTTTTGAAAGATAAGCTAATGTAATGGGTTATTCTCCTACTTGGGTCAAAGGTTCTTTTCCAGACATGTTTTTTGAATAGAGAAAGCTCGAGGCATTCAAAAAACAGTTACGTAATAGCCGTTACGTAACAGTAATGGTGGGAACCATTACGAGTTACGGGGTCGTTTACTGCTGTTACGGAAAAAAAAAAGGCTGTTATGTGTAATGACCGTTACAGCCACTGTACCCTTATTGAATACCTTGCTTGTAAAACTAGAAGAGAACTTCATTCTTTCACCGAATGACATATCTTCTGGATACTGCTCCTTGAGCACTGATAAGCAAGTACTTCTGAAAATATAATGGCTTCTTTAAGCTAATACATATTTTCTCACAAATGATGTGAATAGCGCATGACAAATTCCAAAGCTCTTCAGCTCTTTTTCTATTTTGATAATTGGTTTTGTTCCTGAACAGGTGTTGATAGTTGATGATGGAAGTGCTGATAGGACGCCCAAGGTGGCGTTTGACTTTGTGAGGAAGTATACCGTTGATAATGTAAGGGTTATTCTTCTTGGAAGAAATCATGGGAAGGGAGAAGCTATTAGAAAAGTGAGTCTTTCTAAACCGATAATCTATTTTGCACATTAAATATCACCTAATTATGAGTAATTTGATGATCTTCAAGATGCACATATGAGTACTATCCTTGGGTTTTAGTCTGTACGGTATGAGCCGTGTTTCATAAATCCAGACCATTGATTTGATGGCCTCCAACATGCATGTGATATTTCCAAGTATCTCCCTAATTGGAAGATCCTGGCTACCCAATCTTTGGACTTTTTTGAGCTGTGTTGATTTTTGCTATATTTAATTATTTATCACCATTAACATCTATTTCTGGGCCACCAATGGCAGGGGAGGGTTAGGATAATAACATTTAGGAGATATTTGAAAATGGTCCATTTACAATAGGGTTGTCTGATGAACATGGTCACTGTCTCATGGGCCCAATGTGGATAAGCTGTGGACATGCCAATACTATAACATGCCCTAATGGCATGGTTCCTCCATGACTGCAAATCATCTACAACTTGTCCATCATTTTTATCCTTTACTGGGACACTTATATTAGGCTTAATTGTGCTTCACAATAGTTTTAATCATGTTGTGTTGATCTTCTTGTGTTGAAAATCTTTTAGTAGGTAACGAGAATTTATAGATTAAGAGAGAAATCCACAATGGACAGAGGCTGAAGATTTGGGAGCAAACAGGAGGCCTTGAATCTCCGAAGTAGATACTAGATAGGTGGTCTAAAATGTCCCTCACACAGAGAGCTTTCCAAGATGTTCACCTCTCCTGCATATGCTTTTACAAAATTTATAAGCGATAAAAGATCCCGGACTTTATTGAAGATGAAAGGAAACTCATTAGAAGCACAATTGATTGCGTCCTTCGAATCCTCTTCAGCTATGTTCCTCTCCAGTTGCAAGTGGAGAGGAGTTCTAAGGTCTTTCCTAACAGTCTCTGTGATGTACCACTAGGGTATCCATAGCTCAAGTGGTAGACTGAGTGAAAGATACCTCGTTTCAACACTGAGGTCTTGGTATCGATTCCCTAGTGGGGGTGGCTAACAGTGAAGTGTGAACTGACAGTGGGGTGTACTAACAAGCTAACCCAAAAAAAAAAAAAAAGTTGCATGCGGAGAGGAGTTCTAAGGTCTTTCCTAACGGTCTCTGTGATGTACCACTAGGGTAGAAGTGGATTCAATTGAATAGGGTTTAAAATAAAGAAACAAATTGAGAAGGGATAAGTATGTGGATTTTTTTTTTTTAACTAGAAGGCAATAAATATTTATTAGGGGGAAAAAAGAAGAAGAGGAAGGCTGGCTAAAAAAGCCAAAAAACACAAAGATGGTGAGAAATCTAAACGTTAGTTGCATGACCTTCTTACTAGGTGCCATTCCTGATTCGAGTTGCAGATCAAAGTTGTGTTACAGCTCCCACTTCTTATCCGTTTATACTTGCTAGCATTAAAGTAGACGCTTCTCTGCATGCTTCGTGCAACTATATTCTCAGCACAGAAATATGTGGAATCTCACCCTACAAATTTTAAGTAAATCTCTTACTAGGGTTTCTAGAAGAGTTCCAATCCTAGATATTGTCTCTAATGTCAAGAATCCAAAGCATCAAATTTATTGCATTATAGTCTCTATGCATGGCTATATTATACGAACTCCTATACAAAGTTAACAAACCCAATGCTTGAAGCCTATTGGTTCTTAGCTTTTCCTAATATAACTTGTCCCATAAAATGGCTGGTTGGGTAGCTGGTAACAAAAATGGAAAATGACTATTCGATCTGTCTAACTGAGAATTGAACAAATAAAGACTCTGAATTCCAAAAAACACTCAATTAGTTGAATCTCTCCTACTGTGTGGCTTTTATATGCTGTATGCCATTAAAAAATGGCTTTTGTAAGCTGTATGATTGTGCAAATTCATTTTGTATTGAGAGCTCTAAAAGGTTATTGATTGGATCTTTGGGCCTCTAATCCAAGCGGTCATCACCCAGGACCATCTGAGTGTACATGGGTCCCGCAATCCAGTCAGACCATTGAACTAGCCCAAAACATCCATTAGATCATTGATACAACATCACAATTTGGACCCCTGAAGTGGTGCAAATCTTCAATATGGATGGTTGGATGATCCATAACTTCAATCTTGACAGTTGGATAGGCCTGATCTGTAGTATGGACCTTGGGTGGGCCTGATTTAGGCATGCCTTAGATGGCCCTGATCACTAATCGGCTATAAATAGGACCAATTCAAACCTCAACCAGATAATCAGATTGTATGGATCCATCACTTCACCTCTGGCGTATTCTAATGGCCTAGGCCTAGTTAACTGGTTCGGAGGTCTTTCTAGTGACAGCTTTATTGCTGGCAACTGCACCTCCAATCCAGCACAACCCTGGATTCCCCAGAGAGGATCTGTCAACAAGGACAGATAATTTGTTGTATGGACCTTGGATGCCTGATTTAGGCGTGATTCTACAATCCAAACCTTTAGATGGCCCTGATCACTTAATCGGCCATCAATAAGAACCAATTCGAGCCTAGACCATATAATCAAATTCCATGGATCCATCACTTCACCTCTGGCGTATTCGAATCACTCCAGTTAACTGGTTCGGGGGTCTTTCTAACAACCGCTTTATCGCTGGCAACTGCGCCTCCAATCCAGCACAACACTGGATTGCCCAAAGAGGATCCGTCAAAGTTCAATTTCCACCACTCTTTCCTCTGTTCATATCAACCTTCTGTTTCTAAGGTCATTAACTCCTATATCTTGAAATTCCTTCATAACGAGCGCCGATTTGATGATTGAGAATATAATCGAACCGCATTTTCATGTTGAAATTATTATTTGCAAGTGCTTCTCGGGCATGATGGAATGACTGAAGTTTGGTGGGGGCATTAGCACTTAGAGAGGGGCTAAGAATCTGCTTGTTGTCTTCTTCAGAAAGGTTATTGTGGAAGGTGATTTTTTTTTAAAAAAAGAGCAGGCATCGAATTTCAGTCCTGGCCTTGAAAAGTAGTCTTTTGTTTTTGTTTTTAATGAAATTGGGACCTTTCTCTGGGTTAAATATTTCAGTGAACCATGTTCAAAGGGAGGCTAACGGTACTGCAGATCAACTTGCTAAAGAAGCTGTTCTTTATATTCAGTTATTTATTGTGGAACCATGGCCCTTATTCTCTTTCCTCTTAATAAATTTTTGTTATTATCATAAAGAAAAAAAGGGATACCTTTGAGGATTTTATTGCATCATAGACATAAATTGATTGAAGCTCTTCAAATATGTGAAAGCATGGTAAAAACAGGGAATGCTCCACTCACGTGGTGAGCTGCTTTTAATGCTCGATGCTGATGGAGCAACAAGGTTACCGACTTAGAAAAGCTTGAAAATGAGGTGCGTATATGACCCACTCTGTGGACATGTGTGCTCAATATTTTCATGAACTCACCTGTTTCAAAGTCTGAATTTTGAGTTTGTGATTCTCTAGATGTTGGCCCCAAATAGCTGGGACAAGGCTATCAGATGATGGTGATGATTTAGCTAATGTTTCTTTTTATCAGGGTATGTAGAAGAGCTGAGAAGGAACTTAAATTGAGAGTTGCAGCACCTAGTGATTCAAGCCCGAGAGTTCCAGACATTGCAGTTGCTGCATTTGGTTCTCGTGCTCACCTTGAGAAGCAGGCTTTAGCTACGGTTTGTCCATTTAATTTTCCGTATCACTATTTGTTATCTTCATAGACTTTGCTTTTATTTTCTTAAAAGAATCAGTTTTGACTTGATGTTTCAGCGTAAGTGGTACCGTAATATTCTGATGAAGGGCTTCCACTTAGTGGTTCTCTTGACTGCTGGTCCTGGAATTCGTGATACTCAGGTATCTTCTTTATTCGGAGATTACATCTCTTCAAGAGATGGCCTCTAATTCAAAACGGGGTTTACAGTCTGTTTGGAAGTTACCACATTCGCATCATGTAGAATGGTCATTTTTCTCATTTATTTAGTTTGAAGAAACATGCTCACTTGCCATTTGGAACCTGTTTGGTGCAAAGTATGAAGCATTGTCTGAAATCAATATGTATTGCCTGATGCGTACCATTGTCATCCATGAATGATATGACTATATTGGCTCGTATCAGCCCAAAACAACCTGATACCGGGCGATATCGGTGATATGACAAAGGGATATGAGATCCAATACACTGATTTTAAACCATGGTTTGACAGTATCAATCCCACTCAATGTGGAATGCAGTTTCGGCACTTCCCAGCTTTATACTCTATCACTAACGCAAATTGTTACATCCATTGCAGTGTGGTTTTAAGATGTTTACAAGGGCTGCTGCTCGGGAGCTTTTTACCAATATTCGTTTGAAAAGGTATGTGGAATGAAATGCATGATTATGTGGACCCACCTGAGTTACTGCAAGATTTTATATATATATTGAGTGAGAAAGCAAATTAAAAAAGAAAAGGAAGAAGAGGAAGGTTAATTATAACCATCTTGTGCAGGTGGTGCTTTGATGTCGAGCTGGTCTACCTATGCAAACACCTCAACATCCCCATGGTCGAGGTATCTGTTAACTGGTCTGAGATACCTGGTTCTAAAGTGCGACTGACTAGTATCATACACATGCTTTTCGAGCTTCTTCTCATCCGTGTGGGTTATGGGCTTGGCATGTGGAAAATTCACACGTGATTGGATGTTTTTGATCCAGTGATGACTGCTTCATATTTAACATTCAAAACCCAAGGCATATTAAATCAGGAGAAAGTGTTTTTGGAGCCCCATTTAACTCTTCATCAGGGCAGCTTCCGGAGATAGATGTAATCCATGTTTTTCATATTGCAGGCGGTATTATTCTAGACAATGACCTGATGGGGAGGGCTGAGAGATCTATTGACATGACGGACCCTATTGGTCATGACAAACAGGATACTCAGTAGGTCAGGGTGACCAAGTTACCTAAGTTAAATCCTAGATAATGCCAATCATTTTTATTTTTATTTTTTAAATTTATGCAAATTGAGTTATTCTGCAATATTGATGTTGCAAGATGATGAGTGGATGGAAACACGCAGAGATCAAATGCTGTTAATATACTATATAGTTACAAAGATTATAATTGTTTGGCGTGGCCCATCATGATTTAGTGGAGCTTATTCTACAGGGGTCCTCCATACAACCTATGGCTTCCACTATGTGTCAGAGATGTGAATTGGACTGCCATCTCTTTGATGGATGGCAGTGTACATTTAGCTGGAAAAGAGGGTAAAAGGTGATTGATAGGATTGGCCCTCATATATCATCGCATTCCCTGCGGTGGAATGTAGGCTGTAGGGTCCTTACTCATGCTCAGGTGGTAGACTCAGGAGTTTCAACACCCGATCAAGGGTTCGAGTACTCATAGGTGGTGAAATTCCACTAGCCTGAGTGTGTGGGGTGTGTAAATTAAAAAAAGAAAAGAAAAAAAAGAAAGAATGTAGGCTGTATGCATGCTCATTGAATCAGCTTCTGTGATGTTTCTTTTTTCTTTTTCTTTTTTTTTTTTTTTTTTTTTTTTTTTTTTTCCGAATTTTTTCTAGCATTTTTTGAGTTCGGTACTAACACAGCCATCTCAGTGCAAACCTAGCAAGAAATTTATACTTTGCCAGAGCATGGTGCAACACCTGCACGCTTGCATTTATTGCATGTGTCATGTGCAATGAATCTGTCACATCCAAATTGTAGGTCACGGTCACAGTAAGGATGGGTTGCAGCCTAAAATTAGGCTCATTCTCTGTTTAACTTATCAGGTTGGTGGGTTTAAATGTATGGCTCAATGGTAAATGCATTGCGTTTCAACACAAATCATGGGTTCGAGTGCCCATATGATGTATAGTAAAATTATTATTATTATTTTATTTTTTTTCATAACACACATGCTCACTGCCAACACGCCGCCGTAGTGGGATTTCACCACCTATGGTACTCAGAACCCTTGACCGGGTGTTGAAACTCACAAGAGTGAGTCTACCACTGGAGAAAGAGCAAGGACCCAATCAATGAACCAGCCTGATTCCAAATCCAGATGGACAATGGTGGACCCACCCGATGCATGGATCAGATATCTTACATGTGAGGTGGGTATGGCTGCATGGACAAGGTGTGTGTAGGCTGTCAATGGGTCAGGTCCTGTAATACCCATCCCCAGTCTAACGAGGTTCTGGTCTTGCTAGGTCCAGATCTAGATCTTGAAGACCCAGGACCTGGATCCATTCGGTCAGGTACCCTTCGAGTCTTTCGTTCAAGGTTTGAAGTAGGTTTTGGACAAATAAGAGCATTTAAATGGTTAGGCCTCCTGATAGATGGATAATATCTCACACGACATGTCACTTTGAGAACACCTGTGTGAACAGGTTATATTAGGTATTAGGAAAATTTATTTCTTTTGCTAGAATAACCAATATATATTAATTAGATTTGATTTTACTATATTAATACTACCTGGACCCAACCTGATTTTAACTGGGTCCACCACATGGATCTGACCCTAATGCAACCAGGCCCAAATTTTCGACTGGGTCCAAAAGGTGATAAACAAAACCCAACCTGATTTCTTAATGGGTCCAACAAATGCAACCCAAACCCACAGAAAACAAGTCACCTTCTTCGTAAGCATCATACCACAACAATAAAACTACAAGATCACATCGCTCATCCGATGCCATATGCAATGAAAATGATCAACCATCCATTACCATTTGCTTTTGCGAGATTCCAGCCTTCAATCCAATGGTCCAAAATAACACTGAAGCAAGCCAAGCATAACTCCATTGATTAAATACAACATAAAAGAATACAATCACCCCACCATTCTAACAACTTCCTTTTTTTGGCAGTTTATTACTGACAATTCGAGGATACAATTACTCATAAACATATCATTTTCGCCAACTGTACAAACGTATAAAATAATGGCTCAAGGACGACCGATTTCATAGTCAGATCACAAGGCAAAACATACATATGTACATTAAGAGAGAAGGAAAATTGCACCTTTGAGAACTGGATTAGAAACCCGCAATCTCGTATGTAACTTCATCCAATAGATCATCTAGTATCCAATCTTCTAACTCGAGCCCGACGCACTCAGCTTCGGGCTGGATATTCATCCACCCATCGTTCTTTGAAAGATCCCGGGCCACGACATACTCCAACGTGGGGTCCAGCTGCAACCGCGAGCTCAGATACCAGCTGATGCTGGCCCAGACCTCCTCGAGAACGTGGGGACCCACAGGCATTGGCCGGATGCTGGAATCGGTGCACAATTGCCAGGGGCAGCAACTGAATGATCTCCTGTAGATTTCAAGCAAGACCTCATTGATTAGATCGAACAGAAGCAGGTGATCGCAGCTGCCACCAGCAACATATAGGGTACCGTCATGGTCAGGGGTCGAGCACTCGATTTTGTCAAACAATGAGGGGTCCACGGGTTGGTCCGGCAAGTACCACATCCCGAGTAACTCATCGATGCTGAACCTGGATTTATGTAGTATGTCTCTCACGTAGTTGAAGTCCGCTTCGTCCTTCATATCCACTTGAACATACGAAATGTCAGAATGAGCTTGCTCACTCAGACTCTGTGCCTCATCAACGTACTCTATGGATCCCGACCTATCAGGGGCATCTGCTTCCGTTTGCAGATCAACATCATCGAAATCAATGCGTCTAGGTTTCAACTCCGAACCTGCTGCAATTTGGGTGTTATATTTGCATGTGTAGGTTTGAAGATACAGGTTAAAAAACCTCGGTGACTTGGACTAACTCATCATGTCTCAAGATGAGTCGGGGGTGACTCAATCCAGGTGACTTGTGGTATTGAACTGGATCAGGTCCGACCAATTCCAAGTAAACTTGGACGAGTCATGCTAAGTTGGGGGTGACTCATATGGGAAACTCATGGTAGCAAACCAGATCCGGTCCGATCGTTCTGAGTTGACTCGGACGAGTCACACTAGGACTCATCCGAGTCTTAAAACCAATTTATGGTACCCAAATGTTGAAACAAGAGAATGTTTTTCTTTTTCTCAACCCAACAATGGTACAGGTCGTCCTGACATCTGGTTAACCTGAACCGTGGATCTGGAGGGTCCCAGATGGAATGGTCGATGCCTGATATCTCCCTCACATGATCTTGGCCTGCATGAAAACAAACAATTACCAATCATCCACATCTAATAGGCCAATCGTCACGATTGGTTGTAATTGTTCGTTTTCATCACGGCAAGATCATTGAGAGGGAGATTCTATGTATCTTCCATCCAACATGGGGCCCACCATGTGGATGATCTGATAACTCAAATTTGGGCCCTGTACATTCATTGGGCCAATCAAATGCTGGATTGTACACAGTATAGTTCCACTCAGGTGATACGTTGTTGACCAAGAGATTTAAGAGAAGCACTAGAAAATGAGAAAAGCCTTACCTTCCGAAGCAGAAAATTTCGTAGGACTCATAGCATCCTCCACAAAAGATGAGCGGAGGACGGCGACGGAGATTGGACTTGGTTGCACTGGCCCAGCACTGTTGTCCTTCACGGCCCCAACCTCCTGCTCATGTAGGGGATATAGCTGCTCTCCTTTAACATTTTCAACTCATCTAAATCATCCCCAATGCCAACCCCTTCAGCATTTCGGTGACCATCAGTATCCAACACCAATGGTTCTTGATCTTCATCAAGTGCCTCACTTACACTTGCTTCCGCAAGTTCTTCTTGACTTCCATTTTCTACAAAAGACGCCATTCCAGTATCCGCAAGAGTATCTACTGATTCTTGTTCATCAGCATTAGAGCTTTTGACTTCCTCATTCCCATCAACAGGAACCTCACTCAGCATTTCTGTAGGAAGAGCATCAGGCGGCACTTCACTGTCCTCATCTTTGCTTGGATAATCAGACCAAATTTCAGGCGAAGAGAGAATTCTTCTTCCGAAGGTTTTTGCAGGACGCTTCTCTGGTTGCAAAGCTCCATCATCATGTCCCAACTTTGATCCCTCGGATGGACCCACTTTACCTTCTTTGCTTAAAGTAGACTCAAACAACTGAGAATATCTATCTAGCGACTCATTCAGGGAGGATGCTCTTCTCATCCGATTGGTGTATTCTTTCCACTTAAGGAAGAAACTGTGTCGCTCTCATAACTGCTTCTGGGACTCTCCACCACAGATTTGCATCTTGGAAGGCTTGCGGCCATATGGGATTCTATGGAGAATCCCATCCATGGAAATCCGGAGCCGCTCCTTTTTGCTCTCTCTGATTGCATGTTTTAACTTCTGCTTAATGTCCTTGAACCGATTTAAAACAACTCCATTATCCTTCTGCTTCTTCAGTACATGGGTTGAACCCGGCAAAGAGTCCAGACCAGTACCATTGTCTGCATCAACAGCTAATGGCATAGACTTTGAAGAATTACTGTCCGAAGAGTTAGCATTGTTCAACTTCGATAATGAGTTCTGAGATTGCAACTTCCTTTCTTGCTTCAAAATGGACCATATTTCCCCTTGCTTATGGTTGTGTTTCACAAGCTCGGGATTCTTTCTCTGCCTGGTAATTGGCTCCCGGGAACGACCCACACTTGGTTAGTACCACCTCCCCACTAGGAGAGGCTTGTAAATGATTTTCCAAGATGGAGTTTGGTCTTGTAGGATTTTTAGAAGCAATTCCCGGTTTGCATTAAATATCTGGAGCGCTTCGAGAAACTCTTTCTTTGATGTTGTGCATCAACAATGCTTCCTTTGCTTCCAGTAGCTTCTCAAGAAGCACTTGTTTTTCAAGCAAATAAGTCGCAGGCACATCAAGCTGGCTGTGATCTGAGTAGCTCCCGCCATTTCTGGCCCCACATACCTCGCATTGGTGATTGGAAAGAATTAGGTCTTCATGGGGCATTGGCAAAAGTGGGTTGTGGGTGTTGCTCATAGAAGGGCTATTCTCATGTGAGTGGAGTCCGATTCTTGGACTCTCACCAACTGAAGACTTTTCATCAGGATCATAATCCGAGTAATGGATGGACTCAGTACGCAGCAACCGTGCAGAGAAAGATGGAGTTCGCCGCTTCTGTGGTTTCTCTTTAGACATTTCTTCGGCAATTAGTGTTTTTATGCGTGGTCTGCCAGATTGTTTGCTTGGACTGCTATCTTTCGTCTTATCTTCAATCTGGAGCATTTCAAGTGCAAATAGCCAAGAAATTTAAATTAGTTCTGGGAAAAAAAAAAAAAAAAGAAAGAAAGAAAGAAAGAAAGAAAAGGACAAAAAAACCAACATTCAAAATAGCCAGGTGATCACGAGGGAAAAAGAAGAAGATTGTCTCAATGCTAGATTGGTGGAGTAATATGCAGGCAGTAAAAGAGCCATGCTTGAATCCACACAACAAAGGATCTCAGATTGAGATTGTCAATGAGTCCCAAACACTCATATTCACTTAACAATGATGGATGCGATCCAAGGTTCGTTTTCAAGTAATCCATATCACTCAATTCCTGAGATACCCATATTACACAAAAGGGCTAGCAAAAATCAATAGTACTATATATTACACAAAATGGCTAGCAAAATCAATAGCAGTAGGCAAGGAGTCCAAAAGGAAATGCTGATCAAGGTATTTCATAACAGTAACGGTGCCACCACCGTTACCTTTACGATATAGTTCGTAATGGCTGTTACGGGCCCCCGTAGTGGCCTCTTTTTTTTTATTATTGAAAAAGAAATCCCGAAAAACCTTTATCTGCCCCGTACCATTGAAAAATAATAATAATCCAAAAAACTTATATCTACCCTGTAACAGATCATTACAGGGCTGTTATGGCCTTTAGAGGGGACATAACAGGCCGTTAACATCGGTTACAGTTCTTTTTTTCTATAACGGTTGTTACGGCCGTTACGACCCTATAATGTATAATGGTTACCACTGTTACCTTTACGTAATGGCCATTATGGCACACCATGGCGTTGATGCACCCTTCTAGAGTGGAAATAACTAATTATTCCATGAGTTGGACAGAACTAGTAACTGTAGCTTTCTTACTAAGAAAGAAACTGAATCTACATTAATTCCTTTTGGTTTCTATGCCCAAGTGGAACTTCACAGTTTAAGTCTATCGAGATTATCCCTCTTGATAAATAAAGGTAGAAAGCATGTTAAAAATTTGTACGATGCCTAAGTGTAAGATTTTGGCTGTCCCACACCAACTTGATCAGGTCATAACAATTTCAAAAGGAACCAAAATGACACTTACATGTGTTGTGACTTGGCCAAATCAACCTAACCATGTTTTGGCAAAGACCAAACAAGTCTAGCCATTAAGAACCCAAATCCAGAACACCATACATCAAGAGAGAAAAAAAAAACCCTTGAGTACATGGGTTTGGTGACCAAGAAAAGTCAGATAGGGTTCTGCTTCTTTCTTTTTTTTTTTTCGTTCTTTTCCTTTTTGCCAACTTCGAACCCTCAACGTAGAGGTGGGATGATGAAGCTCAATTCCACCTAGGAAAGCTTCAGGTTGGCCAGATAGCGTTCTTCTTGCAAACAAACTTGTTCATTTTACAGAGGTCTGGCATGCTCAACAATGCCACCACTTGCACCTCCAAGGCTTCCACCTGATATTTCAGAAACGATAACATGCATTTCCTAGAGCCATCGTTCTCCATTGCAAGTAAACAGGATGTTCAATGAGAGATGTTATTCTAGCTAGACTCTAAAATCTCAAAAACAGATTGAGTTATGTTTCAGTCTCTTGAAATCTGGTTAGTACCATATGTTGTTAAATCAAGCTATGATGCATGTATTGGCCGTTCAAGCATGGTATGCAGAATCGTGACTCTAGCGCAGTTCAGTTGCTTGGGGAATCAAGTTGACTAGAGACTTGGGGGAGTCAAATCCAGGAGTTGAGCTACTTAAATTTCTACAATAAATAAAAACAGGAAGATGGAAAAAAAATCATTAGACCCTGTTTGCACAACAATTGAGACCTGAAGTTATTCTACACCATTACCCATATTTATTCATTCCACACAGATTATGGTTGCTTGGTTGTCATGCTTAAGATTTAATTTAAATAGTTATAAATTTATTACCTGTTTGGGTTGATAATTTAAAGCACTTTGAATTTATTACTTATTTGGTCCCACTGTTAAGATGACGTTACGTGTTTAGGTTGGCCCAATCAATTATATACTGTAAAGGATTCAATTGTTGATTTGGACCATCCATCATGTGTGCCCCACCTATGATTTCCATGATCCCCAGTAATCAATTTGATCAAACGATTCTAGTTATTTTATTAATGGCCAGAAAACTGGAGTCCCCATTGATCAGTTTTGAAAAGGTCTTATTATCGTTAAGGTCCACTCGTCATGCAGCCCCACCTTTTCTTTGCTCACCCCTCACAAAAAAAAAGGGGGAAAAAAGAAAGAAAGAAATCATTTTGATCAAACAATCCTAACCATCTGATGCAGTTAGACCTCAAATTTCATGCGTGCACCTTAAGAGGTCCAGAGTGGACCCCACAGGATCACGTGGATCCACATGGTTACATGTGTGGAGAAAGTAAGGTTTCTTTAGATTGCTTATGTTTTAGGTTTTAAAGTTAGTGAAAAGCCTACTTGTGTGTTATTAAATAACACTGCTCAAGGACTATTTGGACCTCATTGCATCAGGGGCTTTGCCTCTTCACACTATATAATGTCTTTATGGATTGGGATGGTGACCTTATTATGCATTAAGAAATAAAAATTTTCAGCTTTGAGTTTTCCTCATTATTCCGGGGGGAAGATCAAGTGAATCCAGTCAGTGACTACTGACTAGTGGCTGTTATACCCGTCCCAAACCTTGGTCCCTTTATTTTCTTTCTTTTGGCATACAATTCAAGATTCTATCAAATCCGAATTAAAATGGAAAAACGTTGGCTGTCCCACCAACAGCATTTTCTAAGCTCTCTCTCTCCTTCTCTCCTCCTCCAGTTCTTCTCTCTCTCTCTCTTCTCTCTCTCTCTCTCTCTCTCTCTCTCTTTTAAGGGCAACTCAATTTTTTATTTTTTATTTTTAAAGAAAAAGCAAGGCTCTTGAAAAGGTTCCTAAGCTTAAAAAAAAGGCTCTCAAAAGCCCCCCTTTGATAGAGATTCTTGAAACGACCATGGCATTGCTCTCATTGAAACCACTTGCATGCCGGGATAATTCCACCCAGCATTGACCCCATCCAACTATTACATCCATTAGGATTGAAGAGGGGCAATTGCTAGGCAAGCCACCATGCCTGAAGCATGCACAGACAAGTTCCCTCGTGCTACATAATAAACACAGGCACCCAAGTTGGCATCAATCCAAAAGTGGAAAGGACATGCTCAAGCAGTCAGCTGCAATGAATACTAGGGAGCCAATGGATAATTTATTTATTTTTTACCAAAAATCCAAGCACATATCAACACAATCATGCACAGCCTGCATTTCATCCTAACCATCATGCATCATCCGAAAAGTCAAAAGTTGCATAAGTTAAAACATGCTATTGTTTTAAATGTAATAGAGCTTTTATTAAAACTAAACATTGTTTACAAAATAGCCAAAACCGAGTGACCCTTTTGTCAGTCCACAAAGCCAATAAAACCTGCAAATAGGCATGCATCTTCCCCAATAACTGATCAATATAGAACATGTTTGAATCAGTTGCCAAAGAAGAAGTTTCTATGAACTTACGAGACAACTATCTCTTCTTCATCCATAGAAGTGTGCTTCCTTCCCATTTGCAGAGACATTAAGCTTCGTTCTTGGAGTCTTGTCACCTATAAGTAAGAAACAAGTTAACAGGACCACAAGAAAAAATGTACATCTTACCAGTTAACAGCAGGTCCAACCAGATGAAACACAGGCAAAATCAACATAACTATACATAAAGTAGCACAAGAAAGCATCATCATAATCATTATGGTCTTCAAAACTTAAGCCAAACTTTCAACATGAATCCGAACAATTTGACATTCCAAACTCATGCTAGGGCATCTGAAGTTATGGTCCTTGATAGAGTGGAATGGCATAAAAGGATTCATGTAGCCAACCCCAATTAGTTGTGGCAAGGCTATGATAATGACGATGATGATCATCATCAGGGTCTTCAAAGCCTCATTCCAGCCATTTGGGAGCAGGCTGGTGTGTCGCTACCAGGCAGAGTTGACGGAGCATGAAACAGCATTCGAAAAAATCATTATAAAAAAATGAACTGATATTTGCCAATCTTTCTGATACATACAACCCCTTTTCTACTTTAGGTACTAAAATAATAAATTATAAATTATAAATTTTTTTTAAAAAAAAAAAAAAAAAAAAAACTGACCATACTCATAATAAAAGTAGAGAGAAAGGAGCGTATCAATGAAAGAGTAGCCCTAGAATAGTCTGATAAAAAAAACATACAAAAATTACACAGGAATGATGGAATGCATGAAGGAAATATTAACAAAGTGATGAAAAAAGCCACATAAAACATGCACTCAAATGCTTTCACATTTTTTTCCCTTTGTTCCCACACATATTACAAGATTAGATTTTGAAACATGCAATAGGATTCCTGCCCAACACTTCTGTATGGTGGGATATGTACCATCGAACCACTGCAAACTATTTTTATTTGTGATAGCAACTTAACCAATAGCACCTGCTTATCAGATTGACGGAACCATGACTTTGACGTACCAATTTACAAGAAAGCTCACCATGTATGCAGAAATAAGTGAAAGAAGTAAAGAACCCAGATTAAGTTAAGGTAAATTCCTTACCTCCACCATGCCTTCGACTCCCATACTTCTTGTCTGATAGCATCTTCTTGATATGAAGCCGCTGGTGAAAATCGAAAAAATTAAATATTCCTCGCATGCAGCTCGGGTAAGCTTTCTCAAACTGTAGAGTAGAGTACTCCCGCTCCAGTCGTTTTTCCATATTGGCAGGCAGTTGAGCTTTCACCAAATCCACTCAAGCACGCAAAACCACTTAAGATGCTATCCTGTTAACCTGGCCCAAAATAACCAGGAATCCAGCTCCGAGGTAAACAAAAGGGCAAAACCATCTTCCAATATAGTACAAGTCTCTTATCATAGGGGCAAAACACTGCATCAATGAACTAGTAATATATAGAAAATAGTCAAACACAAGCCGCTTGGTCTAGCTAAAATGTTTGCAAATCTCTAGTTCGAAAATATTCAAACATGGAATTTGAAATGACACTTCTGTTCAGGGCAGGCTTTGGATGTTCCTGGTTCCCAAGGTAAACATGATGTGCTACACCAAATCCTAGCTGAGATAAGAACGGGCTTCTTGAGTTCTTGTTCTTACCTCACCTAGAATTTGCAGTGGGAAGAAAAGCATGAAAACAGAAGCCAACTTAATGCAGACTACCCACGAATCACCATTTCGCAGTTCGCTCAAATGCGCTTGAAACAATAAAGTTTACATTGCGATGCCCCTACTGTTAGAAAACGATTATTTTACCTTAAATTCCACAAATTCAAAACCAAACGGCATACAGGTATGTACATGCATGACATACAAAAATTCATGCGTGCATGGTATTCAAACCCCATTCTAAAATACATCTTGTGCATCGACTATGTGAGAGGGAGGGAGAGAAAGCAAGAGGGTGTGTTTGAATGAATATCAGAAAACACAGGATCCCGCCTTTACTGTGACAAAAGAAGTTCCAATTTAGTCCAACTAGAAATGGTTTTCACCACAAAATTGATAGGATCTCATTGGTTCAGCAGCAATATCAGCAATAGAACACGCCCCAAAACCCGTGTACAAAGGTTTCAACATAAAGAAAGGGTGCATCCAAACGCCATGCGGACGCAATCTCAGCAACAGAAAACACACTCAAAACCCAAAACAAAGTAAGATGGGATTAAGTTTGCAGTTTCAACATCAAAAAGGTGCATCCAAACGCTATGCAGAAGCAAAATCAGCAAAAGAAAACCCGCCCCAGAACCCGATACTTGGTAAGACGGGATTAAATTTGCGCTTTCAACACACAAAAAAGAGAGCATCCAAACGCTACGCGGGAGGAATTCTCTTCATCCAATTCCAACTAATCTACAATAAAATTCTGCAGCGTTCAAACCCCAGTTCGAAATTCACCCAACGATTCTCACAGATCTTTAAACAATAACAATAAAAGGAAATCAACCTGACGCCTCCACCAATAAAAAAAACAACAAGAAAGGGTCCAAAACGAAGAAAAAACACAAAATTCTCAGAACAGAAACGCCTCCAAAGCAATCCAAGAAATGGGTTTTCTTTCTAACAATCAAATATAGAAACCCAACAAAATCATCAAGATTAAAAAGGAAAAAATGACATCCACTTGAATTATTTACACTGAATTTCGATATATATCCAAAAAATTCATACGAAACAGAAAAAAAAATAAAAATAAATAAATAAATAAATCAACACAGCGATAATAGAAATTCTACCTTCTTTTGAAGAGGAATTGAAGCAAAACGACCCCAAGAAGAAAAAACAAGGAAGAAAGAGGGGATTGTTGTTAAAAGGAAAATAAGATATACAGTTAATGTTCCGTGTATAGCCTTCCGTGTCAAAAGGGTAGAAACGGCGAAAATTCTCTCCTCCTTTCATTTTCTCGCCTAGCTCTCTCCACTCCTCCCGGGCGCCTTTCCCCTTCTATTGGAGATGAACTTCGGTACTCTGTCGGACTATGATGCATGATACACACGCACTTAACTAAAAGAATTTTTATAAGATAATACCTAATTATTTCAGAATTTTCATTTTTAAAATTATTTTTCATTCTATACCTTCCGTTTGATTGGCTAACGGACGTTTAAAAAAAACTAGTTTAAATTTTTTAATGACGAAAATGCCCTTTTAATTATTTAATTATCTCATAGTAAAAATATTCCGTACAAAGAAATTGGATGGTCCACTATCCTATCATGCACGTTGTACACGTTTGTTGAACATGGCTGTTCTAAATTCCTTTTTACCTTTCATTTCTTCTGTAGATGCATGAATAAGTGGGCCATAGATGATGAACGGTTTGAAATTTTCTGACATGTTCTAGTATGGTAAGCTCAGAGAACCTTCTGTGCATATTATTGCATACCTGCCTTTGACCTAGTCGCATTGATGTCAATCATTTGAGCCGTCTATTACGTCCAATCTACTTGTTATTTTTTACTATTATTCTAGTGTAGGAGTGGATGGGTGAGAACCTGGGTCCATCCAAGCGGGTGTGACCCTAACTTTGGGGTTCACAGTGATGTGTGCCCTTAAATCCACACTGTCCAACCATTTTCAAAGCTCATTTTAGGGCATGATCCCGAAAATGAAGCATGCCCAAATCTTAGGTAGACCACACTACAGGAAATAGTCTTGTTTGAATCACCACCATTAAAACCTTGGTGGAGTCCACAGAAATGTTTATTTGCCATCCAACCTGTTCATAAGGTCACAAACACCTATATGAAGAGACCACACATATATCATCTTCATACAAAGCTTTTATGGCTCATAAGAAGTTTTTAATGGCCAATTACTATTATTACATTAGTATGATCCATATGAGATTTGGATCTACTAATTATTTTTTATCATACCCCAAAATGAGTACTCAATACAAATAGATACTGTAGATGTAGTCACGTACGTCAAGGTGGGCCCTACAGTCATTAGTGTTTTTTTTTTAAACACACCCAATAATCCATGACGTCAGTGTTTAAACCCTCTATCTACTACATAGTTGGAAGGGTGCAACACAAGGATTTCTCATCGAGTCAATCACCCTAATATTATTTTCATTCAGGTACGCTTAACTGAGGAGTTCTCGTGGGACCCACTTTAATATCATTTGTATCTAAGTACATTTAACTCTATTGTTATGAGGCCATTATGATATTTATATTCCATCCAACTCATTAATTGGTTGAGCCCCACCAGTGAGAAGTATAGATATCATCAGCCTCATCCAAAACTTAAGTTCTCCCAAGAAGATTTTAATGATGGTTATTCCATCAGTGTGGCCCACTTGATCTTTCAATTTTCTTGATTTTTTTGGGTCACATATTTAATAATATGGTGCAGTCGATGAACGGTGTAGATGTCACACATACATTAAGATAGGTCCACTTCTACTCTTCCAACTAAAGAGGACTTAGATGATGCAAGGACAAGTAGCTTGACCTGATTGAGACCGTTGGTAAGTTGTGTCCCTTTGTGGATAAGCTATCCTCATCATTTCATCTATAAGGATTCTATTATCTTTTCAGGGTACGGTAGACTAATGATTAAGAAGGCAAATGATAGTTCATATTCCACTAAGAAGGATTCTACTATTTATTGGATGGGATGTCCTACTCCTGAAGATCTTCTGGGATTTATCTATCAACGGTTGGGATAAACAGATTAATGGAAAGGATTACAAAACTACATGGCCCACTTATCAGAATGGATTGATGGCCTGGATCAAAAAACTACAGGGCCCACATATCACAATGGAAAACACACGTACGCCTATCATTGTAGTTCTATATTGTTTGAAAAGTTCAAATGAAATCAGTACCAACCGGTTGCTGTATGGCCAATAAAGGGTATTTTGGTTGGAAAATTTTGAAAAATCTAATTAATATAGAATTTACATTTCAGTACTTTTTAAAAAAAAATGAAAGGCTTTCAATTAGTCAAACTATTTAATATAGAATTTACATTTCAGTCCTTTTTTTAGAAAGGCTTTCAATTAATTAAAACTATTTATTACAGAATTTACATTTTAGTACTTTTTTTTAAAAGAAAGGCTTTTATATGAAATCGAACATGGACATCAAGTGAGTCACTGAATGCCCACGGACCAAAAATCAGCCCCATTCATGATTAAGGTAGACTGCACAATTAAAAATAGCCTTTCAAAAATATTTATCTTGGTATGGTCTAAATAAATGATAGATTGGATTGATATTTGGGCCTTAGGCCTAATTTCTGTGCAGTATCTAATGGTTGAAGTGGATTTCATATAAGATGCATCATGATGGTGCCTGTAAAAATCTAACATGGACATTTTTTTCAATTATTTCCTTTGGTATGGCATACTTGAACCATATTAAGGTAATCTTTTTGTCATGAGTCTAACATGGGATTACACATCTAATAGTTAAAGTAGATCTCGTTCACGTAAAATATCAAAGGCCAACATCTCATAAAATTGCCTTTGATTAAAATATCATAGGAAATCTTAGTTTTTGGAACAGTAGATAGTAGCAGATGCCGGCTTTATTATTTTATATAGACCACCATGTAATATGTATATCAAATCCACTCCAACCATTAGATGTGTAATCTCATATTAGGTTCAAGGTCAAAAAATTATATTGATCCATGATTCGAGTGAGCCACACCAAATGAAAAAGTTTAATAGGGGCATCCACCCTTGATTTTTATAGGGCCAACCGGATGATTATAAGAACTCTAACCACCATTAGGCACAACATCAAAATGTAGACCTAGGGCTGAAAAATCAGGTCCTTAAGTGATTCTGGTGGCCCACACTAATGAAAACATAAAGTGTGAGTGTTGTCTTATACATTATTTCCAATCACCTGTCATTCAATTAAGTTTTAGGCCTAGGCCTAACAAAGGTGACACACATGATAGTGGGGTTGGATTTTATATAAACATTACGGGTCTCGTTAATACTGATAATTACAGCTTGTCAAAAACCTTTTTGAAAGAAGGTACTAAAATATAAATTCTATGTTAAGTATGCAGTTTTTGTAAAATTCTTTTTGATTATTTGTTAAAAGAAGGGCATTTTGGTCATTAACTAGTATTTGAATAACTAATCTAACGGCTATTAGCAATTTCAATAAAAAATAACTAATGAGGTAGGGTAATGAAAAGTTATCTAAGAAAAGGTACGGAACATAAATTATAAAAGAACGAGGTATTATTTTATAAAAATCCCTTTTATAAACTGTCTAAGATAAAAGTGTCAACAGAGAAAAAATAATGATTATTTTGTTATCTGAGGATCGGATTAGTGGACATTTATTGGACCGTTGAAAATGTAAGATGTCGATGGTCTTATCTCAACGATCAAGTGTCCACGAATCAGAGGTTAGGATCCATCAACCAACTTGAATATAGGATGGTAAATTAAAAAAGTAGATTTTTGCAGTTTAGTCGGTTTAATTTGAGTTTAATATATTAGTGTGTAATTTCAGAGCGCCTGCCTATTGGGCATCATGCACTACCAGAGCATCAAATAACTCCCCGACGCCTGCCAGCTGTCGTACTTGTTCGGCTGTGAGTCGCTCTCTCACACGCGCTTTCAAATGAGTGGAAGTGTCGCAAGTGCAAGGGTCTGTGGTGGAAGTTCACGAGAGCCCCATGCAGGTCGGTACGGAGATGGACACGACTTCAAACTATGCAGAGGTAACCTGTGCAGAAAACTGTGGGGACCACATGATTTTTATGTGACATCTGATCCGTTCATCATTTAAGACAACTCATATTATTGTGTAGGAAAAAAATTGCAATTGAATTCATTGTAGGTCACACGGTAGAAAAATAATAATTTTATATTACTTTAATGTTAAATTATTATCGGAATAGAGTGTAATTTGGATTGCAATTTTTTAGAATAATTATCATTGCCAAAGTATGTTGTTGTGATTTATGGGACAAGTGCTAATAATGACTACAAATTCTTTTAAAGCATGTTTGAAATGTGGGATTAAATGGTATGAAATTGCATTCAATCCCATGCAAATTCATCAAGTGTTTGGAAACAATGGAAATGAATAAATTTGAATAAATTAATACAGGTATAGTATCATTCTGTCTGAATAGTAAATATTGTGATGATTTCTAAGATTTTGAATTCTATTATATCTATGGACTTCATATTGATGTATGTGTGTTTTATTTCATGATGGCGATCCATATGTGCCCTTTATGTGTAACATTTGAGTTGCATATGCATATAGGTGATTAGATTCAACCATAAATTAGTTCATTGATTTTAATTCTGTTAGTAGATATTGTGGGGTATGTGGTGAATTTTGAAATCCACTACATCGATGGGCCTCACATTGATGTATGTGTTATCCACGCTGTCCATTGGATGGTCAAAATACCATGATATTTTTAGATAAGCAATTATTATACAATATTAGTATTAATTACATCCGATGCAATTCCATATCATTTAATCCTAGAATCATACAGTTTCTTATTTGGTTTGACACTAAGAAAATCACAATCACGATGCTTTTTCATTATTTTATTATTATTTTTTTTAATATACGCCCACTCACATTGGGACTATGGGAGTGGATTAGATGTTAACACCTTAGTGGGTGTTACCCCTTACTGTGGGTCCACCTTGATGATATGTTATATATCCATGTCATCCATCTATCTTTCAAATCATTGTAGGATGTGATCTCAAATTAATCATATTCAAATGTCAAGTGGTCCATACAATGATTAAGCGCCCACCATTAAAAACTACCCAAGTTCCACAGCAAGCAGATTCATAATATTTAATTTGCCATCCAACTCACTTATAAGGTCAAATAAACTCGGAAGAAGGAATAAAAAAAAAAAAATACAAAGATCAACTTGATCCAAAATTTTTGTGGCCTACAAAAAGTCTTTAATAGTCGTTTACCACTTTTTACAATGGTGTGGTCCAAATGAGATTTGGATCTACTTAAGTTTTAGAATAATGTCCGAAAATAAGCCGAAGCAACAGATGGACAGAACAGATATACAACAAATTCATCAAGGTGAGCCCCACATGATAATAGTAGCACGCTCTATGGTGTTATCAAGGTAATAGCTAATCCGCTAACGTTTCTATGACCTCGGTTCTAAATTAGAGTTTATCTACCACTAAGCCATGGAGCTAGACCAAGCATTTTTTTTACTTATACATATGTTATAGCTTAAACTTGAGATTTTAAATAAAGTCATGAAATATTTATGCTTGATTAATAATAATAAAATAGTAATAGTTGATATAACAATATATATATATATATAATATATATATATATATATATATATATATATATATATATATAAAAGTTTTTAAAAGCACGTTGAGCATGTATTTAATATGTATTGTAAAACGTCACCACCGAAATTTGCATACATGAATTAGAATCGCAGGGTCTTGATGTGTTTTCAACGGTCGGTGTTGCGGTATGCACCTTTCCCTGGGGTGAGGCCCACTTGAGTTCTTGGATGAGGCGTCTTATGGGGCTAGTGTACGAAAATGAGGTGGCGCATGTGATGCGGGAGTGGAAGAACACCAACATGAAGGTGGGCCCACAGAGCATTTTGTTGCAAGGACTCCCTGCGAGGATTTCACGTCGAAATTGAAACGGTCGGCTTAGTATATGGGTAGCACGTGTACGGAAGGAACCGTTGCCATACAGGACTTGGTTTGGCTAGTGACGCCGTCGGTGCTATGTGGACCCATCATGACGTATGTGTTTTATCCACGCCGTCCATCCATTTCGAAAGATAATTTTAAGGGTTGATCCCAAAAATGAGATAGATATAAATCTCAGGTGGACCACACCATGGGAAAACAATAGCGGTTGAATGTTCACCATTAAAACCTCCTAGGGAACACTGTAACGGTTATTTTTGACATCTAACCTGTTGATTATGTCATATAGACTTGGATGAAGGGAAAAAATATATATCAGCTTAATCTAAAACTTTTGTGGCCCTCAAGAAGTTTTTAACGGTGGCCGTTCAATCAATACTGTGCGGTCCACTTGAGATTTGTATCAACTTATTTTTGAGATCATACCATAAAATGATCTGGAAGAATGGGTAGACGGCATGGATGAAACACATAAATTATGGTGGGGTCCACAGAGCACCGACCACTAGCCATTGGCTAGTGGCAGGGGAGTAGCCGATCCCTTTCCTGCCTTACAGTTGCAGGTCACGTGTTAGAATAGATTGCATTAAGATGCCTGATTCTGGAAGGAATTTACATTTACAACCCTCGTAGATGATTTTCATACCCCATCTTCCATTTTTGGTATTTGAAATGGTAGACTGTGTATTGTTTTCCATTCCCAAACTGGAAAATAGACCAGATTCCTCTACAAAACCTGTCTTAGGGCTCCAGTAAGACAACCCAGGTGGACCACCATGTTGTCTGTGTGAAATCCACTCCGTCCATCAAGTGCGTTCCTCAGTTTTAGATGATTAAGAGAAAAATCAGGTAGATAAAAAACTCAAGTGGGCCACGCCACACGGAAAAGTGGGGATTGAATGCCAACCATGGTTTGTGTGTGAAGCCATCATGATGTGTATATTTCATCAAACTCGTTCATCAGACGGTCATCACAAGGATAAATGTGATACACAAAAAAATCCTTATCCAAATCAGGTGGGCCACACACCATGTGAACTTAGAAGTTTGAGGTACAATTTTACATTGTTCCCATTGGTGTGGCCCATATCAGATTTTATCAGTAATAGATGTTTTTATGTACGGTTAATGTAATGGGCCTTAACTAATGGACGGATTGGATTTTACATATACAACATGGTAGACCCCACAGAGCTCGTGTGTTTTACGGGCTGTGTAAAACAGGTGTTGTCCCTCGAAAATGCGTGTGTACAAATAAAATGCAATGGCTGTGACGTGCGGTGACTCATACGCATCCACTTAAAACTGTGCACGGGATTCACATGTAATTCAAACCGTCCAAATGGTAGGCCCCACTGGGTAGATGTCGTATTTTAGAATTTGGAGTGAATAGTGCAAGTTTTTGTTTATGGTCCATCGACAGTGGGACCCACGATTTGGACGATTCGATTTGTTTTCGTTTGTGCCACTTGTCAAATTCTGATTGCATGTGCATGAACCATCATGCTCCGCCAGAGTATCAAAGATTTTCTCTCTGAAGTTTACGGAAATGATTCAGTGGAGTCTTCTCTCCTCCTGGGCTTTCATGCGTCCTACCCTCTACTGTGCATGCAGCAACAACGATGGTGAATCTGAACCGTACATCTAGTGGACCCTACTGAAAATGGACTACAGTTCGAAAATCACACCAATCAGATAATCCTAGACAATATTTTTACCCACTTCTTCCCACTGATTAATAGACCATTAACCATTTTCATTTCAATTCAATTATAAAACAACAGACCAATGGCCAAGATCACCCAATCAATGCCACATTTCAACCATGTGCAATCCATTGTAAAGATCGATATATGGACGGTCTGATTTTACCTCCCCTCCCCTTTCACGGTGGAACAGTGAAACGGTCAAAAAAGGTGGGCCCACATGTCATCAAAGTGGTCCAACAAAATCATGTAACCATCTGACTTTTCGTAGTACGTGATATCAATTACCCTATTTTTTACTTTGATTGTGTACGGTGATTCCAAGCATCCATTGGGTGGGCCCCATTTTGGATGACCCAAAACGAGTGGACCAAAAAATTCGAACGATCGCAACCGTTCGATTATTGGAGCTTTGTCCATCACATGTGGGACCATAGCTTATGCTGTCTAGCCTTTATTTGCCACCCTTCAATAGAACGGAAGGATCGCGATCTTTGCAGTTTTGGGGTTGTGGGGCATCCATGGTAGGACCCACTGGGTGGATCCAGATCATATTACACGTGGCCATTTGTACGGTGGAGATGATATGGGCAATTCTCTATTCATCTCAACGGACAGGAAACGGTATTATCACCGTTTGAAAAGGGTAAATGATTTTGGGTGAAAAACGGCCACAGGGAGATTCACCATGGGTGAATTATATCATCCTTTGACTGATATCAAAGAAAGTGGGGCCCACTTTCTTTGATATTTTTGGAGGCCGCGGGAGCTGGTGTGGCCCATCTTTTGTGCCATTAATGGGAATCTTTATTGATTTGATACTCTAGCAGAGTGGGATGGATGATACGCGGGCACTTAGGAATTGCATACGTGGCATATAATTAAGTCAAGTTAAACTGTCTAAATTATGGTTCCTAGTTTGAATGTATCATGAATGAAAAATTATGGTTATTTGATTACCTGATTATCAGATCAGTGGACATCTATTGAACGGTCAAAATGGAAAAAATCCAATGGGCCTGCTTTGACAAACAAGTGTCCACAAATCAAAGGATAGGATCGTCCGAGCAATCTGATTTTGGGATCTCCTTATCGTGACATTGGATTTGACGATTTAGACGGTTAGATTTATGTTAATGTATTCCACGTGTATAATAACCGAGTGCCTGTATATCAAGCTTCATGTGCCGCCTGAGTATCATATAACTCCCACATGGAACACAACCCCACTGGGAAGGGAAGACTTGGTCAACTGCATTATGTTTTTCAATTCCACCTGTGACTTTGACAAGCATGCACACATGCGAATACGGAATACGTGCGAGAGATGCTTTTCACCGTGTCAGAAGCGAGAGCTTTGATACGCCTACACGCGTGTACAAGACAAATCTTGTACACTTCACCACGGTCCGCACGTGCTAACAAATGAGGAACTCGGATTCGGTTGTGACCCCTCCAGTACCGACTTCGGTGCTGGAAAAGCTCTGTGGGCTCCACCATGATGTATGTGTTTCATCCACGCCGTCCATTCATTTTTCCAACTCATTTTGAGGCATGAGCAAAAAAAATGAAGCAGATCCAAATATCAGGTGGACCACACCACAGGAAACAGTGGTGATTGAACACCCACCATTAAAAACTTGTCGGGGCCACAAAAGTTTTGGATCAAGATGATTACAGTGGGCCCTAGGAATTTTTAAATATTGTGCATCAAATGACCATTGTTTCCTGTGGTGTGGTCCACTTGATATTTGGATCTGCCTCATTTTTGGGCTCATGCCAGCAAAATAGATGGACGGCGTGGATAAGCACATACATCATGGTGGGCCCCTTAGAGCTTTCACAGCACCAACACCAGTCCTGTAGGGGTCACTACCGAAATCGAGTCCTCATAGAAAGTACACTCTCTACCACCTCTACATGCTGCTGAAGGATCGAACAACGGTCCAA
>JAJHSJ010000008.1:10692185-10786258 GCA_021015155.1 Magnolia officinalis
TTGAAATATTCGTGGGACAAAGAGGTTTTGAATCATGCTAATATTTGTATTTTAAATTCATCCCATTAAGAATGACGTAATGAATGGAATGGATGGCATGTAAACATCACTGTCGACCTAGGGAGGTTTCAACGGCAGGAATTTCCCTATCCACATTTTCCTCAGGGGCTGTTTGATTTTTCACTTCCCCGTAAATACAGGCGAATAAGTAATTATTACTTACGCCACCTGTTTGAAAATCGTTTGGAATTATGTTTCGAAAAGTGGTCCAAACAATACCCTTTATTACTGATTTAAATATATAGGCCCCACCATGATATACGTGAGTTATCCATACCATCCATCCTTTTAAAGAATACATTTTAAGGCATGAAGCTAAAAAAGTGGAAAATCAAAAGCTCAAATGGAACACACATTAGGGAACAATGATAGTTAAGACGTCAGCAGTTGAAAGCTGTTTTTTCCGTAGGGGCCACATTAATGTTTATTTGTCATCCAACCTGTTCATAAGGTCACACAGTCCTAGATAAAGGGGAAACAAAAATATCAGTTTAATCTAAAATTTTTGGGGGCCTCAAAAAACTTTCAATAACAGGAGTTCAATTCCTATTTTTTCCTGTGTTGTGGTCCACTTGATCTTTGGATCTACCTCATTTTTTTCGTTATGCCCTAAAGTAAGTTGCCTAAAGGGATGGATGGTGTGTATAAGACACACACATCATCGTGGGCCCTACAAGTTAACAATTTTCTCCTCGGCTTATGTGAGGAGCGGTATAAATGAAGGGTAGCAGTCAACACCACCTTGGAAATTTAACCGGAAATACAAAGTGAATAATTATTACCCATTTACCTTGAATTGCCTATATAATTAGAAAATAACAGGCTCTTAGTGCGGCCCACTTGACTCTAGGATCCTTCTTAATTTTAGTCTAAGTCCTGAAATGAATTCAAAAAAATGAAAAATGAATGGACGGGATGAATTTCTTACGAACATCACACCGGCCTCACCTAGATTTCGAGTGCAGGAACTTCTTGCCAAAGCTTTCGCATGAAATTCACTTCCGCGATGTACGCAAATTTCGAAAATGTCGGCAAGAGTTCCTCAGTCAGCGTCGCCTTTATCACCTACCCAGGATAGCTCCATACGTCGCTCTGTTGGGCCCAGATGCTGAGATAGTCAGATGATCGGAACCGTCCGCATTCCTGATGCTGCGATATAGGGAACGCTGTTGCTGAAAATAAAAAAAACGTGTGGATGAATTTACGAAAATTTGAAAAGAAAATTTTCAATAGATCAGATTCAACTCAAAAAAATGGACGGTTGGATCATTAATGAAATTGGCTTTTTGGATTTTAGCTTACTGGTGGTAGTATCGTGGAAATGGACAGATCAAATCATACTATCACATTGACCTCAATGGACTTGGAGGTGCTGGTCGTTGTTGATCGGGAAGTGGATAGGCTCGTGTATCGCACACCAGCGACCTCGCTGGTGTGTTGACGTCACCGAGTTCTGTGGGCCCACCATGACGTCACCAAGTTACGTAGGGCCCATCATGAGATACGTGCTGTATCCAAACCGTTCGTTTATTTTGCGAGATCGTTATAAGGACAGAGTCCAAAATAAGACAGATATAAAGATTAAGTGGACCACAATGCATAAAACAGTGGGTGATTGAAGGTCTACCATTGAAACCTTCTTCGGGGTTATATAAGCTTTGGATTAATCTCGTTTTTTTTTTTTGTTTTCTCTTTATCCATGTTTTTGTAACCTTATCAACAGATTGGATGGACAGAAAATATTATGTAGGCCCTGCGAATGTTTTAATGATGGAAATCATGGTCTCTGCTGCTAATTGTGATGTGGTCCACTTGAGCTTTGGATGTTACTCATTTTTTAGCATATGCCCTAAAATGATATCATCAAATGGATGAACCGTGTAGATATAACAAATACATCACGATGGGCCCATAAAATTTGAACTTTTTTCCACCTTTGTACGGTTACGGCTCGAGTACTGAACCCTTCTGCATGGAAACGGATTGGCTACTCCCCCTGCCACGAGCCCGGTGGCTGGTGGTCGGTGCTGTGTGGGCCCCACTATGATGTATGAGTTTCATCAATTCCGTTCATACATTTTTAAAGATCATTTTATGGCTTAATGCCAAAAAGGAGAGGGACATAAATCTTAAGTGGACCACACCACAGGAAAGCAATAGTGATTGGATATCCACCATTAAAATCCTCTTACGGCCTAATGTAATGTTTATTTGACATCCAATCTGTTTATTAGGTCATGCAGGCCCAGATGAAGGGAAAAACAAAGATAAGCTTGATCCAAAACTTTTATGGCCCCCCAAAAGGTTTTTAATGGTCGATGCTCATTCAACACCGTTTCCTATAATGTGGTCCACTTGAGGTTGGGATATATCTAATTTTTGGTCTCATAACATTAAATATTCTGAAAAGTTAGATGGACGGCATGGATGAAACACAGACATCATGGTGGGGCCCACATAGCACCGACCACCAGCCAAGGGGGAGTAGCCAATCCGTTTCCCTTCTGCATGCGCCACGTACATACACCAACTAGCTGTCTGGTGTGCAGTACACAGCTAATCCGCTTCCACACGTAGGTTTTAATTCTAGAAACTAGAAAGTGGGGCCATGGTTCTGTAATTTAAAAAATTGCTGTTTCTGTTGCATCATTGATGGAGTGTGCCTCAAAATTCCACATGATGATAAAATATTAGCCTTTTGAGGCCTATTGATAGACGGTCTAAGAAGAGAAAAGCATCAACGGTCGGCATCAACTGAATAAAAAAGGATATGATACCGGTGGTCCGAATATTCTTTAGATTTTGTTTGGAAATTTTGAGACATGCCTATCCATGCTGGATTTCGACGGATGGTATGGAATACTGAACCAAAGGCCCACTCTTAATAAATAAAACACGTGTGCAGCGGACACAGTTTGGATTAAGCCGATATTGTTTTTATCCTTCACCCCCTAGGGGTATACATCGGGCCGAACCGAGTTGAACGGGGCTCAACCCCGCCTGGCCCGGTCACCAAGCTGAACCCAGCTCGGTCCGGTCTCCAGGTGAACTTGTCAAGCCCGAACCCGGCCCGGTCAACAATCGGGCGAGTTCGGGCCGACTTTGGGCCAGTTTCGAACCCACGATTTGGACGGCCTTGATTTTTTTACTCTGCTCCATTTACTTCATGGGAAGAGTTTTGGCAGATAACTTGAACGGCCATGATTTTTGGGAATGACTTTTGTCATAGATTTTTGGTACTTTACTCCATCTACAAAGGGACCCATGATTTGGACTGCCTGGATTGCTGTAAATGATTAGGGTAACTAGGTAAGAATTTAGGATATATATATATATATATATATCTATATATATATATATATATATTATATATATATTAATATATATATATAAAAGCCCGTCAGGCCGGGCCGAGCCGGGTTTTGAGCCGAGTCGGTTCGAACTGGAACCTATCTGAACTCTGTTTCGAGCCGAAGAAAATGGCCCGTCTCGACCCGAACTCAGTTCTATTAATATATTAGATGTTAAATAAATATTACAGTAACTCTGAGAGGTTTTTAAATTTTAATGGAACATATTCAATTATTATTATTTTATTGTGATGTAGTATACTTGAGATTTAGATAGTATGATTTGCAATCAAGATCGAAATGTAAACATGTTATCATGCATCGAGCCATTTACAACAAGTAATCATTAACTGTGATTTTTAATGGTCGATAAATGACAATTTTGAATAATGGTTTGTACATTTGCAATGATTCACCCGACTTAGCACTTTTAGGTTAGGATTTCGGAAGAAATCACCAAAACCTAAGCAATCATGGAAGCTATGTGAGAATTTGAGGAATCAATATACATGATCTAGGGTTTGAAAATAAAGCTTGGATTTTCCAAGCTCCGACAAAAGGCTCAGTTGCGACTATATCGCTGACCAATGGGAGAAAATAACTTAATTCTTCCAATCAATCTCTCTCTTACTCTCTAACTCTCTCTCTCTCTCTCTCTTCTTCTTTCTTCTTCTTCTTCTTCTTCTTCTCTCTTCTTCTTCTTCTCTCTCTCTCTCTCTCTCTCTCTCTCTCTCTCTCTCTCATCTCTCTCTCTCTCTCTCTCTCTCTCTCTATATATATATATATATATATATATATATATATTATATATATATATTCTAAGGTTAGGGCACAAATTTGTATGGGGAGAGGGGGTGAAAGGAAATACTATTTGTAGTGCTAAAATGTGCACAAATGGCCTTAATGACCATTTATTCATTATACTAACTCTAAGGAAGGTTGTTTCCATCTAATGGGACCCACCAAAAGGTGTACAGGTCAATCTAGGACATATGATAAGTGTCTCACTAGGAGATCTATATTTTAACACAACAATTTAATGATCGAACATGTCAATCAATGAGGAAGGCTCTAACTTAGATCGACGATCATCGAGCGTCGATCAGGTCTGTAATTATACGAATGTGAGTGGGGTAATTATCTCGATCGGTGTCCTAAATTTAGTCATCATCCAATATTACGAAAGCTATAACTTTAACAAAGAGCGAATTGCATTAATTTCACTTAAATTCAGGTTATCACATAAGGCATTCGCACATTCTATGTACTCGGCTTGCGGGCTAAAATTGAGTGATTTTAGACATTTTCTCAGCTTAATATCCGCGATGGACATCAAACACAGTAAGAATGACATTATTATATTGTTTCAGATCTAGTGATTTACCAACGTGCGGTACAAGCCAAATCTAGTTAATTGGGGCATTTTCGAAATAAGTTAATCTTTAGGATTTCTCCTGGGCATCATTTATTGCCAGGATTAGCCAAGTTCGCAACATTAACCATTCTCAATTAGGAGAACGGGCATCCAACTCTAATTTTCCTAAATTCGTGGTTTCGGCCTAATTAAGACACTTAGGCCGTGTTTGTTAACACTGAATTTTTGCACTTAACGCGGAATGGGAAAAATTTTCTGTGTTTAGTGGTGTTTGTTAATGCGTTGTTAACGCGGAAGACAGAAAGCGCTAAGTGGTTTTTCACTGAATTCTTTCCGTGATAGGAGTCTGGCTTAATGGTGAACGCGGAATGCGCTCCGTAATTTTTCATTAAACAATAATTTTTTGCTTCCAAAAGTACCCCTTTTCAAGTTACTACGGAATTTTTTTTGTTTGCGCAGTACAAAATTAACCTTTTAACCTGTGAAACTTCTTTATACCCCACCATGATTTATGTGTTTGATCCACACCGTCCATCAACTTTTTCAGATAATTTAAGGTGTGATCCAATAAAAGAAGCGGGTTCAATGATTAACTTGACCATAAGGTGGGGATTGAACGTCCACCGTTAAACACTTCTTGAGAGCTGGAGAAGTTTCAGATCAAGCTGATATTTGTGTTTTCACTTCATCCACGTCTACATGACCTAATGAATAGGTTGGATGGTAAAAAAACATCACAGTGGCTCATGTAACTTTGATCTCTTGCATTTAATGCAACTTGTGCATTTTAATGCAACCAAGATTATTATTTGGTGCGGTCCACTTGAGCGTTGGATCTACCTCATTTTTTGTTTATGAAAAGGGATTGACGGTTTGGATGTACATATACATTACGGTGGGGCCACCTACAGAACTGCCCGTTCGGAGCCAGGGACGGGCGGAAACGGATTGGCTACTCCCCCTGACACCAGCCAATGGCTGGTGGTTGGTGCTCTGTGGGGCCTACCATGATGTATGTATTTCATCCATGTCGTCCATCTATTTTTACAGACAATTTTAAGGTATGAGACCAAAAACGAGATATATCTCAATCTCAATTGGACCACATTACAGGAAACAATGTTTAATGAGTGTCGACCATTAAAAACATTTTGGGGGCCATAAAAGTTCTGGATCAAGCTGATTTTTGTTTTTTTTCCTTTATCTGGGCTTGTATGATCTAATCAACAGATTGGATGTCAAATAAACAGTACAATGGACCTTATGAGGATATTAATGGTGGATATCCAATCATTATTGTTTTCATGTAGTGTGGTCCACCTGAGGTTTATATATCTCTCATTTTTTGGGATTAAGCTCTAAAATGATCTTTAAAAATGGATGAACAGAATGGATGAAACACATACATCATGGTGGGGCTCACAGAGCACCGACCACCAGCCCCGTGGCTGGTGTCAGGGGGAGTAGCCAATCCGTTTCTAGGACGGGTGGGGTAGTACGCAATCCGCGTCCTCGTTAAACACGCCGCAAGACGGAACGGATTGGCTACTCCCACCGCCACCGGACAGTGGCTGGTGGTTGATGCTCTGTGGGCCCTACCATGATATATGTGTTTCATCCATGACATCCATCTATTTTTTCAAATCATTTCATGGTATGGGACAAAAACTTAGGTATTTCAAAATCTCAATTGGGCCACATTACAGGAAACAATGTTGAATGAGCGTCAACCATTAAAAACCTTTTAGGGGCCATAAAAGTTTTGGATCAAGCCGATCTTTGTTTTTTCCCTTCTCATTTGGGACTGTATCACCTAATAAAAAGATTGGATGTCAAATAAATAGTATAGGTTGCCTTATGAGGATTTTAATGATGCATATCCAATCATTATTGGTTTCCCATGGTGTGGTCCACCTGAGATTTATATCCCTCTAATTTTTTGGGTGAAGCACTAGAATGATCCGTAAAAATGGGTGAACAGAATGGATGAAACACATACATCATGGAGGGGCTAACAGAGCACCGACCACGGTGGTTGGGGGAGTAGTTAATCCGTTTTCGTCTGGACACGGATCCCTGCGAAAGCCTTTCGTGGGAAGTTTCTGCGCTGGGAACGCAGGTGGGGCCACTGTGATGTTTGTGACCGTCCATCCATTTTGTGAGTTCATTTTAGGACATGAGGCCAGAGATGAACCATATCCAATGCTCAGGTGGGCCGAAAACGTGATAAGTAAACGTCCACAGTTGAAATATTCATGGGGCCACTGAAGTTTTGAATCATGCTAATATTTGTGTTTTCAGTTCATTTCAGTAGGAATGACGTTATGAACTGTATGGATGGCATGTAAACAACACTATCGAATCAGGGAGGTTTCAATGGTAAGAATTTCCCGTCATGACTAAATTGTTATATCAAAACCGTTCATCCACTTTGCGAGCTCGTTGGAAGGCTTGAGCCGAAAAATAAGATAGATCTAAAGATAAACTGTACCACAATGCAAAAACCAATGGGGGATTGAATGTCTACCATTGAAACCCTCTTGGGGTCACAGAAGTTTCGGATCAATATGAATTTTTTTTTACCTCTTCATCAAGATATTTTTGATCTTATGAATAAATTAGATGGAAAATAAATGTTATAGTCGGCCCTACAAATTTTTTAAAGATGAAAATCATTATCCCACCGTTATTCTCTAGGCTCGTTGAGCTCTGAGTTATACGAACAGTTTAAAGTAGTTTAAAGTTGGTAGGGGGAGAATCTTCATCTGGTGTAGCACCACTTCACGTTTATTTTTTTTAAACACTAGATAGGGGTAAATGTATTAAATTAACATATTTCAGATATTTCATATATTTGTTTGATCCATATGTTTGTTATCAAACAGATTATTTCTAATTTCATACTTAATTTTCAGACTTCAACCATAATTACCAAACATTTGACTTCAGATTTCAAATTCAGGCTTCAGAATTCAGATTCAGCTTTAGACTTCAGATTCAGGCTTTAGACTTCATTTTAACATACGGGACCTTAGTTAGACTAGTACAACTCTCTAACGGTCACGCTCATGAACATAACAGTGTTTCGGTATGATATTTGAGGGAACACTGTATCAAAGCTAAAGTGGGCCACACCACATAACGCAGTTAGAAGTAAACATCTATGTTACACCAACTGGTAGGCTGAGTGGAGATACCTCGTTTGAGGTTCCCTAGTGGTGTGGCTAACAGTGGAGTGTACTGACGGTGGGTGTGTGCTAACCAGCTAACCCAAAAAAAAAAAGAAAAAAAAAAAAGAAAAGAGTAAACATCTACGGTTGAAAATTTTATGGGCCACAGAAGTTTTGGATCAAGCTGATATTTCTGTTTGCCTTTGTCCATGTTTGTATGATCTACGAATACAGTGGATGACACTGTGGGCCATTAGAAGGTTTCAATGGTGGAAATCATTATACCTACAGTTTCCCATGGTGTGGTCCACTAGACCTTTGGATGCGCTTCAAGATTTCACTCAGCCCCTATAATGAGTCTGGAAAACAGATGGACGGCGTGGATAAACCACATGTTTTCACGATGGACCCACCCAACAGAGTTTACTCACTACCATAAAAGCATATGAGTTAACGAGTACTCAGTCCGAAATGATTTCGTGTGTAATACATTCACTCCGTCCATCTCCACCAGCTACCTCGTTTTAGGAAGTGAGCCCGAAAATCAGGCCGATCGGAAACCCTGGTGGGCCACCCTACAAGCAACAATGGGGTAAGGGACTCCCACCATTGAAATCTCCCCGGACCCACCGTGATGTTTATATCCCATCCAACCCGATCATCAGCCTACGTGGGCCCAATTGAATTTTTGGTCGGACTTGTTTTTGGGCTCACAGCCGGAAACGGATTGGCTACTCCCCCTGTGACCGGCCAATGGCTGGTGGTTGGTGCTCTGTGGGCCACACCATGGTGTATTTGTTTCATCCATGCCGTTCATCTATTTTTCTATATCATTTTAGGGCCCGTTTGGCCGGTTGGATTGGAAGGGCTTGAATGGTATTAGGGTGGATGGCATTGATTTCAAGGTAATGATGGTGTTGTCAGTGGATTGTCTGAAGATCTATGGAATTGTCATATCATGGGATTGCTATATTGAGTTGTTTGGCACGCCTAGCCAATCCTGGGATTAAACCTTCTCATCCCTTCCAATCCCTCGTACCAAACATGTCTCAGGCAAATTTGAATGGATTAGGGTGGATTGGATGGGATTTAAAGGTAATGATGGTGTTGTCAGTGGACTGTCTTAAGATCATGGGATTGCTATATACTGGGATCAGATTATCGGGTGTTTGGCATGCCTGGCCAATCTCGGGATTTAACTTCCAATCCCTTCCAATACCATCCAATCCCTTCCAATCCAACGGGCCCTAAACCTTTAAGGCCCGTTTGGCCGGTCGGATTGGAAGGGATTGGTTGGTATTGAAAGGGATTTGAAGTTAAATCCAGGGATTGGCCGGGCGTGCCAAACAGAGACGGTGATCCGATCCCATCCCATGGATCTGGAGACAATCCATTGACAACACCATCATTACATTTAAATCCCATCCAATCCATCCTAATACTTTCAAATTTGCCTAAGGTTGTGTTTGGTCTGATGGATTGGAAGGTACGGGAGGGTGCGATCCCGGGATTGGCCGGGCGTGCCAAACAGACTACCTATAGCAATCCAGGGATATAGCAATCCCATGGATCTCAAGACATCCACTGACAACGCCATCATTACCTAGAAATCCACGCCATCCACCCTAATACCATTCACTCCCTTCCAATCCACCCGGGTGGATTGGAAGGGAGTGAATGGTATTAGGGTGGATGGCGTGGATTTCTAGGTAATGATGGTGTTGTCAGCTGATTGTCTTGAGATCCATGGGATTGATATATCCCTGGATTCATACATCCAGTCCGTTTGGCACGCCCCGCCAATCCGGCGGTTAAAGCTTCCGATCCCTTCCAATCCCACTAACCAAACACATCGCATGCTAATTTGAACGCATTAGGATGGATTGGATGGGATTTAAAGGTAATGATAGTGTTGTCAGTGGATTGTCTGAAGATCCATCGGATTTGGATCAGTTCACCTACACCGTTTGGCACGCCCGGCCATTCCCGAGATTTATCATCCAATCCCATCCACTACCATCTAATCCCTTCCAATCCAACCGGCCAAACGGGCCCTTAGGGAATGAAACCGAAAATGAGGTATATCCCAATCTCAGCTGGACCACATGACAGGAAACGGTGTTGAATGAACATCTACTATTTAAAACTTTTTTAGGGCCATAAAAATTTTGGATCAAGCTGATATTTGTTTTTCCCCTTCATCTAAGTCTGTATGACCTAATTAACAGATTGGATGTCAAATAAACAATACAGTGGGCCTTAGGAGGATTTTAATGGTGGATATCCAATCATTATTGTTTTCCTGTAGTGTGGTGCACCTGAGATTTATATCCCTCTCATTTTTGGGATAAAGCCATAAAATGATCTGCAAAAATGGATGAACGGCATGGATGAAACACATACATCATGGTAGGGCCCACGGAGTAGCAGGGGAGCTGCTAATCCGTTTCACGGAGTAGATTTCACAGGTACATCACAGTGGGGCCCACGGAGCTTTTTTGCAAGATCACGAGTGGCGTTCTCAAGAGATGGAAATTATGGTTCATCCACCTCAATCATCTCGACTGTACACGTGAAGCCCATCCAGTGCAATCTGAGCCGTTGATCTGGTGACCACCTTGAGGAAATGAGGCCGCCTCTTCTGACGCCATGCTTCGCTGAGGGTGTCTCTTCCACCGTACCTGCATGATACATACACGCCAGACAGACCAGGTTGTGTCGCACATGGTACATGGAATGCCGACCACTTTACTTTTATCCATTCTACCAATCGGACGGTTAGGATCGTCCAATCTAGAGACTTTTATGGCCTACCATTTTTTTTCTTTATTTAGTATTTGAACTTTTATGTTCCTTTTGGGCAAGAGTCCACATTTTCAGCTGCTAACGCAACTGGTCAGAATGTTCCATGGCTGCATACCAGTCAACGATCCTGATTGACAAAGATGCCACGTGTACGTCCGAGGTATTGAGAGCAGCAAATGAAATTTCAGTCAGGCACTCGCGCAAGAAGCTTCGTTGCGTTTTCGGTTGTATAAGGTTATCTGGTAAGCGGATTAAATCCTGGTCCGCTGGATGGAATAAGTCCATGCAGGGGCTCTGTGGGGCCGACCGTGATTTATGAATTCTATCCACACCGTTCATCCATTTTTTAAAAGATTATTTTAGACTATATGCCAAAAAATGAGGCAAATCAAAGGCTCAAGTGAACCATGCAATGGGGATTGAACGACCATCATTAAAAACCATCATTAAAAACTTATTGGAGGCCATGAAATTTTTAGATCAAATGGATGGCAAATAAATATCATGGTTAGCATAGGAAAGTTTCATATTCATGGTTAGCCTAGGAAGGCTTCAACGGTGAGCATATCATCTTACCACCCTTCTTACTTATGATACTTTTGTCTTATTGTTGGGCTTATATCTCAAAATGATATAAAAGAATGAATGAATCTGCAGGGGTTAAAACCCATCCATCATGATGGGCCAGTATCATCATTTCCTATTCAAGAGGGGTAGGACTAAATTCACTTTTAATTAAAGGTTGTTTGGCACTATGAATTTGAGGGGATTTCAAATTTCATGTGCTCGGCACCATAAAGTAGACGGGGATTTCACATCCTCCAAAGAGGGTTTGAAATCCAAGGTGAAAGGTAGGATTACATCTTAAAATCCAAGTTTCATGTGTAATTTGTATGGCATTAGGCTGCTAATCTATTAAATGAGTCGTCCATTGTCCATTGATGATATCTCAAAACAATTAGATTATCAACTGCATCACTGTTGAGGTACAAAAATATTTCATTGCAGTGGTCAGAGAATTTCATGGTGCAGACCTTTACCAAGGTAATTCACTCCTTTTTTTGGATAAAAAGCAGTAAGTTGGGGTATTTTGGTAAAAATGAGTAAGATGAGGTATTTTGGTATAAATGAGTAAGTTGGTATTTTAGTAAAAATGAGTAAGTTGGGGTATTTTGGTAAAAAGGAGTGGATGTTTATTGCCTTTTATGGAGGAAGAAGTGGTTGTACACCACTATTTAAGGGAGAACTTGGTGGACACCATTGTCTAAGAGAGGAGGTTGGATATTGTGTGAAGAAAGAAGTGTTGGTGGTCATGTAAGAGAGAGGTGCTTTTAAATACCTCTATCCATGCCATATTTGAGGGGTTGTTGGTTGGAAGACAAGAAGGAAGAAAGACAAAAGAGAGAGAAAGAGAAAAGTTGTTGCAGGAACTACGCAACTAGAGAAATCCCTTGCGGCAACCTCCACTTGAAAAAGGCTTTTGCGCCACTTCTCTTGGAATTTTGTCCAGACATAAGGCTTATGCGCCACTTCCAATGGGACTTTGTCCTGAGGAATTCCTCCATGTGTCATTCTTTGAGGAAGACTTTTGCAAGGAAAGTACTTTGCGCGATCCGTGTAACCACTTTTGTAGAGAAGGTCCTTCGCGTGAACAACACAACCTCTTTTGGAGAAAATCTCATTTGTGCGAGCCACGCAACCACAATTGCAAAAAGCCTCATGCGCCACTTCTCTCTCCCCATGTCCTAACACAAGGCTTTTGTTGATAGCCCCTGCGCCACTCCATGTGGACCTTGTCCTAACATAAGGCTTTTGTTATCTTAACGAATAACCCATGCGCGTCCTAACACAAGGCTTTTGTTGTCTTAATGGATAGCCCATGTACCACTTCATGTGGAAATTGTCCAAATGTCAGCCTTTTCATGTCCTGACAGATACCTTATACACCATTCTCTATGGAAGCATGTCCTAATGCAGGGAAGTGTGCTCCACATTTCAAGGGAAGTGCGCTCCACATTTCAAGGGTTGCGCTCCATATTTCAAGGAAAAGAAGGAAATGTGAAGTACAGAAAGAATTCCATAAGAAAGAAGAATTTGTCCGTATGATTGGAAAGATGAACGGAAGGATGATCAAAACATGTCACATGACCGAGTCAAAGGCTTCAAGTCCGCACAACCAATCCGCCTTTGCGATGAACATCAAAAGCATCGAAATACTGTCAAAATTGCCATCGGGCTATCTTCTCCTTCACTCATTACGTTGCATTGATTGTACTCTATTTTCAGAATTAAGGGAATCCGAAGTTGTAAATGAACTCATAATAAGATATTTTGTGTGTTGCACAGCACGCCAACAACGCAGTGAGCCTAGATCCAATCTCAGGCCTCACCCACAAACAATAAACAGGAAGAAATATAAACTAGAAACAGATCAAAGCAATCCTAAACAAACCACAAGACAAGATATACGTGGAAAAACTTCAATCTATGGTAAAAAACCATGGATGCAAACTTCCACTATGAAGAACGAAGATTACAAGGCAATATACTAACCTCTCCCTTAGAAGTACAGAGAAAATCCCTTGCCCACACCTTAGAAATATTTTCAATATTCACCTTAACCCTAGAATAGCCCTAGGGACCCCAATTTATAGTTTTGGCAACTTCCATTTCCGCATCCCAGTTGCGAAATGACTTGCGACACGAAATCCGCGAAACTCCTTTTCCCATCCTAGTTGCGAAAGAACTTCCGACACGAAAACTGTGAAACTCCTTTCCACCTCCCAGTTACGAAAGGACTTGTGACACGAAATTCGCGCATGTGGCTCCACTTCTCAACAATCTCCCACTTGGAGACACATCGCCATAAACTTTTGTCTTCTTCATCCGGAGTGCACCACCTCTCTGTCTTCCAGCCTGAAGACCAATCAAAGTTGAACAGAGCTTCAGCTTCTCTCGTGTGACCGCCTTGGTCAACATATCCACAAGATTCTCACTTGTATGAATCTTCTCCAGAGCGATCGATCCATCTTCCAGCAACGAACGTATGAAGTGATATCTGATGGCAATATGCTTGGTCCTTGAATGAAAGGCTGAATTCTTGACCAAGTGTATTACACTCTGACTGTCACTGTACAGTTTGCAATCTGCTCGCTTCTTACCCAACTCTTCCATGAAATCTTGCATCCACACCATCTCCTTGCATGCTTCTGTAGCCGCAACATATTATGCTTCTGTCGTACTGATAGATAGTATCTTCTGTAACTGAGAGACCCAACTGACTGCAACACTACCCAGAGTAAAGACATAACCTGTAGTGCTTCTCCTACTGTCAATATCTCCTGCCAAATCTGAATTCACGTAGCCTCGTAGCTTGATTTCCGATCCATCATAGCACAACCCTACATCCTTAGTACATACCAAATATCTAAGGATCCACTTCACAGCTTCCCAATGTTCCTTCCCGAGGTTGTTCATGAACCTGCTAACAACTCCCACTGTTTGAGCAATGTCTGGCCTCGTGCTCACCATAGCATACATGAGACACCCAATAGTTGACGCATATGAGACTTTAGCCATGTAGTCCCGTTCCTCCTGCGTCTTTGTTCCTTGCTCCTTAGATAACTTGAAGTGGTTGGCTAATGGAGTGCTAACTGGTTTAGTACCTCCTATATTGAATCGGTCAAATACCTTGGCTATGTACTTTGCCTGTGATAAAACTAGTTTCTTGTTTTCTCTGTCACGCTTTATCCTCATGCCTAAGATTTGTTTTGCAGCTCCGAAATCCTTCATGGCAAATTCTTTAGACAGTTGTCTTTTGAAATCTGAGATGTCCTTCATGCTTGAACCGGCCACAAGCATATCATCAACGTACAGAAGAAGAATGATGTATGACGTATCAAACTTCTTCAAGTAACAACAGTGGTCTGCATGACATCTCCTAAAGCCGTTTCCCGACATGAAACTGTCGAACTTCTTGTACCACTGCCTCGGGGCCTGCTTCAGGCCATATAAACTCTTCTTCAATCTGCACACCTTGTTCTCCTTTCCTGGTGCCACGTATCCTGTCGGCTGATGCATATATATCTCTTCTTCAAGGTTCCCATGAAAAAAGGCTGTCTTAACATCTAGTTGCTCTAGACGTAAGTCCTCTATAGCCACTATACTTAAGACCATGCGAATCGTAAACATTTTCACCACAGGTGAAAATATTTCAGTGAAATCGATACCTGCCTTTTGTTGAAACCCTTTCATAACCAGTCTAGCCTTGTACCGTTTCGAACCATCGTGCTCCTCCTTCAATCTGTAAACCCACTTGTTATGAAGAGCTTTCTTACCCTTAGGTAGAGTGACTAGCTCCCATGTACGAGTAGACTCAAGAGAGTTAATCTCCTCATCCATGGCCTGCTCCCACTTAACCCGTGTATCTGACTGTAATGCCTCTTCAAAACACTCTGGCTCACCATTATCTGTCAGCAGTAGATAATATAAGGAGGGTGAATATCGGACCGTGGGTCTCCTCTCCCGAGTAGACCTCCTCACAACCAGTGTATATGGCTCTACCTCATAATTCTCATGTGCATGATCATCCTGTGACGTTGTAACACCCGTGTCCGGTAACTCTTCCAACTCTACGAATTCCTTTTCTTCGGCCTTATTTTCCTCCACACTATCCTTATGCATTACTTTTTCATTGAAGACTACGTCCTTACTTCTGATGATTTTCCTGTTTTCTGCATCCCAAAACCTGTAGCCAAAATCATGCTGCCTGTAACCTATAAACGTGCACCTCCTGAACTTCGCATCCAGCTTGTTTCTGTGCTTTGCATCAATGTGAACATATGAAGTGCAACCGAACACTATGAGATGTGCAAGGTTCACTTCTTTCCCAGTCTACACTTCTTCTGGTAGCCCACCATCCAATGGTGCTGAGGGACTTTTATTGATGAGATATGCGGCGGTATTCGCAGCATCTGTCCAAAATGTCTTGGGTAACCCTGCATGTAACCTCATGTTCCTGGCGCGCTCAAGGATGGTCCTGTTAATGCGCTCAGCCACACCATTCTGCTGTGGTGTACCTGGAATCGTTTTTTGATGTTTGATTCCACTTGCTGCACAATACTCCTCAAACCTCTTGTCACAATACTCTCTCCCATTATCAGATCTGAGACATTTTACTGTTTTACCTGTCTCATTTTCTACCATAACTTTCCACTTCTTAAATACATCAAATACATCAGATTTGTGCTTTAAGAAATAAATCCACAGTTTTTTACTAGCATCATCAATAAAGGAAACAAAATAACGTGAGCTACCAAGAGATGATACTTGTGCCGGTCCCCACACATCAGTGTGTACAAGCTCCAACAGATGCATCTTTGGAGCGCGTCCCGTCTTCTTGAAGCTTACCCTCCTCTGTTTGCCATACATGTAGTCATCGCAGAATTCCAAGTTAATAGACTTCAGTTCTGGTAGTTTCCCTTTTGACAATAACACTTTCATCCCTTTCTCACTCATATGTCTCAACCTCGTATGCCATAACTGTCCATTCACTCTAGTTGATGCGACTGCGAGTGAACTATACGATCCTGAAGTCACGTACAAAGTACCTTATTTTTTGCCTCGAGATATCACCAAGACACCTTTTGTGATCTTCCAGGAATCACTGGTGAATGTTGTCACATAACCGGTATCGGCCAACTGCCCTACTGAGATCAGATTCCTTCTCAAACTCGGTATGTGTCTGACATCCTTCAATTTCAACGTTGTTTCGTTTTTCTGAATTATATGAACGTCTCTCTTTCCAATAATACTGCACGGCTCATCATCACCTAGGTAGACTCTCCCGAAGTCACCTGATACATAGTTACGCAGAACTTCCTTACATGAAGTGACATGAAACGAAGCACCCGAGTCTATAACCCAAGACTCATTCCTCGCATTAAGAGATAAGATCAACCCCTGTGTCACTCTCCTCAGATAGATTCACTGAATTTTTTCCGCCTTGAGAGCTTCTTTCTTATTTCTTAAACGCCCTGCAATCACGTTTCATGTGCCCCTTCTTGCCGCAATGCCAACACCCATCTTCGTCTTTCGGTCCCTTGGACTTCTTTCTCGACTTAGAACGCCCGTGTTTATTGTCTCATTTGTTCAACGATCTTCCTCTTCCTTCAACGTTTAGAGCATTCCCTGAATCCCCTGAAACTCTTGATGCCTTTCTTCTAGATTCTTCGCTAAGAATTAAACCAGCCATATCATCAAATTTCAGCTTTGTCGATCTTGAAGAATTGCTCACAGCAATCACCAAACCATCCCATCTGTCCGGTAAACTGGATAAGATCAATAACGCTCTGACCTCATCCTCAAAAACATTGCCAACGGATTCCAACTGACTCATGACTGTATTGAACTCGTTTAGATGTTCAGCCACGCTCCCACCATCTAACATCTTCATGTTGAATAATTGTTTCATAAGATGAACCGTGTTGGATGCTGAGGGTTTTTCATACATGGTGGCTAGGGCTTCCATTAATTCTTTTGTCGTTTTTACCTTAGATATATTGAAGGCGACACTCTTAGACAAAGAGAGTCGGATCGTTCCTAAAGTCTTCCTATCCAGTAAAAACCATTCATCATCTGTTATCTTTTCTGGTTTCTTCTCTTTTCCTCCTAGAGGAATATAGAGGTCTTTCTGATACAGATAATCTTTCATCCGCATCTTCCAGAAGGCAAAGTTTGAACCATTAAACTTCTCAATTCTAGTTTTCCCATCTTCTGCCATCGCTCCTAAAGAACTAAACCAATAGCTTTGATACCAGTTGTTGCGTAGCATGTCAACAACGCAGTGAGCCTAGATCCAATCTCAGGCCCCACCCACAAACGATAAACAAGAAGAAATATAAACTAAAAACATATCAAAGCAATCCAAAACAAGCCACAAGACAAGATATATGTGGAAAAATCCCAATCTAGGGTAAAAAACTACGAATGCAAACTTCCACTATGAAGAACGAAGATGACAAGACAATATACTAACCTCTCCCTTGGAAGTACAGAGAAAATCCCTTGCTCACACCTTAGAAATATTTCCCAATATTCACCTTAACCTTAGAATAGCCCTAGGGACCCCAATTTATAGTTTTGGAAACTTTCCTTTCCGTATCTCAGTTGCGAAAGGACTTGCGACGCGAAATCTGTGAAACTTATTTCCGCATCCCAGTTGCGAAAGGACTTGCGACACGAAATCCGCGCATGTGGCTCCACTTCTCAATATTGTGATCATTGTTCTCTCATCGAATACTTTGTTATCATTGAATAATTTCCCCAAATCAAACACATTTGTTTTCTTGTCAAAACAATCACTAGAATTATTTCAATAGGATGATCTAGGCAATCCAAACATTGTCCATGCAAATCAATGGTTAAAAATCATTTGTTAGTCACTCGGATGTGATCCTATGCTTTATGGCCCATCTAAGACTTGGAATTTTATCATTTTCGATCAAAGTATATGTTTAAACAGGCTTATTATAATCAATATATCAAACATTATACACATGCACTAATTAGGAATATTAAAGTTGATTTAGTAGTTAAACTTAAACCCCTGTAAATAAACTATGTATGACTACTTTTGTATTACTAGGGATTCTGAATCTAGATACCAAACGCAATTAGAGGATTCCAAATCTAGGGGATATCCAATCAAGGGTATTTCAAATCCATGGTGTCCAACAAGGCCTTAGTTGATACTCACAACTTATTTGGTACTTAAGCATAGGGATAGAATTGGAGACTACTAAAAAGATTTGAGTTTGTGTGGGATGGAGTACCATTGCGTTCATGTAGGATTTACAGTGGATTTTAAAATTCACTACATCTATAGGCTCCACATGAACACATGTTTTATCTGCATCGTCTATTTATACGCAATCTTTACGTGTGACATTTGGGTTATATATGTGTAATAGTGACCTACATCATTTGTAAATATGGTCCATTAATTATAGTTCTATGATCCACCAAACATGAGTTTCACTTAATGTAGGATTTTTTTCATATAAATATTTTAACCAGGAGAAGAAAATTGGATGGACAAAATAGCATGATATTTTCAAACATCAATCACTATCCAATAATGGTGTTAATCCCATCTAATGCAATTCCATACCATTTAATCCCACAAACCAAACAAGCCACAACATAGGATGCTTGAACTAGTGATTAAAATAAATATGTATGTGGCCTACATTAACTCAAATTAAGCCAACTAATTTAGATGTGGATTTCCTCGAGCTGATGAGTCTAGACTCTGTGAGGCCCACTGTGATGTATGTATTTTAACCATGCCATTCATATGTTATGTTATATCATTTTAGAGCATGAGCCAAAATTAAAGAAGATCCAAAGTTTAAGTAGACCATACCACAAGAAATAATGGGAATTGATCACCTACCATTAAAAACCTTTAAGGGCCATTGAAGTTTTGAATCAAGTTGATATTTGTGTTTTTCCTTCATCCTTGTAACCTTATAAACATATTGGATGGAAAATAAATATCATGGTGTACCCTAAGAAAGCTGTAGTGATAGGTATCATATCCCCACTATTTTACAGTGTGGTTTACTTGAGCTTTGGAGCTATCTTATTTTTGGGCTCATACCCTAAAATGATCAGGCAAAACAGATGGACAACATGAATAAAATACATACATTATAGTGGGCCCATACAGCCGGGTCAACAAGGGTAAGTCTCCAGGCAATCCAAAGTCCAATTAAATCAACCTAGTGGGGCATAAATCACAGTCCCAAAATTAGATGGTCTGAACAATCCTAACCGCTCATTCATGGAGCCTTGTTTGTTGAAGTGGGACTAGTGGAATTTTCATTTCTAAGTGTACAAATGTCCACTAATCTAATAATCAACAAGGCCTGACCTTTAGTTCACTATACAACAAAAATGACAACCAGGACAGCTTGATTTGATTTAAGAACGATGAATATAACGTGCAAGTAATTTCTAGGTACCTGTCTATCATCTGTCACTGACAGAGTAATAAAATTCTTCTCTTCTTTTGGAATGTAAATTCTCATACATCCATTAAATTAGGGTTTGATTAAGAAAACCATCCTGATTAGACCTACCTGCCAATGGTAGTCACGTCTTTGGACTTCTTTAGTTGGATGTGGACCATTGTTTTGTCTCTTTCAACTAGCCAAGATAATTACAAGATCGATACACGTTTGGGTCATGCATGAATATTATCCTCCTATATACTGTTATTATAATAGATGACCTGTATTTAAAAAATAAAGTCTATGAGACAATCCTATTCATTATTTCATAAATGATTCATCTACATTAGGACACAACGTAATCTTTATCTGGATTAACCAAGGGACTTGGATTGTCAGCAAGGCTTATGATGGGATGCTACACGGGGCCATCATGATGTTTGTGAGAAATCCACTCCGTCCATCCATTTTATCAGATCATGTTAAAATATGGGCCCAAAAATAAATCAGATTAGGGAAATGGCTACAATTGAAAACTCCCTAGGGTCCATCAGAATGTTCTATGCATCCATACCATTCATAAGGTGATTGCCATATGAATGAACTGAAAACACATCCTCATTATTTCCTTTGTTGTGGCTCACTTAAGTTTTTTTTTTTTTACGGCGGCGTGTCCTAACATGATTGCCAAAACGGATGGACGGACGGATGGATTTCTCACAAACATTACAGTGGGCCCCACCCAACTTGCCCTGTAGGAAATTCCTCAGAAAGGCTTTCCCAGCCATCAGCGTCCAAAACCAAGCACGGCCCACTTATTAGACAGACTGCCAGTCTGTCTCTTGTCTATAAAATCTGAGCCGTGCAAAAAGGTGGATCTCATTGTTATGAACATCTGGACTGAAATCAGAATGGGCCATTCATCAGAGACGTTACACTGTCGAAATCAATATACAACCGTTGGACTTAATTTATGAGTATGGCTCACCTGACCATTGGATTATTTTAATTTCTCTCCATATGAGACTTGGTCGTATTTCTATTATTCTCACTGAGCAGATTCTCCAATGAGGTAATGCTTCTGTAGAAAATAAAGAGCGTTGTATTATAACGTAAACATACATTGATGTATGTGAACATTTCTCTCCTTGGACTGCTACAGTGCACAGCGACAATCGGATTGAAACATGGGAGATGAGATGAAACACGTGTTGCGAATTGTACGAGTGTCACGGAGGAGAGGCTTTGACTCATCTTTTTTTCTTGTGGTACATCCATTAGGTGGGGCCCACAGAAAAATACCTTGTAGAAGAAATCACGCCGGTCCACTTATAAAAGTTAGAACAAAAGATCGTCAGTAAAAAGTAATTAATGGTCCATATGTCTACTACGTTATAATAAAGTCACCTAAATTTTTTATCAAGGATATTTTCAAACTGTGTCTCGACTTTTAATCGGTTCTGATTTCTCACACGTGTTCCAAGTCCGCATGTATATGCGACGCCATTTCTCAATTTCACTCGCGCGAGTCCCGTCGTTGTTCACTAATTTTATTATTTTATTATCCAACTGAGATATTTTCAACGAGGTTTGGTAGCATGCATCCTGAGGTCTTCCTATAGAATATTGCGATTGTAACCGTTGATGTGTGGTGATATTCAGTGATCCAAACTGTTGATACGACGAGATACATGGATTAAGGTGTGTCGCTCTAATATCCTACAGATAAATATATAACAAATACTCGAACATTGGACCCTAAAACAATGGGTAAGTAGACGGTCCACATTCAAAGGAAAATATTGAAATGATCAAAGAATATTGAAAGCTTCTGATTGGGATATATCTCTTTCATTTTCGTACCCATCACATAGATGGATTGGATTACAAATTCAACCCCAGATGGAACGAATACAGTCTCGATGTATTCTCCAGAAATATATCAGGATGAGCCTTTTTTAGAATTTGGCAGCTCAGCATCTCATGCTCCTTACAATCTGGAGGTTTGCTAGTAGCAGCACCACACGCGCACTCTCTACCCGCACCTTTAAGACCGCACACTTACCTACATGGAGAACATGTGGAACATCTGAGCTAGTGTACGAATTTGGCTCCAGACATCAGAAATAATCTGATCCATTCATGATGTGGGCCATCCTGTTCAAGAAAAGTATGTACGGTTTAAAAATGTCCATTTTAATATAGATGTGTGGTCCACCTACTAAGTACACGAGCTTGATTTTCATATATAGTCTTCATGAGTATGGGTTCCACTTGATTCTACGGCCAGATGGCCCAGTAATAAGTTTCATGTGGTGCGAGTAAACTCGCGCGTGGAGAGTGGGACGAGCCAAGTTCAAGAATATCTTACTCCTATCTTTCTCAGCCACATACCTGTCTTTCAAGTCAAGATTCGAGGCAGGGCGCAAGAGACAAGTACTTTCAATTGGGACTATTGTGTGAGTATACCACTGTTTATATTGCAACTCATCGGTAGACATGTGCCGTCCACGCATGTCAATCCAGACCGTCGAAAATGGTGGGCCTTAAGTGATTGAAGCATAATACTAAAATTACAACGATCAGATAATCCCAACCGCAGAACCAGCACCAATAAAATGTAAGGTTAGAAAGAGATTGGTGGCAATCCAGTTTTCCATGAGGAATGAGATGGTCAAGGCCGTCAACCTCGACTGGGCTCTGGTGGGGGGGACCGTGTTGTATCTCGTGTTTGAACTAAGGAGTGGATTCGGGTCCGTTGGGTTGGATTACAAGGTAAGAGAGGTACTGGATCTTGATACGATCGGGTATGAGTGTCCCGTTTGAGTTCAATCTTGTTGGGTTCGGGTACTTAGGAGTACTACCGTTGGATACCCGACTGACCCCATATCTTATCAGATTCAAATGTTTAGCTCCGAATGGGACTTGATTGTTTGTTGGGCCCAAAAATAATGGACCATGGATTAGAAAATTCAAGTAGCATGGATGGTTCTGATGCGAGGTAAGAATGTGGGCCCATGATCTTACGATGGTGAAGACATGTTACTATGTTAGTTAGCACAAATTCAAGCTATGTATGGCGCATTTGGTGAACGGTGAAATCGCGTGACATTAGGATGTTACGCTTTTTTTTTTTTTCTTTCTCTGGGTTGGGAAATGGTACAATCATATGATGGACTTCACCATGGATTGGATGCAAATAATTAATAATAAAATAATAAAATTCTTGATATATATATATATATATGTGTGTGTGGGAAAAGGTACAATGAGCTCGAGCATATTACGGTCGTCCATGAGGTTGAGCTGTGTGGGCTCTACCGTGATGCATTTCGAACATCAACACTGTCCACCAGATGCACCATTCCATCGTGGGCCTGGACGGCCCAAAATCAGTTATATACAGAACTCAGGTGGGCCACACCATCTAAAATCATGTGAATACATGCCAAAAACATATAAAAGCACTTGGTGGGGCCCACCTAAGTTTTCCATGCACATGAAACTTGGTCTGAACCCTCATTCAAGTGGGACACACGTAATGGATGGGCTGGATTTGCAAACCACATCTCGGTGGACCCCTCAAAAATGGTTATGAATGTTTTAATGGTGCATGGCCCCTCTGCACTTTTGTATGTGGTGTGGCCCACAAAAGTCACGGATTGACTTGATTTTGAGCCTTCCAAGCCCACGATGGAATGGTGCATCTGGTGGACAGTGTTGATGTTTGAAAGGCATTACGGTGGGGCCCACACAGCTCAATCTCATGGACGACTGTAATACACTCGAGCTCATTGTACCTTTTCCCTATATATATATATATATATATAAAATCTCCTAAACTAATATAGTTGTGTGCTATTGATACAATTTTTCAATCTTAATCATTTTCTGTATACCAATTGTTGATGGTGAGACTTATTATCTAAGTGGTTTATATTATTTGTCAAATGACGCTAGATCCAACTGCTACTGGGGCATAAGAAAATAACAATGTAAGATTAGTTGTGATCTGTGCCCTAACCTATAGCTGGAAGTTAGGTGGGCTCACCATGATGTTTGTGACAAACCTGCCTAATCTATATGTTTTACCATCTTATATAATAAGCCCAAAATTGCTAAAATCTCTTAATATGCATTAATACACTATACTCTTAATTAAGCTTGTATCAGAGCGGAAGGTATCATGTTTAAATCTTAAGAATAGTAAAAGTATAACTTCCTAATATATTATCTCATGGGAGGTCGTTTATAGTGTCAATTATAAGTGTCTTTCTATCCTTGTGGGAAAAAAATTCCAACTACTAAAACCTCTCATAGTCTACCATAATGTTTATATGTCATCTAAATCATTCCCAAGGTTATTTTCATTGGGATGACTGAAAACACAAAAATCTTAGCTGGATCCAAAACTTTTGTGACCCCACTAATGTTTCAATGCAGGCATTCAATCTCCACTACTTCCTATAGTGCGGCCACTTTAGTTTTAGAACTATTTTTTTAGAAAAAATTAAATTGGATGGACGTGGACTTCTCACAAACATTACGGTGAGCTCCAGCTAGGGTTACAGACAATCACCTTCCACTAGGAAAATAATGTTGCCATACACGTCACGTAAGGCACATGTGCATGACATTAAAGAGCACCTCATTACATGGTCGACGGAATATAAAAAAAAGTAAGCTTATTCTGGTAATAACATGGAACACACCTGTACCAAACAATCAAATGGTTAAGATAAGTTGACCAACTGTTCAAAGTCTGCATGCAGTGCTGCCGACCCGATGATTTTATTCAGGTCATCAACGGGTCAAGTTAAAGTTACGTATTAGAGCATCTATACTCGGGCTATCTTGTTCCAATTTTGCTTAGTCTACATCTCATTTTTTAAGGATTTTGGATCATATTCAAATGGATTCAGTATCCATCTTTGCACATAGGTTTATAATGTTCAAATTGAGTCCAAGTCAACTGCAGTCATTTAAATGGAAAAATCCAACTTGTTGGATTAGATTGGACACGAATTTGTTGCGAAATGCTTTCATAGGAAGTTTCTATGCTGGGATGTGAGGTGGGATCCACCATGATGTTTGTGAGAAATCTACTTTACTGCTAGCTCATTTTAAGACACGACAAAAAATTAAAATAAAATAAAATAAATAAAAAAATTACAAATCTAAAACCAAAGTTGGCTATGTTAGGGGTAACATTAGGGATTCAATTACCACCGCTGCTACAAAAGTTTTGTTTTAAGTTAAGCTTTCATTTCATCCTAACGTGGATGAATTTATAAATAGCTTGGTTGACATATAAACATCAAAGGGGAATCTTAGGAAGGTTTCAATGGTCAGCATTCTTTCTCCAAAATTTCCTCTAACTTGGCCCGCTTGAGTGTTGGATTTGCATCATTTTTTATCACCGTCTCCTAAAATGAGCTCACAAAATAGATGAACGGGTGAATTTCTCACAAACATCACGATGGGCCCCACCTAATATCCTTGCGCTGGAACTTCGTGTGAAAGCTTTAGGGGGCGTTTGGCACAGGAAATTAGATGGGATAGAATTACATTTGCTTTGTATAATTCCATCCAGCATTTGGAGAGGATGTGAAAGGTTGGGATTAGGTGGGATGTAATTGCATTTAGTCCCATGGAATTGCATCCGGTCCCATGCAGGATTTCCGTAGATTTTGAAATCCATTACATGTATAGGCCCCGCATTAATGTATGCATTTATCTATGCCGTCCATTCATATACACCGTTTACATGTGACATTTTGGTTATATATGTGTACAAGTAAACGACATCCATTGTGAATTTGGTTTATTGATTACAATTTCATGGTCCACCAAACATGATTTTACTTAATCCCATGTCTTCCCATAGTAAAATTTTTATCCCAAACATGGGATTAGATGGATACAAACCATGTATTTCCCGACATGCAATCATTGTACAATAATGATGTTAGTCTCATTTAATACCATTCAATTCCACGGACCAAACACACCGAATCCAATCAAATCACTCTCTGTGTAGGTGAATTGATTTTAATGCCATCATTCAAATTAATTAGCCTAGACTTGACAACCTGACTCAATTTAAAGTTAGCCCAAGATGTTGGACCCACCTGGCTAGACTTGATTTCTAACCAGGTCAGAGATGGTGGACGGTGGACCCAGGCTCGGCCATTCTTCCATGTGGGTCAATAAATTGGACTCGAACCCACTAAAATCCAGTTGGGTCCATTAGGTCCATACGGTCCAGGTAATCATTATATTCGCTGATGTTAGGCTTGTTTGATTTTCCAATTAGGTGGAAAATGCACCGTAAATGGGTAATAATTAATTTACTTAGATATCTACTATATTTGATTTTACTGCTAACTCTTTGGATGTGTGTCGCTTATTCATACCGTTCATCCATTATACCAGCTGAATTTATGACATTAGCCAAAAAATGAGGCATATCCAAAGCTCTAGTGAACTACGCCATAGAAAAAAAGAATCAAACACTTACCGTTAAAAACTTCAAAGGGCCACTGTTTCTTTTGGTGTGGACCACTTGAGTGTTGAATCCATATAATTTTTCAATTCATGTCTCAAAATATTGTGGTAAAAAGGATGGACGGAATAGATATGTCATCTACGTCACCGTCAGGTTCAAAAATTGTAATCGGCACTTTTGAACTGATTTCCAAGGCAGGAATTTCAAAAAAATTCCAAATGGGTGAAAGTTTCGTAATTACTCATTTACCGCTATATACGCTTTCATTGAATAATCGAAGAGGCCTTTTTGCATGAAAGCTACATCTTGAATCCCGGTCCGCGCGTGCGAGTGCCAACGAAACTAATGCAAATGCCATCTTCACATCAAATGGATTATATGATACTCCGGCTATGTATGACACTTGATACACAGGCACTTAGAAGCAGGATAAATCAACACAAATTTAACCCATTAAGTTGTGTAATCCACAGTAGATAATTTATACTCTTATAATCAGACTGGTTAAGCTATCCTAAGCTCTGATTCGTGGACACCTTTTCTTTGAAATTTGGACCATTGGATTTTTTCATCCCAACCGTCCAATAAAAATATCTACCTAGATAATAGTCAAATCACTAAATAAAAGTAATTTTCGGTTCATGATATATCTAGACTAATGCCATATGTTGGACGGTTTATTTTGAATTTATTGTATGCCACGTAGGCAATTTCTGAGTAATTTCTAAGTGCCTGCGTATCATCCACCACACTCTGCCAGAGTACCAAAGTGTTTCTCTGCTCTTTATCTGCTCCATAAATTCATTTCGAGGTTCTTTTTCATTTTTAATATCAGAGAGAGAGAGAGAGAGGAGAGAGAGAGAGAGGCGCCGCTGAAATCTGAACTACCGATGAAGTAGTCAGATTTCCGGCTACGAATGGAGCTTCTCAGTCCCTCCCCTCCACCTCAACCAGTCGTTAAGCACTTCGCCGGATTCGAATCTCCGACGACTCTCCGACAATCTTTTGGTCGGGAAATGTCTTCGTCAGCTACTCAGATGCCGGAGATTGAAGAGGCTCCGGAGAGAGTACATGTGGCAGTCGGAAGATCGACAGAGAGATCCGTAGGATTGCTTGAGTGGACTATCCGGCAATTCGAGGGGCAGGAAATTGGCATCGTGCATGTTCATCAGCCTTCTTCGACGATTCCGACTCTCTGTGAGTTTTCTGAGATTTTCTTCTCAAATGGGGTTCTCTTCTCTTTTCATTTTCTTTTATTTTTATTTTTCAGAGGGGAATTTTCTTTTTCTCTCTTTTTTTTTGGATTTGTTCTGAAATGGCTTCTTTGTAGTTTTGCATTTTCATTTGGGTCTTTTTAAAAAATATTTCCTCATTTAATATCTCTTTTATTATTTCTCTTTCTATAGAAATGTTTTTTAATTTTTAATTTCTGGGATTAGTTCTGAAATAGGCTGTGTAGTTTCTGAGGTGGGACCCACACGTGTGGCGAGGTGGGCGATATCCAGTCCATTCGTGAACTTGCCGTGGACTACAAATCAGGCTGTTCACTCATCAAGTGGGTGGCCTCATATGTATGATGAACGGTCTAGATTCAATCTACATGTGGGGCCCACCTGATGAGTGGACCTGTGCCATCTTTTCTGCCAGGGAACAGTCACAATAATCCTCACTAGATAAACGGCCCGGATCATGCTGCAAAATGCCTTCTTCAATCTTTCCGGGCATCGCTCACCATTGCATTTTTCTATTGAATTTTTTGCCGTCATGTTTTCAAATGGATATCTGAGTTTTATGTAATTATTTATATTCTCTTCGACATTTTAAAAAATTTCCTTAATTTTTTCATAATAAGTTCTCATATTTTATAAAATTCAGTAGGTAGGATCCAAATCCAATACAATGCTTTGTATGCCAAGCTTAACATACAAAACACATCTAAGTCCGAATATGTGAATTTAGACGCGGCTAAATGTGTGCAAGTGCTTGTAAGTACAGCTTCTAAATGTGCCCAAGTTCATCTTTAGTGTAATTTACTTAGACGCACTTAACCCATGTTGTAGTTAAGCTTAATGTACAAAGCTCTGTATTGGATCTGGGTTCATCTTTTAATTTCGTCTAGTTTTTCTGATATGACTTCTTTTTGTATTTTATTGCAATAATGGAATGGTTTTTTTTTTTTTTTTTTTTTTTTTTACAGTGGGAAATCTTCCAGCAAGTCAAGCGAACGAGGAAATGGTGTCTGGGTTCCGGAGAGAAGAGAAAGAACAAATGAGGAAAATTCTATTAAAGTATTTAAGTGTTTGCTCTAGAGCCAAGGTGCTTGTTTGTTCTTATAATTTTCTTTTCTCAAAGAGATAATTATATAGTTGTTAGTGTTAGCATTTCTCAAAAATAAATAAATAAATTTGGTAGTGTTAGCACTCTTGATTGATTCCCGATCCCTCCCAAATGCGTGCCTGCCACCATTTTGTTTCAAATCAAGGCTAAATAGTCAAAAACTCGAGTGGAGTGACTTAGTCTTCTTCTTCTTCTTCTTCTTCTTCTTGAACAAGCCCTAATAGAATTCATTAAAAACCAAAGGAGAGCTACTGTTCTGTTTTTTATGCTAATTTTTGATTTATTTATTTATGAATTATTAAAATTATATGCGTATAGTTGTATACTTAATTGAGAAACTATGTTTCATTATTTGAATTTTCTAAGTTCGGAAAGCGAGGCCTTGGTGATCACTAAGGTGAGGGCCTCCAGCTTAGAACCTTTGGTTGAGGGTGAAAATGAAATGGTTAACCCCCCCAGCCAAGGATCTTATCTCTTTGACGATAAATCCAGGTTCTAGGGGTAGTCCTACCTAATTGTGATCACCGCCGCTTCAGACTGGGAAATTGCTTTAGCTGGTGCAGAGAAAGCGAACTTAACGATCCCCGCTTCCTCTAGAAATAGGCCCCCTTCACCCTGGGATGAGTTTGTGTCACTATGATTTGCCATGTCGACTATAAATCTCCTACCTTTGCTGATCATGAGAACAGAGTATGATGCATTAGGCTGATGCATTCCACAAAATTCAAATTCAAAACTCAAATTCTAATTCTAATTCAAACTCAAGGCTAATCCACTCTTCTACAATCAAGGCCAACTACTCCCTTGATTGTTGGGCTGTTATTTCAAATTCAAAATTCATATTGAAATTTAAAGCTAACAATAGATATTAAGTGGCTAGGTCCACTTTGCCAACCTGAATAGTTTGGCCCACTAGTTGACCCATACATTAGGTCCACTCTGCAGACCCGAACAGTTTGGCCCACTAGTTGATCCATGGACCTGACAACTACTGCCACATGAAAGATGAGATTCTCGGAGGGACTGCTGTGTTCCAAACATAAAATGTTTCATCTTTAGAAATGGCCTGGAAAAAGGATTTGGTTGATAATTTTCCTGTTGCAGCTAGTTTCCAGAATCTGTTATCGTCCTCGTTCATAAATAGCTGAACTGGTTTCAGGATGCTATCACTTCCGCAAACTACACAATTTCTACAAAATGCTCATCAACATTTAGTGTTATATCTCTAGGCCTGCCAAGTTTTTAGGGTATTTGGTGGTTTTAGACTTTGCATTTGGATGAAATAACATGGAATAGAGTTTTGTTCAATTGTTGTTCATTGAATGGGTGGCGCAGGAGTCAGGGTTATATGTTTCAAGAAAAGCTTAAACTTTGGCAATGGGTTGAATAAAATAACAAGGACTGATGACCTACAACCTGTTGTACGTTGCCAGCCAATTTTCTATGCCTTCAAAATTTCTTTTTTCTAATTTTGCAATTGCAAAATCATACACTTTTTAAGGGTTAAATGCTCGTAGGAAAAGGGGTGATCATTTCTTTCTTAAATTATTGAAGCAGTGGTGGTTTGCCATATCATATTAGTTCAAGGGAGAATTTGGCTGATAAATAAGATATTAGGTTTCTTGGGTGGTTGTAGTTAACCCACTATTACGGTGATGAAAGAAGCTGCTTGGGTGGCTGGGGGCTGCAGTTTCGCAAGGGGAATTCATGCTTCACTGATGGGAAACTATCCATGGTTGATGGTATGCAAAAAAAGGTTATGTAACTTGTTACATGAGACAGGTCTGTAACGCCTGTTGTGAACAAAACGGCCCATAACAGGCTGCTAAAATTTCTTCCTAAAAAAGTTGCAGCTTTTGCTAGGAGGAACTGGGTTTTTACCATTGACAATCTCCAAAAAAGGGGGATGTGCCTGCCCAATGCTTGCCTCCTTTGCCTGAAAGGATCAGAGACTGTGGACCATTTGCTCATTCATTGTCCTTGTTCCTCCATTATTTGGTTGGGTATTCTTTGGTTGGCAGGTGTTTCCTGGGTGATGCCTGGCCCAATTGAATATCTTTTTTATTTTATTTTATTTTTTTATTTATTTATTTTTGGGGGGGGGGGGGGGGGGTTGGGGGGGGGGGGATCTATTTGGTCAATCTGGTTACAAAGGAACAGTAGGTGTTTTTGGGATATTAAGTCTCCTCCGGATGTTGTTTGTAATAAGGTGGTTTTGTTTATAAGGGAGTGGGTCCCATGATTGTATAGTTTCTCTCTTTTTTCTGTATTGTTTGATGCTTGTATTTTTCCTCTTGGCTGTTTGGCCCTAATAATATTCTCATCTTTCAAAAAATAAAATAAAATAAAATGTACAGGGCTGTTACGGCTTATAGTTTGACAGCCATAAGGCTGGCCATTACAGCTATCGTTACTGCTATCGAATACCTTGGAACTATCTTTTAGTGCCATGGATAAAAATACTGGTTTCAGTGTGTGGCTGTTTGGTTCAGAGTTCAGCTTCTATTGCTGATATAATATGGCTCGGATGAGCCACATCAAATCAGTCCAAAACTTCAACGGACATGATTCCTGTGCGACTTGGGCGGATTCAAACCATTCTCATCATGTATTGCTGATACGTGTGGATCGCACTGTTCATGTCATCAAGATGGAATATGGATTACCCATGTTTTGTGGCTACTTCAAGTCTGAATGAGTCCCTAGCTGTTCATCAGATTTGGGCCAAGTCCCATCTCTTTTCTAGATTGGGATCCTTAATTGTCTTATCTGGGTCCAAAACCGAGTTGACTTGGATGAGTAGACTCGGTATAGGATGAGATTGATGCAATGTGAAAATGGTTATCTGATCGATTCTGAAAATGAAAAGAGTAGTCTGATCAGGCTTACATCACATATGTCATCTCTAGTCCATTAGTACCATGCTTGGTTTGTAATGCAGAGACATTTTTACACTGGGCTCGAGTGGGGTTGCTTGTGGGATGCAGGGGCACACTCAGGGTGGATGCGGCCCACGGAGGAGGTCTCGTGTTTGAGACTCCTCACCAGGGGTGATTAATGCGCATTTCACACCAGGCTCGAGTGGGGTAGCCCATGGGATGCGGGGACACACTCGGGGTGGGCGGCCCATGTGATTTGGGGCCCACGAAGGGGGTTCGGCCGAGGTCTTAAAAACCTATGAGATGTGGGGCCTGGGCTATGAGATAAAGGGATTAATTCGCCATACTCTAACAGTTCGAGCTTTTAGAGCAAGTGGTTAATTGTCTTGCATCAAATTGGTATCAGAGTGAGAGGTCTCGGGTTCGAGACTCCTCATCGGGGGTGATTAATGCAGGGGCATTTTCATACTGGGCTCGAGTGGGGTCGCTTGTGGGATGCAGGGCACACTCGGGGTGGGTGCGGCCCAAAAGAAGTGAAGGAGTCTGAAGTCCAAGTCTAAACCACTCCATATTTTGAATGCCAAAGACTTTGAGCGAGAGACGAAGGCGGACTCGATGATATACGCCTTTGTGGCTAGGGAGAGTGTACCAGAGACTAGCGTAGAGTTATTCATCGATGCCATTCAAGTAGTACATGAGTTTTGTGATGTCTTTACTGACGATCTACCGAATGAGCTTCCTCCTATGAGGGATATACAACATGCCATTGATTTAATCCTTGGGGCAACTCTACCAAACCTCCCGCATTACAGAATAAACCCAAAAGAGCATGCTGAGTTGAAGAGGCAAATTGATGGGCTCCTAGAGAAGGGTTTCATTCGAGAGAGCATGAGTCTGTGTGCCGTGCCCACCCTTCTTACACCTAAGAAGGATGACACATATAGAGGATGTGTGTTGATAGTAGGGCCATCAACAAAATCACATGAGTTTTTATTGGCCTAGTCCTAGCCTGTATAGGCCTGGACCCGCATAGATTCCCCTTTAATTGAATGTTTGGATTTTCATGTGGGATGTGGAATTTGTGTGATTGTTTCTGAATTAGTATGATCTAAGCCTGAAATCTTGCATATCATATTTAAATTCATGTCCTGCATCAAATTTGGTATCAGAGCCTAGGGTTCTTGTAGGGGAATTCACCACATATTTAGGGTTTAGTTTGTTTGAGTCCTTCATGCATTCAGTCCATCATATATAGCTGAATTTTAGTAACGGTGTGTAGTCTCCTTCATATAGAGTCTTGTAAGATCATTTAGTTTTTAGACGCATATAGTTGTCGTAGCGAATCTTGAGGTTGAGCAAGTCAGTGTATGCCCACATGTACGGGTCGTGGTTTCGGTTTGCACCCCACACTAAACATGAAGCAACTGCAAGAAACAGTAGCCAAGTTAGCCCAATAGGTTGAGTCCTTGAATAAGTATTGGGAACAACGCATAGATAAACGCCTTGAAGAAATAGAGGTCTCTTTCAGGGCAAACCCTACCACTGGGGAGGATGCTCAATCTCAGGCAGTTGGTCAGGAGGTTAGACCAAGGAATGGAGGCGGCCAAAGAGCTGGTCATGGGCGTGTACCTGTGCACCTATCCCGTGAGGGACATCATGATCAATATGACACAGATACACAACTCTTTAAGGGAGTTAGGGTAGATGCCCCTACATTTGATGACCACTTGGACCCTAAAGTCTTTCTAGATTGGCTGGTGGATATGGACCACTATTTTGAGTGGTATGATATGTCGGATGCTCGACGAGTCCGATTCGCCAAGATGAAGCTTGTGGGTCAAGCCAAGAGGTTTTGGGCAACAGTTGAGCGAAAGAAAGAAATCGCGAGGGAACTCCCAATAGTTCATTAGGTAGAGATGAAAGAAACGCTTAAAGAAAAGTACCTTCCTTTCTCTTATCGCTTACGATTGATTGAGGAGTGAGAGTCTCTTCGACAGGGTTCCATGAGTGTTGCGGACTATATCGAGAAGTTTGAAGAATACTCGACCCGCTGTGAGGCTGATGAGGACCTAGTACTTACCCTTGCTCGTTTTAAAATGGGCCTCGTCCTGACATCAGGAGAGAATTGCTCGCCAAAGAGATAGACACTATTGAACAATTATACCAAGTAGTGTTACATGTCGAGCAATACCTTAAAGCATCTGTGGGAAGGCGGTTTGACTTTCGCGAATCCGGTGCCAAGGCCAACCCCTCTGGGGCTAGACCTAACACGGGATTCCAAAACAAACCTTCCCTTAATGTTCAGCTCAGACCTAGGGATGATAAGGGTAAAGAGATTGTCGGGTCTAGTTCACGTGGAAGTGGGGCCACTAGGTGTTTTAGGTGTTAGGGGTTTGGTCATTTTGCTCACCAGTGCGGCACGAGAGAGGGCACCAAAGTACTCTTTATTGATGGGCAAGTAGAAGTAGTGCCCCTAGAGAGTGATGGTGAGGAGGAGGAATATGAGCCAGTCGAAACCCCTAGTGATGAGGAAGAGGGAGCACAAGAGTCTGTGACCCTTGCAATTATGCGTTGCGCCCTGGCTCAAGCTAAGAACACTGATGACTGGCGCCGCAATACGATATTCTACACCTATACAAAATGTGGGGAAAAGAGCTGTAAGATGATCGTGGATAGCGGTAGTTGTGCCAACGTGGCATCGACTAGCACTGTTAGTCACTTGGGCTTGAAGCTGGAAGCCCATCCTCAACCATATAGAGTCTCCTGGGTTGATGAAACATCCATTCCAGTCTCGCACTGCTGTCTTGTTCCTATTCAGTTCGGATCATATAAAGACACAATTTGGTGTGATGTTGTTCCTATAGATGTGGGCCATATCATTCTGGGTAGGCCGTGGCTCTATGACAGGGATGTTACCATATTTGGTCGTTCAAATGTGTGTACATTCTGGTTTGAGGGCAAGAAGGTCAAGCTAAATCCTTAGCCACTCAAGAATACAACTGGAAAAGAGTTCACCACACAAAGTGGTGTGAGCGGCCCAAAAGAAGTGAAGGAGTCGAAGTCGAAGTCCAAACCGCTCCATATTTTGAATGCCAAAGACTTTGAGCGAGAGACGAAGGCGGACTCGATGATATACGCCTTTGTGGTTAGGGAGAGTGTACCAGAGACTAGCGTAGAGTTACCCACTGAGGCCATTCAGGTAGTACATGAGTTTCGTGATGTCTTTCTTGGCGATCTACCGAATGAGCTTCCCTCTATGAGGGATATACAGCATGCCATTGATTTAATCCCTGGGGCAACTCTATCAAACCTCCTGCATTACAGAATGAACCCAAAAGAGCACGCTGAGTTGAAGAGACAGATTGATGGGCTCCTAGAGAAGGGTTTCATTCGAGAGAGCATGAGTCCGTGTGCCATGCCCGCCCTTCTTACACCTAAGAAGGATGACACATGGAGGATGTGTTGATAGTAGGGCCATCAACAAAATCACAGTCAAGTATCAGTTTCCCATACTGCGTCTTGATGACATGCTAGACATGACGGCCAATGCTTACTATCTTCTCAAAAATTGACCTCAAAATTGGGTATCACAAAATCAGCATACGCCTTGGTGATGAGTAGAAGACGGCCTTCAAGACGAAGGATGGGGTATATGAGTGGATAGTTATGCCTTTTGAGTTAACTAATGCCCCAAGCACTTTCATGTGTGTGATGACCCAAGTGTTAAGACCCTTCATGGGAAAATTCCTGGTCGTATACTTTGATGATATCTTGATTTATAGCTTGACTAAGGAGCAACACCTCAACCATTTGAGGCAGGTTTGTGGGATCCTTAGGGCCAAGAAGTTGTACGCCAACCTAAAGAAGTGCGCGTTCTTGTCTGGTAGTGTGATCTTCTTAGGTTTTATTGTGTCAGCTGAGGACGTATCGGCAGATCCCGAGAAGGTCAAGGCCATCATTAATTGGCCTGAACCCGCAATATTCATGAGGTGCGTAGCTTTCATGGCTTAACCACTTTTTATAGGCGGTTCATTCGAGGCTTCAGTTCCATTGTGACTCCCATTACAGACTGCATAAAAAAAGGAGAGTTTCAATGGACAAAGGCTGCCTCGAAGGCCTTTAAGGAGATAAAGGTCAAGATGACTGAAGCTCCAGTTACACGATTTCCAGATTTTCCAAAAGCTTTTGAAGTCGCATGTGACGCATCAGGAGTCGGCATAAGAGTACTTAGCCAGGAAGGGCACCCTGTCGCATTTTTTAGTGAGAAACTGAATGAGACAAAGCAAAAATATTCCACCTATGACAAGGAATTCTATGCGGTAGTGCAATCACTATGCCATTGGCGACATTACCTGTTACCGCAAGAATTCGTCTTGTTCTCAGATCACGAGGCCTTGAGATACTTGAACTCTCAGAAGAAATTAAGCCCCAGGCACGCTAAGTGGGTTCAATTCCTTCAAGAGTACACTTTTGTGCTTAAGCACAAGGTTGGTGTAGAGAATAAGCTTGCCGACGTGTTGAGTCGTCGAGTCGCATTACTTAACTCCATGAGCGTTGAAGTGACGGGCCTTGAGTGCATCAAAGAAGAGTATTCTGAGTGTCCAGATTTTGGGGTTGTGTATATGTCTTTATTAGAGAGTCCATCAGGAGCTAACAGTGAGTATTTGCTTTTGGACGGATATTTGTTCAGAAGTGACTGCTTATGTATACCACGCACCTCCTTTCGCGATTTTTTGTCTGGGAGTTACATTTAGGAGGGGTTGCGGGTCATTTCGGTTATGACAAGACCATTGCCCTAGTTGAGGATAGATTTCATTGGCCAAGCCTCAAAGGGACATGGCTAGAATTATAGGGCAATGTCGTACTTGTCAACTGACAAGGCAGAGGAAACAGAATACAGGATTATATACACCTTTGCCAGTCCCATTCATCCCTTGGCAGGACATTAGTATGGACTTCGTGTTCCCAAGACTATTCGAAAGCATGACTCCATATTTGTTGTCGTGGACCGTTTCTCTAAAATGGCCCACTTCATTCCTTGTTTTAAGACTTCGACGCATCGCATGTTGCCAAACTATTCTTTAGTAAGGTCGTCAAACTGCATGAGTTACCAAAAACCATAGTGTCTAACCGTGACGTGAGATTCATGAGTTAATTTTAGAAGACACTATGCCACATGATGAATACTAGACTCCAATTTTCTTCTGCCTACCACCTCAGACCGATGGCTAGACTGAGGTGGTTAATAGGAGCCTCGAGAGTTTACTTCCATGTTTAGTGGGGGAGCATACCAGGATATGGGACGCCGTACTACCCATAGCCGAGTTTACATACAATAGTTCTGTCAATAGGTCCACAGGTCTAAGTCCTTTTGAAGTCGTTTACTGGTTACAAGCCTAGGAAGCCTATTGATCTTATCCTCATGTCATTGTCCCATAGGCCATCAGAGTTTGCAGAGTCTTTTGTGCATCACATACATTCATTGCATCAAGAAATTAAGCGACAGATCACTACTAGTAATGAGCATTACAAATTTTCTGTAGACTAACATAGACGTTTCAAAGAGTTCAATATTGGGGACTCTGTGATGGTCCGCATCAGGCCCGAGCGGTACCCTCCAGGGGCCGTTCGTAAGTTACACGCGCGTACCGCTGGGCCCTTTAAAATTATAAAGCGAAACGGCCTCAATGCGTATGAGGTAGATCTTCCACCTTCCATGAGAATTAGTTCTACATTCAATTTGGAGGATCTAGTTGCTTTTCAGGGACCCATTGATACTTTGTTCAACCCTTCGCCCACCCATTCTGATTTCCCAGACCTCTACCTCCCATACCTAGCCTTCACACACCCAGAGAGGAAATAGAGGATATCCTGGACCATGAGATAATTTTCACGTCGGATGACGGGTTTAAGAAATACCTAGTTAAATGGAAGTCACGCCCCGTTTCAGACAGCACGTGGCTCATTGAGGAGGAGCTTCAGCGACTTGATCCTGACATTCTAAAGCGGTTCAGGAGTTTTATTTCGCCAGTGGTGAAATCTTCGCAGCCGGGGAGAGTTGATGAGGACATCGTGCACACGCACGCCCGCACACCACCACCCCTACGCATGTGCGTATGCAGAAGGAGGATCTTACCATCGATCTGGCTCGATGACGACGTCCAGGGAGGGCCTCCTAACTAGAAGACAAGTTTTGGTTCAGAAATGTGGGCCCGATAATCAAGAAAAGCCCATCATGGGATCTCATGATCGTGGTCCACTCGTCAGATTGATTTCATATTTTAGGTTTTGCTTATTGTTATTATTTAGAATATCGTGAACGCTTTAGATTTCTTTGTTTGATTTTTATTTTAGTTTACTTCATCGCCAAGTAATAGGCTGCGTACATGGTGCGAGTTTTTGGGGTATAGGGTTTTCCCTATAAATAGGCACCCCTTGTAGTTCTTTTGATTAATTGAAGTTAATAAAAAATTCTTGCTTTATTTTTCTGTTCTCTTCGTGAGTTGTGGAAGAATTCAAAAGTGGGTGCGAAGCTCTCCCTTTTCGAAGGACTAACTACCGCGGTGCGAAGTCACATTAATCCCGATTCACCCCCATTCTCCATCATCTTTTTTTTTTCATCTTCCACCACCATCCGTACTTCGAATTTGTCCTTTGTTGCATCAATTTTCTTCATTACAGCAGATTTTCAGATTTCAGCCCGTATGAAGGCTGAAACTTTGACGGAGCACCACGCACAAGCCGTAGCTCTGATCGACCCGAAACTTCGAGGTTTTGGAGCATCCCCCTGGCCGACCAGGGCCAAGGAGAGTTTTTTGGCAAACGACGCCCCCTCGCACGTGCGGCCGGGTACCTGCGCACGTGCGACCGCCACAGGCCCGCTGTTCACACGCGGGATCGTCTTTTGGCTCAGGTTTTTATCATATTTTATCCTCTCATAACCGTTTTCTATGAATCCTAGCCCTAGATTACGTTTTCCCTAAGTTATTTGTTAATTTTCTCACTTTAGGGTTCCTTGAATTGAGATTGGGGAATCCCTTGGATTAGGGACTGATTCTTCTGCATGTGTGGTTGATTTTTACTTCCCTTTGAGGATCGTTTGACTTATAATTTTTATCGGCTCAGTCTTAGCCTATGTAGGCTTGGACCCGCATAGATTCCCCTTTAATTGAATGTTTGGATTTTCATGTGGGATGTGGAATTTGTGTGATTGTTTCTGAATTAGTATGATCTAAGCCTGAAATCTTGCATATCATATTTAAATTCATGTCCTGCATCAGTTTGTTTATTTTTTTAAATCCACAACGACTTGGATTGAGTTTCATGGCCCATGTGGAGAAAATCCCGACGCTTGAGCATGACTTTGGTGATGTAATGTTTACATGGGAGATTTTTGCAGTCTTTGCTATCAACACATTTGCTAGGATATTAGTAATGAACAGCCTGTTCAACAAGGTGACAGCCAAAATGCATGTTAGGGATCGACTGTCTTTGAAGGTTTTGATTAGGAGGTTTTTGGAGTCATGCATACTGAAGAACATTATAATTTTCCTAATGATGTTAGCAGCTGTGTGGACATTAAGGATTTCTTTTAATTAGCTCTAGAGCAGAAAGAGGTATAATGTGATGCTCAACCAGGTAGGTGGCACCCACCTTTGAGTAACCTAAGCTGTTCATCTGGTGGGACCAATCATGGATTGGCCATGCCTTAAGAAGTCCCCTTTTAGATGATCCTAGCCATCTGATGAAAACGGAGAACTATGATTTTTGGTCTATATTTAGCAGGGGCCACATCAGACAGTTACGATCATCTAAGGGGAAAGATTTTTTGTGTATCTCCCACTCACCATGAATGATTTGAATCGCTTGAAGGTGAGTCCTGCTCATGCAATTTGATGGGCCAAACAAAACCTTGAATTTGATTGAGCATTGTATATTTCGTTGACCAAGGTGTACTTGTTGTATTATGTATCTTTGCTGAACACCATGATACTTTCTGTAGTTCCTACACAATTTCATCATTATTATTGTTATTGTTATTATTATTATTATTATAATTATTATTTTGAAGAACGTAGTATGTACACCTTTTGTTGGAGGCAACTCATGGAAGGCAACTGCTTTTCAGGTGAAGGCAAGCATTTTTTTGATTGAGACTGCAGAAGTTCAGAAAGGAATTGTAGAGCTTGTGTCAAGACATGTAATTAAGAAGCTTGTTATGGGAGCAGCACCGGACAAGTAAGTATTTTTCCTTGGACAATATCAACCTGAATATGATTTTACTCCGAAGGACTTTCCACTCATATGGATTTGGCAAGTGAATCACCTGATGTAACCTTGTGACTTTTGGGATATAACTCAAATGCATAAAGCTATTAAATAAAAAAGAGAATTAACCAAATTATGTTCCTGCTTTTGTGGGTATAGACACCTAACGATAATAGTTATTTCACAAATACTCAGAACCAGCGCTGTCCTTCTTTACATCATTTACAGAACTTCAAGATAACTGTCCGTGTCTATGCACACGGGCAGAACTTTGTTTAAATGTTCACATTTGATATCAGCATCTTTAACAGAAATTATCAATGGCTGGCAATCCAAAGAAAAAAAACAAATATACAAATAACTGTATAAATGAATCGTGTTGTTTGATTCCTTAGGAGCATGTGCAAAGTCACAAACATGAATATGGGGTGTAAATCTACCATGGAGAAATGCCATGGCTATTCACACAGAGAGATGGAAGAGGTGAATAGCAGGACATGTGCTCACGTGGTACATTTATGTGACAATCATTAGGCAAGGCCAACAATTACCATGCCTTGGGTCATAAATCAAGCCAATCCACTCATTAGGTGGCCATACTTGCTTGAGGAAAATGGATGGTTAAGAAACCACCAACCACCTATATTCAGCATACATGCAGGGATATCTCGCACGCATGTTCCACTTTGGTATGAGTGTTGCAATTCACCTCTTTATTCTCTCCTCTCATGAACGATTTTAGCATTTCTGTTTGCCATATACACTAAAAGAAACATGTAATTGTCTAAGTCTTTTATCCACAGAATGCATCGAGAGAGTTTTCTAAGGCAAGTTACCCCAAAGAGTGTCAAGAGACCCATTCACAAGTCACTTGTTGACAATCCACTAGCATCACCGACAAATGACGCATCTAATAGGAAAACATTTAGATAAAGGGAAAAGTTTTTTTTTTTTTTTTTCTTCTTCTTCTTCTACTTTCCTTCCTCATTCCTGAACCAATAGAGCAGCTGAAAAGTAGCTTCCTATCACACTATCACACTGTCCTGAAGTGTGATCTGACAGTGGGTGTACTAACAAGCTAATGGAAAAAAAAAAAAAAAAAAACTAGAGAAACGAAATGATGTTGGAGTGTAGCATCCTGGATGAAAGTGTGCAGAAACTGGAAAGAAAGATCAAGAAAATGTTTGATGATCAATTATGGTATTAGGACCCTCTCTCTCTCTCTGTCTCTGGGTCTTGAAACATTCAGTTTCCTTGATATGTAGGATCAGGATTCTGTACAGATGGGTTTCATGGTTTTTATTTATTTATAAATTCAAGCTTTTTATCTGATAGCCACACCTGGGTGGGGTATGCCCCAAAAATCTCCCCCACTGGAAGATCTAAACCCTCCATTTAGTGGCCTGCAAGTAGACAGTTCAGGAAAAAATAAAGCAAAGGTTCACTTCAACAGAAGTCTTTGAATCCCCAAACCAAGGTTCTACAGAAGGATTAGGACTTTCTAATCGGGAAGTATGTGGCGCATCCCCGCCACCCAAGTTGGGGCTCGTCAGATCAACGGTCTGGATCACCAAACCATGGGTTCCACATGCACAAAGTCCACTTCAGAAACTGTTCATTTGCTGCAAGCAGGACCCTCTAGTTCATCATATTTGATACTTTTCCTTTAAATTTTTTGCTTAAGCTGTTCAATTCTTGGTTGTTGTAGTTAATATTTAATAAACAGACTTGCTATATGATTTTGTCTATGGGTAGACATTTTTAATGGGCGCACTACAGTTGCTTGAAGGTGAAGAGGAGCTCTAGTAAGGCAAGCTATACTGCCAAGACTGCCCCATCATTCTGCGAGATATGGTTTGTCAACAAAGGAAATCATGTCTGGACGAGGGAGGCTTCCGAAGGCCCAAGTTATCCGCTACCACCGTTCGTTGCACCTCATGGAACTGCACTTACTGAACTATATAGATCTATGTCATTATATAATTTTAGTAGCGAGGCCGCGTTTAATCTGGACTGTCTTAGATCCAGTTCTTCTATCACCGGTAGATTGTGTGGGATGACGAACGAGGCCCAATCCAGAGTAGATGAAAGAGAAGGGACTGTGTCTGTTACGGAATCCAGTTTTACTAATAGAATCGATACTCTTGGTTCACAGAGTTTGACCGGTTTCATCAGTACAGTTTCTGGTCTTACTTTGCCTACTGAAGGAAAGTTCTCATCAGAATCCAACCTGGAGGTAGAGTTCGTAGTGGAGTTTGAATGTGGCTTGTGTGGAAGGGATTGAGAATCCTCTTTGCAGCATATGTACGATCATGGCACATTTATGAAGGATCCAGGCCTTTCATCAGGTGGGCTCTCCCATGGACATGGCCTATCCCAAAAACCAGAACTGTTTATTCATCAGCTAGGCCACGTGTACGTTGAATGTGAACCACTGTTCAATTAATTTTAACTGCCCATTTTTATTGTACATTTGCTGCTGGCCTGATGTGTGGAGTGGTTCTATTTTTAAACCAAGGCACGTACGCCATGTGGCCCACCTGATGAACGATCTGGATCTCGCACGCATTTGCCAACTCATATGTGCTTGAGTCCTGTTAGCAGGGTAGGATTCAGAGTATAAGCTTCCACATTAGTAATCATTAATCAAAATGTTTTAGGAGTCCTGTTTCTTTTTCAGGAAGAACTGGAGCTGGATTTCTTGCATAATTCGATTATAGAAGCAAAGATGGAAGCTGAAAAGTCAACAGAAGTAGCCTCTGCAGAGATACTGAAGCGCGAGAGATTGGAAAATGAAGCTGTTGAAGCCATCAAAAGGGTAGGTGCTTGTGTTTGATTGTCACTGGATGTGTACTGCTATTTTATCCATTGTTTGGAATAGTGTATCGGTAGCTCCCTTATGTGAGAGAACTTATAAGGTCCTGAAGCATCAAGAATGCTGATGGTGTCCTGATGTGCTAGTCCGTGCAAGTGGGACCCATTTTTAGGTGATCCAAACTGTTGAGGCGATGGGTCCCATCATGGATGAAAGATTTCAAAATATTCTCCTAATTGGAAGGTTGTCACCCTTTGATTGGCAGCCTACATATTTGGTTAATAAAAATAAATAAAATAAAGAAATGGTCTGTAAAAGGCCAGATATTGGATTGCTGAGATGTTCCAATCTGGATGATTTTGGGGCTGTCTGGCTCCCATGGTGGGGTCCATCATTCTAATGATCTGAATCATCAACCCATGGGCCTCCCTTGTCCCAACTAGGTGCATCAAGAAGCTCCAATTTCTTCTGAAATGTCACTTCGACAGAACACCATTCAAGCCTGAAACCCAAGAGATTGCACTCTTTGGGTTGCTTTCAACAATGAGGCATGGTGAAAGACACATGAATCAGCCTGAGGCCCACTAAGATGGCCTCCAATTGGCCCTGTTCGAATCATCCCTGCAAGCCAAAAGACCACCTTTGAAACGGGGCCTTATTTGTCATTGGGGGAGGTTTTTTTTTATTTTATTTTTATTTTTTATAATGAATGAGACTGACATTATATTCCAAACATAAAAAAGATAACACAATGAAAATGGAGAGTCAAAAGCAACAAGACTTTCAGAAACATAACAGAAATACCTGGCAACACTACTCCTACAAACAAACACTGACAAAACACCCTCTAAATCCACCTATTCTATAAAGGACGAGTAGCTCATTCCTAATGCCACGCGCTTAGTAAGTTTGTCAGCCACTGAGCCGGCCTTTCTTCGGACATGCAAAGGGGAGACCGGTTTACCAATGCAGAGATCATGAGCTTCTTCTATGAGATTCACAATCTTCCAAGGCCATTCTTCGCTAAGCCCTCTTGATTGCATTTCCTGAGTCGCTGTTGAGTACAACAGGAAATACATTGAACTGGACAGCTATGACAGCCTGCCGGGAGACCAGGGATTCTGAGAATTCGAGTGGGAAATACTTAAAGAGGACCAGAAAAATCCACCAAAGACACTCCTGCAGTGTCACAAAACACCTCCCCCATGTTGAAGAGACTGGGAATTCCCAGTGAGCTGCTGTCAAAGAGTACCTTAAATTCAAAACACTTGGGGGTGGGGGAGACCACAGCAATAACGGCTTGAACTTCTTTCGATTGCTCTGCAGGATGTCAGCCCAACCAGCATAGAAACTTGAGGAATGGATCCCAACAAATCTATGGTCAGCCTTAGCCCACTGGATTTTGAGGTTAACAATCTTGTCCACGAGTCTGTGAGCAGCAACAGAGGAACCTTTGAAAATTCTTGTGTTTCTCATCTTCCACAGCGACCACAAAATGGCACGGGCAATATGTTCCAGGGTAATCACCCAGTAAAACCCCATGCCTTGGCATACCTGCTGTCAATCAAATTTAATACTGATTGAGGAACCCACAACATCCTGAACTTGGGGAACTGCAGCCCACACTTTTCTTGCAAATGAACAATGAATTAGTAGATTATTCATCAAGTCCTCGTTAGCACAACATGTGGCACACCTATTCGCCAACACCATCCCCTATTCTTTAAATGGTCGATCGTGAGAATTTTTTGTATGGAGGCAGACCACACAAATGTTGGTATCTCCCATCCATGCCACCATTTGAATGATTTGGATTGCCAGAAGTGGGCCAGTGCTCCATTGGAGATTTTATTTTCCTCTTTAAACATTTGTATCTTTCATTGCAAAAATCATTGGCATTTCCTGATTCCTCCCATTCTGCCTCTTAAACTGACATTTCCTCTTTAAAGGTTGGTATTTTTCATTGGAAAAGCTTTGGCATTTTCTGCTTCCTCCCATTCTGCTTGTTAAGAGATCTTCTCCTTCCCTACTTGTCCCAGATGAAAGCTTTTGAAGCTGCCTGTGCATGTGAAACTGAACTCAGAAAAGAAGTTGAAGACGAACTAAGAAATACCAAACAGGAACAAGAAAAGCTCTCAGGACAGAGAGATGAAGCCATGAGAGAGTTGCAGAAGACATTGAAAACCCTAGCAATCCTCGACAGTCATGTTCGAGAAGCAGTCCGTCGCCGGGATGAAGCCACTGGTGAGCTGAAGCTTATTCGAGCATCCTTGATGACTCTGCAGCAGGAAAAGAAGAAGATCCGTAAGCAGAGGGAGGACGCTGTACGTCGGCTTGAACGGTGGAGAAGTCGTGGGCATGGGAGAGGTCAAAACTCTGATCGGTTCATTGAGTTTGTCGATGACTCTCCTGAGTTTTCAGAGTTCTCTCTTTCTGATCTACGTACTGCAACATGCAACTTTTCGGAAAGCTTCAAGATTGGGGAGGGGGGTTTTGGGTGTGTGTATAAGGGAGAGATGCTGGATCAAAGTGTTGCTATAAAGAAGTTGCATCCACATACCATGCAAATCCAATCAGAGTTTCATCAAGAGGTAAATCTCTCTCTGTTTTTCCTTGGAAAGGTATAGTTTTATGACTACAAGGTAGGGCTGAAAGTTGGACGGGCTCAACCCGACCGATCCGTGACCGACCCGACATTTGGTTGGGCTCGGGCAGGATGTATCGAGTCCGATCTCGAGCTTGGGCTATACAAAGACCAACCCGATAAAACTTGGGTCAGGCTCGGGTTGAGGTCTCGGGTTGCCCGACCCAACCTGAACCCGATCAATATATAAGTTACTAATTAATTATAATTGAGTGTGGCTCATTTGTGTTGAAGGCATAGGAAATTCCAGTGTTGTTGGGTCTCATTGGTCCACATCATTTCCGATGACTCAAGCTAATAAGATATGCCGGATTTTTCTCTCCCAAATAGATTGCGTGCTACACAAAATGACTTTTAAAGAAATAGTTGTCTTATATTTTAGCTTGTTTGTTTAGAAATAAAATGAAGCTCTTTACTATAAATAAATACATATATAATTAATAAAACTATAGATACAAAAAATAAGACGTGTATTGAAATACAATAGACTAATGTAATAATGAAAATATTATCATGTATCCAACCGGCCAACCCGACCAACCCGACCGAGCCCGCTTGGGTTGGGCTTGGGTTGAGAATTCCCAACCCGAGGTTGGGTTGGGTTAGGTTTGAGGTACAGGAACCTTGGGTTGGGCTAGGGTTGAGCACCAACCCGACCCAACCCGCCCGACTTTCAGCCCTACTACAAGAGTAAGGGTAAGGGTAAGGGTAAAGGAATATAGGAAGAGTAGCTTGTGACAGTAAGTATTCTCAAAGAGCCAGAGTTCTAAAATTCATGGAGTCGACTATAATCATGGCTGAGTTGACTCTGTTGAATTTCAAGTTACAAGTCACCTTGTTGAGGTCCTTTGAAAACTCAATATAACCAATTTAAACAGTTAAAAAGGTTTATTTTGGAGATTTGCCTAAGTATAGGGGCATATTTGTTCTCATTTAGTTTAGAAATGCAGAATCTAATAATTCGTTCTTTTATCGCTTTTGCTCCTTTCATATGTTCATTAATGAATTAAATAAGATACATGCATATATGTCTTCAGTGACTAGAGCTGTGCAAAACGGACCCGATCCGGTGGATCCGACCCGACCAGACCCGATCCGACCTGAACCGATGGTCTGGATCGGTGCGGATCAGGTAGCCCCATCCAGATCCAAAATATTTCGGGTTGAGTTCGGATTGGCCCTGATCTGACCCGACCCGAAAACCCGACCCGAATGGACCCAGACCAATCCGATCCTACCCGATCCGGAGTAGTTTGTATTGATCTTTCTACTTTTTCCTGTGGTATGGTCCGCTTGAGCTTTGGATATGCATCAATTTTGGGTTCAACCACTAAAATGATCTGCGAAAACGAATGGACGACATGGATAAATCACATGCATTCAAGGTGGGCCCCAACAGAGTTTAGGGTGTACAATAACAAGATGTGCTGGTGTACCGGACAGCCGTGTAGTTGGCTGCTGTAGGCGCTAGCTGTAGGTATCGTGTCGTGCTAAGATGAGCACTGACGCTCCTCGAGCTCCGAGTTGTACGAACGGTTCAAAGGATATCAAAGTTACATGGGCCCCACAGTGATGTATTTATTATATCTACACCGTTCATATATTTTTAGAGACCATTATAGAGCATTGTCCAAAAAATGAACAATATCCAAAGATCATCTGGACCACACCACAAATGGCAGCAGAGAATGATTTTCGCCGTTAAACAATTTGTGTGGTCCACATGATAGTTAGATCTGTCTTATTTTTAGTCTCAAGCCTTAAGACGAGCTCGCCAAATGAATGGACGGTTTGTATATAAGACATACCCCACCATCAGACTCATAGAACTTGCTAACCTCAATACAGCAAGTCACGTCCGTGACTTGCGTGAAAAGAAAGTAAGTGCCGTGCTGTGCACTTCAACATGATAATGTCCAGATAAAGCTTCATGCACTTCTTTCATAGTCATGTGGGGCCCACCTTGATGTATATGTTTTATCTAAGCCGTTCATCCATTTTGATGTATCATTTTAGGCGTTGAACACAAAAATATGATATATTGAAGATTGAAGTAGACCACACCATATCAAACGATCCGAATCGTACCTAATCCGATCCGACTCGGTTTCCCTGGCCAAGTCGGACTCGGTTCGGTCCGAGTCAACCAAACATCGGATTGGTTCGAGTCAGGTGATCCGGACTCGGTCTCGGATCGGATCGAGTTTGGGTCAAACAATTAGAATTTCGGATCAGACCGAATTAGGCCCAATCCGATCCGACCCGGACCGATGCCCAGCTCTATCAGTGACTCAGCATGGAAGCTTCTGGTGCACCTAGGCAGTGTATATCATTGACATGGACTGTCCATTACGTCAAATGCGCTCTTCATTGAATGATAACTGCATCATAATCTATAAACTGCATCTCTATTGGATAAACAAATTTGGTGTTTGAGTTTGTTTCAAAATCTCTTCTTGATTCAAGAAGTTCTCGGATGGTGGGGGTCCTTGCATTGAGAGTTTTAGAAAGAGGAAAAACTTGGTTTGGAAATGGAGTTTTCAAATAGACCCACATCAGAAATGGAGAAACTTCTCTCCTTATAAGGGGTGCTTGCATAGGCGCTCAAGCCCTTTTGAAGAAAGGATGCATGTGTGTGGGGGGATGTTTTTTCACAAGGCTCCACCTCTAACCCCCTTTCTCTTACGTTCTTTTGGTTATATTTTTATCAATATTATATTTATTAATATAGCTGTTTTTTACCACTACAAAGTCTAACCTTTAAAAAAAAAAAAATTTTTTAATTTCATTAGTCATTAGTTTTGATATCAATGACTTGGCCATGTTAGTTACTTATATGGTAGAATTTTCGTAGAAATCATCTCAAGATACTCGTCTCTTTTTCTGGGTTTTTTATTGTGTTGTTGGATCGACCTGAAGGTGCAATCAGGGTTGATATCTTATATTTACACACGTTGTGTGAGCAGGTAGGCCCTATCCTGGGGGCATCTCAGCTGTAGAATCACTACACTAGGTCATTTGCACCTGTGGGGTGGAAATTGTCCTAAATCCTACATATAGCGATTTTCAATGGCGCTTCAGCTCACTATAATCTGACAGCAGGCAACTCCATCTCGCTCTGTGTTTGGCAACTCTAGCTAATCTAGAGTTGCACCTGTGGGGTGGAAATTGTCCTAAATCCTAGGCATAGTGATTTTCAAATGCACTTCAGCTCACTATAATCTGACAGCAAGCAACTCCATCTTGCTTTTGTGTTTGGCAACTCTATCCTGGGAGCATCTCTGCTGTAGAACCACTACACCAGGTCATTTGCACCTGTGGGGTGGAAATTGTCCTAAATCCTATGCATAGTGATTTTCAATTGTGCTTCAGCTCACTATAATCTAACAGCAAGCAACTCCATCTCGCTCTGTGTTTGGCAACACTAGCTAGTCTAATCATTTTAGAGAGTTATATCTTAGACCCTTTTTTGTGTTAGCTTCAACATTTGGTGGCTTGGTGCATGAGTTGCTTGCATTTCTTTGCTGAGGCCCTATATAGATAGCAATCGGATGGGCAATCCCTACTTCCCACCTTCTTAGTGCTTTAATTTTAAAAAGTGTCCTTTCTAAAGCTGCAGTTGCAAACCATGCAATTGGCTCTTTAGTTGTAAAGTGTTTTTTGTTTTGAAAAAAAGGAAGTATCCTTTCTTAGCTCTTTAGTTGTTAGTGGTGTCCTTCCCACCTTCTAAGAATCACCATCCCCAAGAAATCCTGGCCATCCAACCAATGGCCTGGAAGACCGATGGCTACAGAAACAAGGCCGAGTTCTGATGGATGGGATCATCTGAGTGTGATTTAGCACTGTCATGCATGGATCATGGACCAGAATGAATGGAAGGTCCAGATTGATTGTTTTGTTGGACTCCACATTCCAAATGCAAGTCACAGCAATCTCTTGATGTGCCACGAGGACCACTGGAGCATTTTCTATTCATGTAAATGCAAGAGCGTAATTGGACTTTTTGATGTGGCCAGAAAAAGAAAAAAAAGAAAAAAAAGTTTTGTTTATTCGGCCTATAGAGCAAATCCACTATGGAGGTCTTGACTGTTGTGGAAGGAGAGACACATATCCCAAACACATTTGGGTACTAACAGATGTTTATTTCATTATGTGGCCAAAACACCCTCTTTTTCCTTAGTATGACTGATTTGCCCCTGGCTTCCATACGTGCATGCAGGTGAATCTCCTCAGCAAATTACAACATCCTCATTTAGTGACTTTGATTGGTGCATGCCCAGAGGCCTCGTCGCTCGTATATGAATACTTGCCCAATGGTAGCCTGCAAGACTGCCTCTTCCATAAAACCAATGCCCCTCCCTTAACATGGAAGACTCGCACCTGTATTGTGGCTGAAATCGCCAGCGCCCTCCTCTTCCTACACTCCTTCAAACCTGAAAAGATCATCCACAGTGATCTTAAGCTCCAAAACATTCTTCTCGATTCCGAATTCAAAAGCAAGATTGGTGACTTAGGAATTTCTCGCCTTGTGAAAGAGGAGACCGCCCGTTGCCCATCTTTCCGCCGGAGTACAGAGCCAAAGTCTGCATTTCCTTATATGGACCCGGAGTATAAGAGGAGTGGAGAACTTACACCCAAGTCCGACATATACTCCTTTGGGATCATAATTCTACAGTTACTAACTGGGATGCCTCCTGTTGGGTTGTTGAGTGAGGTCCGTCGGGCAGTGTCGAGCGGGAAATTGTCATCGGTTTTGGACCCATCTGCTGGAGATTGGCCTATGTTTGTGGCAAGGAGGCTGGCGGAGCTGGGGATGCAATGCAGTGAGATGAACAGTCGGGATCGGCCAGAGCTTACTCCAGCACTGGTGAGGGAGCTGGAGCGGTTGCACGTTGCGGAGGAAAGACCTGTGCCAGCTTTTTTCCTGTGCCCGATCCTTCGGGTGAGCAATAGAATCATTTTGTCTAAGGATCAAGATGTTATGGCATTTCACCATTGGTTAACCTTAAGAGGGCCCCAGTTGAGGGGGTGCACACGGGTCGGTTTGGTCCGGTTCCGGGGTAAAACCGGAACCGAACCGTTCCTAACGGTTCTAGGATTTTCGGAACCGGAACCGAACTGTTAGCACACTAGAACCGAACCAGAACTGGACCGTGAAAACCGGTTCGGTTCTGGATTGGTTCCACGATTCTGGGTTTTTCAAATATGGACAGGTAGATACCCCCATTTTTCCTCGCTTTTTGTTTAAAAGGGGAACGTCCCTTGGGATATTTTTGAGCACCCTACATGATGGACGGTTCAGATCGCGAAAAGGGATGATGGGTGGGGCCCACTATCAAAACCCAATCCATGCACGTCCATCCTTGGACGTTTTTGCATGGTTTGAATATTTTGAAAAAAATAATAAGTGGGGCCTCTTCTGATGGCATTCTCGGAGATCTACTCCTTTCATCCTCTTCGTAGTAACGACTAATGTGTAAGAAGAGGTAGGGACTACGGTTCTACTGTTTGGGTCGGTTCTACCTGCCCCTAAACCGGAACCGAACCGTATTCAACGGTTCTTGTAATTTTGGAACCGGAACCGGAACCGGTGCTGTCCAGAACTGGACCAAACCGGACCGATCCAACGGTTCCGGTCCGGTTCCACGGTTCAACCGGTTAAATGTGCACCCCTAGTTGAGGGCACTGAAACTAATATCCTTGGATTAGATTGAACAGGGTTCACCAAGCAGCAGGGTTCTTTTCTTGTTTTTTTTTCTTTAGAAAAGAAACACAAATATTGCAAGCAAGCAAGACTCACATGTACCTCTACGGATCCATGTGCATGAAACCCATGGCAATGATCTAGAGGCCCCACCATGTTTGGACCATGGCCAAAACTGACACCAGTCTTATCTAATTGCTCAGATGGGGGACACTCTTCAATAAATGTGAACCGTTGATTAACCATTTTTTTTTTTTTTTTTGAAAGCTCCATTTGGATGGTTGGGGTCATCTGACTGGTGTGGTTATTAGGCTATGGGCCATCCATATGGGACCCAGCAGATGCACAGCCCAGATGTGGAAACATTCTAACAAACTTCTCTGGAAAAAAAAGATCTCTTTATCCACCTTCAGAGGGTGGAAGCCTAATCTTCACCTTTGGAAAATGTCCAAGTTTGTCCTTCATCTCCTTTTTAATGAAGGATATCATAGGGGCAAAACTGTCATTTATGTCTCGTGCAGCTCATCTAACTCCGTTTTTTTTTTTTTAATTTTATTTAATTTTAATTTTATTTTATTTTTGTTTTTGTTTTTTTTTTTTTTTGTTTTGGCAGGAAATCATGCACGATCCTCAAGTAGCAGCAGATGGTTTCACCTATGAAGGCGAGGCCTTACGCGGATGGTTGGAAAATGGCCGGGAAACTTCTCCCATGACCAATTTAAAGCTGAGTCACCTCAACCTTACTCCTAATCATGCACTTAGATTCGCTATTCAAGACTGGCTCTGCCAATCTTAATGCCAATGTAATGTATGCATGCATGTATGTATGTCATCATCATCTAAGCCCAATCCGAGCTAATTGGGTTTGGCTACACGAATCTTGTTCCACCATTCCACTATCAGCGGCCATATCCTCATTTGTATGTATGTATGTATGCATGTCTACTAATTTCTGTACATAAGTGTCTCTCTGTCTCTGTTCACCTTTAGAGTTGCAACCTGATAGGTTGGAAGGAGTCCTAACAACTTCTATTGTGCTTGTTATAACCACACGATAGCCCTTCTACCTGTTTTATCAATGAATGTTCCACCGACAAGTGGCTATATATGTTATTTTATTTTTTTAATAATTGTATTTCGTCGATGTAATTAGTGCTCAGATAACATGTTTGTATGGGGAAATGCTAAAAAACTCTACCAGGTCTATTGGCTCTGCTTACTGAAATTGAAGGCAATGCCGGCTTGAAGCAAGCCCTGTTTGGGTGTGCATAAAATCACATTTGGATCAGATAGCCAGTGTGACTTTCCTTTCAGCAGGCGCCTACAAGCTATATTCAAATTGGAATTGGGTTTGCTGCCTCAGACATGCTGAACTGGTGGAGTGCATCTCATCAGCCATGGAGAGCTGAAACACCCAAACCAGCTCCAGGCATTGCATGTGTTTGGATGTTTTTCTCTTGTGATTCCTAATCATGCATTTGATCTAATTGTGATCTTTGATAATCTTTTTGGCCGATGGATGGCTGCACCACTCGTAGGTGTCTGAAAATCCTCAAAAGCAATGAGCCAAAGGAGTCCCAGCAGCCACCCAGCTTGCCATGAGCGGCGGTAGCCATCTCCAACCACAGTTCATGTGGACAGCTCAAAAACCTGGCCTTCTCATTTTGTCAAAAAGAGAAGTAAAAAATGATATGTTGTGAAACACAAAATTCTACTGCACAAATGGTATACATGAATGCCAATCTCAACAGTCCAAATGTGGGCCCCAATGTGGATGGAGGATATCCAACCGTATAGAAAGGTCCATTTTAAGTTTTATTTGGTAATTATTTCATTTCATAAATTATACACGAATTCTTGCATATCTATCACAGTGACCTATTACGTGGAGAAATGACTCCAGGTTTATGAAATCCACCCCATCCATCAGGAAGGCCGCCCTTTGTTTGGTCTTATCCCAAACATAATGTTGATTCAACACTCAGGTGGGCCACCCTATAAAATTATAGCTTAAACCTCTAAATTCAGGTGGTTTTTGCAAACCTAAATTTTGGGATGCTGTGAATTTTGGAAACTTTTCTCATATTAACGAAGCAGATCAGATGAACGGATTAGATGATGATGGGCGTTCCCTCATCTATTTCCTATAGTGTGGTGTATATATGAGGTTTGGGTCAAATGAGCCTGACTTTCGCTGACACGGTCTTCACGTGGGTAGGATCCAGTCGGTCCATCTGATAGGCCACCGTGTGTTTAGACTGGGGTCCAAAAATTACACTGGTTCAACGGTTAGATACACTACACCACGGGAACGAGTTGAGATGGGAACTCCCACAATTAAAATAGTTCAAAATGTCTGAAGGGTCTGTCGTGGTGTTTATATTCCATCCAATCCATTCATCTTACATGCTACACGATGATGAATGAATGGGCTGAAAATCAGGATATTTCAAGGCTGATCAGGATATCTCAGAGTTGATTTTACACCGTTTCCTATGTTTTGGCCCACATAGGTGGTATTGGGTTTTTGTTTTTAAGGGTTTCATGGCAAAAGTGTGGCGTTGCACCTGATGGACGGGGTCGATCAAATGCATGTATGTTCGTCCACGTCGCTAACCACGTAGCGGTTAGCGTGGGTCATACCCTCGGAAAGGGATTGGCTACTCCCCTGCCACTAGCCAATGGCTAGCGGTCGGTGCTCTGTGGGCCCACCATGATGTATGCGTTTCATCCATGCCGTCTATCTATTTTCCAAGATAATTTTATGATATGAGCCTAAAAATGAGGTATATCCAAATCTCGAGTTGACCACGTTACAGGAAACAGTGTTGATTGAACGTCCACCATTAAAAACTTTTTAAGGGCATAAAAGTTTTCGATCAAGCTGATCTTTGTTTTTTCCCTTAATCTAGGTCTGTATGACCTAATCAACAGATTGGATGTCAAATAAACAGTACAGTGGGCCTTAGGAGGATTTTAATAGTGGATATCCAGTCACTGTTGTTTTCCTGTGGTGTGGTTCACCTGAGATTTATATCCCTATCATTTTTTTTTTCTGTATCAACCCTTAAAATGATATGTAAAAATGGATTAACGGCGTAGATAAAAGACATTCTTCATAGTAGGGCCCGCGGAGCACCGACCACTAGCCGCAGGGGAGTAGCCAATCCGTTTTCCATGCCCTCCGCGTGACTCCACGAGCCAGCCACGCCCACTGTGACTGACAGCTATGGCTGTGAACGAGAACGGATTGGCTACTCCCCCTGCCACCAGCCCCACCATGATGTACATGCTTCATCCATTCCGTTCATCCATTTTTAAAGATCATTTCAGGGATTTGTCCCAAAAATGAGAGGAATATAAATCTCAGGTGCACCACACCATATGAAAACAATATTGATTGGATATCCACCATTAAAATCCTCCTAGGTCCACTGTACTGTTTTATTTGACATCCAGTCTGTATGATTAGGTCATACAGACCCAGATGAAGGTAGGGGCTCAAGCCCTATGCAAAAGTTACCTCTTATAAGCCCCAAGTTTTCCTTGATAGTTTTTGATGTGAGAAAGGTGAGTCATTAAAACACAAAAATAACAAAATAAAGGGGAAAATTTTGAATTTTGAAACACATTTTATATTTAAAGTTATTTTAATACAACAAGGTGCACCCTACAATCATGTGTACCTACTATAAAAATCAGGCCGATTAAATCATTAGGTGGCTACAAGTTAGAAAACAATGTATAATCACTCTGAAAAACCTCCAAATTCAAGTTGTGCAGTCCACAAGGTATATCCAACCCACCCAAATAGTTTGCCCTGCCCCACCATAATGATGGGATGGAAAAGCCATTCAAGTCGCTTATTTGACTAATGAGGATAGTGACATGAGTGATGAATGGGTTGATTGATGGCTTGATTGATGGATTGATTGATTTGACAACATGATGATTTGTGCAAGTGGGGCCCACATGATTACGCGACCCACCTCGGTTGTGCTAAAAGTGTAACTTCCAATCTAGATATCGCAATAGGGTGTGTCGGGCAGCGTTGGAATTGCGACGCCCGCGCGGTCAATAAGTCACGTGGGGGTCGTTCAGATACTTGTAAAGTTTTTAATTGCAAAATACTTTATATTTGAAAAGAGTTTTAGGTGTAAACTGTTTACGGACTATTTTATTTGGCTTTTAAGTGATAATTTATTTACAGGTAAATAGATTATTTGTTTGGTTAACTTGTAAGCATTTATAATATATAAATTAAATATTCATACCACAGAACTTGAAGCAGTAAACCCGCTAAAATCAATAACTACATAAAAATATTTGACTTTTTTTTGGGCACCCTAGGAGAGCATCAAAGCATGTATGTACTAGAGAATTGGATGTCCTCCACCCATTATGGTGGGCCCCAAATGCAATCTAGAAGTTTTTAATGGTGGATGTCCTATCTTTCTATCTAGTGTGGTCCATTTGATGATCAATCAAGGTTTTTTTTTTTTTTTTTTGGGAGAGTATTAAGGGAAACATATGATGGACATATTAGATATATTGTACACATTTCGGTGGGCATCACACATCACAAGTGTGTATCAATCAATGTGTTATATTATGGATGATGTCTTTTTAGCTAGAATGATTACTTATAATCTCATACATGTCTTTTTGACCCGTTTCTCATTATGGTTGAAAGTTATAATGTATTTTTAGCGTGAAAAGCCTTTACAAGCAAATGCGGGTATTCAAACCACCCTTGTAATCCAATTACCTATAATTTATTTACAACTTAGGGCCTATTTGGATGCTTGTAAGTTGGGTAAAATGTAATTGACTTACAGGGAAGTCACCTACAGGTAGTGTTTGGGGGAGGAAATTCACCTATAAGTCACAGGTAAATCTTCCAGAAAACTGCAGGGGGTTGGGGGTGAGAAGTCACTTCCCTGTAAGTGACTGTAAGTGCTATAATGTTTAAAGCACACTTTAGTTGTCAAATTTCATTTAGTCAAAATATCTTGTCAAGTGATCTTCAAGTATGGTTCAAGATCAAGGTTCAAGCCTGGTCCAAGTTCTAGTAGAATATCAAGTTCAAAATGAAGTCAATATCAACTGATGTTCGAGTAGAAGATCAAGCTCCAAAGAAAAGTTGAAGTCTTTAATCTACTTCATGACAAAGAAGTTCAGTCATTTCAGGTATTATAAATCCTAGAAAGACCTTAAGTTTAGGTGCTTTCAAAAACTATTTAATTTGAGTTTTTATACTTGTGATTACTTGTAATTCGACCAGCCTAAGGTTTGGTTCGACTAGTCTAAGTTTTTCTCGACTAGTCCTAGTACAAACCAAAGCAAAATTATTTTTCTGTTGCAAATTCGACCAGTCGAATGGTCTGTTCAACTAGTCGAAGGAGGATCTTCGACCAGCCCTAGGGTTCTCGGCTCGAAGTCCAACAACTAAGTCAGTTCGGATTTTGACATCTTTGACCAGTCGAACAGAGCTCTTTGACCAATCGAACTGGGCTTTCAACCAGTTGAAGATTGGATAAATCTTATCCCGCTCAAATCTAGAAATCCGTTGGAACAAAATCCGGTGCTAGGGCTACTCGAAGACTGTCTTAGGTTAGTCGAAGATTCAACTTCTTTGCCTATAAATTGAGGTTCTCTCTCAATCCAAAATATCAATTATCAAATTATCATCATCTAAATTCTTCTGCTAGGGAGAGAGAAGCTCCATTTATAATCAAGCTATTGAATGGTATTTATAAATTATTTTATAGATTTTGTTTAATTCTCTTAATCTCAGACTCTGTCATTCTGATTCTAAAGAAAGTGAATTCAACTCTTCTTTCTAAAAAAAAAAAAAAAAAAGATTTAAGAGAATTAACCTAAGTAGCCATTAGTTTAAACTTAATTAAAATTAATAGAACCATGGACCTTTTTTATATGACTGAACATTGAACATTATACATTCAAGAAAAATGGTTTTCGGTTACAACTTATTCTACGGTGAAGATAAGTATACATTTATTTCTTTGTTTGGTTTTTTCTAAGATAGCTAGAAAATCTCAGTGAGGGTTTTTATTTGTGATAGCCCTGTAAAATCACAACCGTATCAGGTTTTAAGGTGACCTTGAGAAAACCTTATTCATAGTGAAAGCCAAGATTACGTGGAGAGTAATTTTGGAAGTGGAGTAGGCGTGGTTGTTTTAGAACGGTTGTTGACACACCGAACCACTATAATTCTTTGTGTTTGTGGTGAATACTTTTATCTTTTATGTGGTGAATGGTTGTATTTATATTTAAGTTAAAATGACGAATGATTGTAATATTTAATTTTATTTACTCTTGCAAAGTTTGAGATTTTGATTTTAATAGTATTCATGAAATAATGTTGTCCTACCTAAACTTTTTAGGTAAAGGTTGTCCTACGAATCAATTGAAATCAACGTTTTAATACTTAAGCAATTTAGATCTCTGATTTATTTACTATTTAACACTTTATTCGATTATTTGGCATAGTCCTATTCACCCCCCCCCCCCCCCTAGGACTTCTTTAGCTCTCCTTTTTAGTGACTTACACGCCTAATGTTTAGATTTTTGAAAAGAGGAAAAGGGAGAGAAATGCACCAATAGCCTACCTGCAATCAGCTCCAATCTCTCTCTCTCTCTCTCTCTCTCTCTCTCTCTCTCTCTCTCTCCCTCCCTCCTTCCCTCCCTCCCTCCCTGGAATCGTCTCTCTTTCTCTCCGTCTCTACAATCAGCTCTCTCTCTCTCTCTCTCTCTCTCTCTCTCTACAATTGTTGTGCGCCTCTCTCCGGTTGCTAGGGTTACAAGCTTCTTCATTTTTTTTTTTTTTTTTTTCTTGCTTTTGAATCGGGCTCGATTCGATGAGGCCGTGATAGTGGCGCTCACCTTATGTATTGATATATCTACACTGTCCATCAGTTCTGCAATCTCGTTTTAGGGCTTGGGCAAAAAAAAGAGGCAAATCTAAATCTCAGGTGGGTCAAATCACAAGAAACAATGGTGATTGAATGTCCACCATTAAAGAATACATAGGGCCCATCGTTATGTTTATTTTCCATCCAACCCGTTGATAAGGTCACACATATGTAGATAGGGGAAAACATAAACATAAGCTTGATCCAACTCTTTTGCAGCCACAAGAAATTCTATTGGTGGGCATTCAATTACCATTGTTTCTTGTGGTGTCTAAGATTTGGATTTTTTTTTATAGGGGCCATACCTAATAATGAACTGATGAAACATGCATCAAGGCGGGTCCCATGGTCCAGTCCATCATGGTGGACCATTGCTCTTATCTTTTTAATTTTTTTATTTAACTATTGCCCATTAAGATAGACCATTTTTTTAATTATTATTATTAAACCATCTTGTGTGTGGTCCAGAAGTTATACAATGATCAGGCTCTATTAAGGCATTCCAGATTGACATTGAGTGAGAAAGCCGAGATGCTTCTAACAATTTGAATCATATACTATCCAACTCTATAAATGAGTTGTTATCAACATTTGCTTTTGGACTTTTGGTTGATCTAATGTTCATCAATATATAGCCTCGAAAGAATCCATAATCTCTTTATGGGATGTTTCTTTAGTATGTTGCACTACTTTCTTATAGTCATTCTTCTTGTTGTAAATCTGGCAAAGAACCCAATCATCTAGCTACAACAAAAAGATTTCTTAATGAGCCCAATTAAATTTTTTCCATAGTTTCCTACTAATTCTTATATTAAGTTATTACTCAGTATTATAAGTATTTGAATCAGTGGGCCCACTTTTATAGCTAACTTAATAATTCTTTTAGCTTAAGAATTGGCTTAAATATTTATCTAGATGGGCCTCACAAAATTGTATATTTGGTGCCGAGTTTTTTTTAATGTAATCATAACATTTTGGAATGATTCCTTAAGATAAACTTGGTTTGATATGAATATACACATTTTTTCATGTAAGTAACTTACTTATAAGTGAATTACAACTTACATCCAAACAAGATTATCTGTAAGTGACATTGACATGCAAGCAACTTATCAGTAAGTCACCTATAACTTAAAGAACTTACAGGCATCCAAACAGACCTTTAAGGATTTTACTAACATCCAAACAACCCTTAATTTATTTTTGCTTGCTTAAGGATATGACCCTCAATTTTGATTTCTATGCTGACCATTTGTTTCTATGCTGGCCCACCTAATGAGTGAACCACCCCAATTCCTAGGCTGAGGGATCTACTGCCAAAAGCAATATGATTCTACAAAATCAATACATCTTAGTTCAACAGAACTATGACTCAAACATAAAAACATCCAATCAAGTTCCAATAACATTGAGAATCAGAGATTACTAGAACACTAACACAAAACCCTGTGTTTTTGATGCACTATATGATTGAATTGCAATTACTAGTTTCATTAGGCAGCGTAATATTGAGAATTTAGGATCCAAATTACAAATATGTTTCTTCCAAGCTGGACCTGAAGGAAATTTAACCCGAAATTAGAGGGCTACTCCTCACTAGGAATACTAGGAAACTTCATTTCACGTCAATTCACCCGAATCATAACTCAAGTCACTGGCACATCTAAACGCAGTCTGGCTGTGTTACTAAATCTGCAGACTCTGAGATTGAAATCCCAAATCCTATTTCATCTTTATACTGAAATTCAGACATTCAAAAGTGCGTCTCAATTGAACTGAATCGCAATTCAATTCACTGGTACATCCCAAACACAGACTAGCATCTGCAAGCACACCACACGACAGATCACAAGGTTGAAATCCCAAATCATATATTCATCTTTATAGTCGAATTCAGACATCCCTGACCATGGTCCTGAAAGCGAGAAACTTCCAACAAGTAAGATGATCTCATCTCTAACTCAGAGAAAGAAGCGATGCAGTTGTCTGATTTTCGTAAGTGCTAAATGGGTGATCTTCTTCTACTGCAGATTCATTCTTTGGATTGTTTTTCTGCGAATCCAGAAGGGGGTTTGGTGCCTGCCCTTGAATCTGCTTGTTGAATTCTTCCGGCAGGTGTTTCTTCATAGGAATTGTACTCACCTTCCTGCTATTCTGTAAGCTCCGATGGGCCTTGTTTTCTTTGAGTGGTTGCCGTAAGATTTCTTCATTCTTGAAAATCTGTACTCTATTGAAACTGCCCGAAGGATTTGAATTCTCCATTTCCTTATCTTGATCGAAGGAGCTGAAGATCTCTTTGTTCTGTTCATTGCTTTTGTCCTGCTTGATCGAACCTCCCTCTTTCAAGGACGAAAGCAGATCTTCCTCTCGGCTGTAACCAGAATAATGAGAATTACACCTCCCATAAGTATTGAAAGGCTGTTCTTTGTCTGCTGAAAAGGATGATCGTTGGCAGAAACTCCCGAATCCTTCGATCCCACGAGTGAGCTTACGAGCTCGATCACGTTCTTCTTTCAGGAGAGGTCCTTTCTCAAGCAGCTGAAGTATCCTCTCAGATTTCTTTCTTACTGTCAGACCCCAATTGAATCTGCATAGATCCATTCATCCCAAGCAATTCAGTTATCTGATATAGAACAGAATCATATGATCATCAATTACCAATTATTCAGAATGGGGCCCTTGGTTTAGTAATCCAGACCCATTGATCTGATGGGCCATGCCCCAAAACTCCCAGATATTTGAACATCATAGTCATCCAATTTCCAGCTTTGTTTCAGTTCAGTGCGATTGTCGTTGTTTTTCTTTCCTTCCAATCAAAGGTTTCCACTTAGTTTTTCAGGCTCTATGTTTCGGCGATCCGTTCTGTTGCTCTGATAGACCCCACAATGCAACCACGTCCCAAAAATATCCTCTTCATCCAATCTTCAGCTGTATTTCAGTTGAATGCAGAGTGTATTTCCTAGCCATCGATCAAAGGGATTTGTGGGGTACAGTGAGGCCCATCAGACCAACAGCTAGATCATCAAACCATGTTCCACGCATCGAAACAGAGGAAATCCTAATTAATTCATCTCATATTTATTTATCTAATAGAGAATTCAAGAACTAGAAATTAAGCAGATGAGAGAAATGTTTCATCTGAAAGTGAAGATAATCCGACCACAGAATAAAAAACCCAAATCTCAGATTACTGACCCTCTTTCGTCGATGTATTGAAAGCTCTCCAATTCCCGAATAACATCTCGATCGCTCCGAAACTCTGCTGCAACGCTCTCCGGCCCATGTGTTATAAGGTGTTCTAGCAATACCAAAGCCTGGTAGGACTCTCTCCAATGCTTTATATCATATCTTGCTAACCTGCATAACAGAAGAAAAAAGAAATCCATGTAAGATGAAAAATTCATACATGAACACAAATCAAATGGTCTAAAAACAAGAACCCAAAAACCTTTTATGCAGAATCTCCACAATTCTCCAATAATCATCGATTTCGAATGCAGCCCGATATTAATCCCATAGTTCGTGTGTCAGGCGCCCATGGATTCCCATTCGTTGCCTCTTCCGTCAGTCTTCAAAAACCAGAATCAAGATCAAGACCATGATGAAAAAAAGAAAAGAATACCGATGTGATTCAAGACTTACAGTTCGGCCGGCGTTACATCGGTCAGCGCCAACCGGGCTGTCTTGATCTTCTCTCTGAGAAAGAAAGATGCCTGCTTCTTCAATTCATGGAAGAAAGGGGTACCCATGTTGTTGCTTCCAACGATCGACGACATATTGGCAGTGATCGGAGAGGAAGGAAGAGATCAATGGTGAGGATTGGTTTCTTACGTGGGACTACTCGTAGATAAGAACACAACTACTCCACTAAGGCAACAAATTCCAATGGGATGAATTCAAAGGAGAGAAATCCATGGAATTTAGATTGTCATAGACGGAGATGATGATGTAAATGTGGGACATAGGAGGTGGAAATTCCAAGGGTAGCCACTTAAGTGGGTGTGTTACTGACAGTGGGGCCCAACTTGATAGATATGTTGTATATCCAATCCGTCCATCAGGTTTTTCAGCTCATTTTAGAATACATTTTAAAAATGAAGTTGTTTCAAATCTCATGTTAACCACACCACATGAAACAGTGTTCATTGAATGGCCACCATTAATAAATTCCTGGGACCTAACATTATGTTTATTGGCCATCCAAACTGTTGATAAGGTTACAAAGACCTGGATGAAGGGAAACACAAATATCAGCTTGATACAAAACTTATATGGCCCTACCTGAAGTTTTTAATAGTCAATGACCACTGTTTCCTGTGGTGTGGTCTAATTGAAATTTTAATCTACTTCATTTTTTGGACCATGCTCTAAAATAAGCTGGAAAAACTGATGGATGGAGTGGATATTCAACATATACATAAAATAGTCCCCATGGTCAGGGATTCTTCCACTAAATTGTTACTCTCGACTCACCAAATCCGCGCCTGGTTTTGGGAGGGGCTTTTTTGTCTTTTTGCAGAATGGGATGGGAGAAAAGTCAAGATCTGAGGCTCCTGAGGCGGTTTGAATTTTTGAACTAAAATATAACCGTTCTGCTACGGCAGGGAACGCTGCGGAAGGTGACGAGATTTTTTAGATTCTCTTGATATTTTGATATTATCGCGATATTTTTGTATTCTCGCGAGATTTCTCTTCTGCCAAAGAGAATTTCTTTCTTTCTGTTTATTTATTTTACCTGCGTTCATCAGGTGGCCCACCACCGTGTACGGTGTGGCTTGAAGTTAGGCCAACGGTCAAATGGGATTGACGGTCGGTTCACATTCAGCACACATGCGTAGGATGGATGAGTGTACCAGCCTGACGTTTTGGCTGCCGAGATAAAAACCGGGTCCCACCTGATGAATGGCGGGATCTTGCAATTGAAACGCCCGCAGACTATCATAAGGGATGAGGGGGACCACGGAGGACGCCGTTTGGCTGGTGACCCCAAGTCCAGCCAGCTAACTGATATCAGAGCTCTGTGGGCCCCACAAGGATGGGTGTGCTTTATCCACGCCGTCCATCCATTTTTCCAGATCTTTTAGGGTATGAACCTAAAACTGAGGTAGATCCAAATCCAAAGCGGAGCTTACCACAGGAAAAGTGGTGATTGAACGCCCACCGTTGAAAAGTTACTAAGGCCCGCGATAAATTTTATTTGCCATCCAACCTGTTAATTAGGTCACACAGACGTGGATGAAGGAAAAACACAAATATTTTTGGTGTGGATCATATAAGGCGAGATCTGTTATACCAACGGTATAGATCACAGAACGGTGGGGCCCACTCTACACTTAAAGCCGGAACGTAGTGTAGGTGTGGACTCCGCTCTCCGAGAGCGTACAGATGATAGGCAATCGACGACCGTCCGTTTCAAACAAGTCAATGGTTCCTCCCATTGGTGGGTCCCATTCGTTGCCCCTCATGGATGGATACGGATTGGCTACTCCCCGTGCCACCGGCGAATGGCTGATGGTCTGTGCTTTGTGGGCCCCATCATGATGTATGTGTTTCATCCTTGCCGTCCATCTATTTTTCTATATCATTTTATGGTATGAGACTAAAAATGAGGTATATCCCAATCTCAAGCAGACCACATTACAGGAAACAGTGTTGAATGAACGTAAATCATTAAAAACTTTTTGGGAGCATAAAAGTTTTGGATTAAGCTGATCTTTGTTTTTTTACCTTCATCTAGGTCTATATGACCTAATTAACGGATTGGATGTCAAATAAATAGTACAGTGGGCCTTAGGAGATTTTAATGGTGGATATCCAATCAATATTCCTTTCCTGTGGTGTGGTCCACCTGAGATTTATATCTCTCTCATTTTTGGGATCAAGCCCTAAAATGAACTGTAAAAATGGATGAACGGCATGGATGAAAAGATACATCATGGTGGGGCCCACAGAGCATGGCCCACCAGCCACCGGGCTGGTGGCACGGGGAGTAGCCAATCCGTTTCCCCTCATGGATGCTCACGGACGGCCGCAAATTGCCTTTGCCCCACGGCCACGGGGAGTTCCTGTGGTCGGAAGCTATGTGGGGCCCACAGAGATGCCTGTGACCAATCCACTCCGTCCGTCAATTTCTAAAGACCTCAATAGGAGGGAAGTCCAAATATCAGGTAGATCCAAAACTTATGTGGCCCACACCACACGAAAAATTAGGTATTGAAATCTCACCATTGGAAACTCTACAGGGCAACAGAAGTTATCAGGATGATATTCCTTACTACAGTTTATCTGAGGGGTAAAAAACTTGCGAACGGACCGTTTAGATGGCATATAAATATAATGATCGGTTATAGGAAGGTTTCAACTATGGTCGTTTCCATTCTTTCTATTTCTTGTGATGTAGCCCACCTGAGTTTTCGAATTACCTGCTTTTTGGCATTCTTTCCCATTGTGATCTTTAGAAACTGATGGACAGAGTGGATTTCTCACAAGCATCTCTGTGGGCCCATTTAGCTTCGGACCACATCAACTTCCTCTAGCTAGGGGCACATGTAGGGGTGTACGCGAACCGAGCTAGCTCGGTTAGCTTGCTTGAGTCTCCTCGTAAAAGCTCGACTCGGTTTGAAGCTGAGTTCGAGCCAAGTTGAACTGATTTTTTTAGCTCAAAAATGAGTTCGAGCTGGCCCAGCTCAACTCGACTCGGATCAAACCCACCTTGAATTGAACTTGGATCATACCAGTTGATGACTCAGTTACTTTGATATTGATATTGCTCACTAAGTGTTTGATGAAATGACTCAACAAAGTGTGGTTGTGGCAAGGATGATTTGTATATGAAACAAATATGCATTTTTTTTTTTTTTTTTTATGTTTCTTAGAAGGTGTTTGATAAAATACCAGTAAAACCATTGCAACTGTTTTACATACAGTGAGATTTAGAAGGTGCATTCTACGTGTTTGTAAAAATGCTGCACAGGCGAACTCGGCTCAATCATGGCTCGAACTGGTCCAAGCTATTGATCGAATTGAGCCGAGCTGGCCAGTCAGGCTTGAGGATCAAGCCGAGCCGAGTTTGAGCTGAGGTCAGCTAGTGGCCAAGCCAAGTTGAGCTAAGGGCCGCTTGACTCGGTTCAACTCGATGTACACCCCTAGGCACATGCAACTCACGTACTTGGCCCACGGTGAAGGCCCCAAGATAGGGAGTGGATTAACTGTTATCTGAGTAACACTCCCTAACCATGTGGGGCATATCTTGATGTATTTGTTATATATCTATGTTGTCTATCTGTTTTTTTTAATCTTGTTTTAGGAAGTGAACCCAAACTTTAAGAAGATCCAATTCTTAGGTAGACCGTTCCACTAGAAACATTGATGAATGACTGGTAAAAACTTTTTGTAGGTTACAAAAGCTTTGGATCAAGTTGTTTTTTGTATTTCCCTTCATCTAGATCTTGTTGACATTATTAATGGGTGGATGAAAAATAAACATTACGGAAACCTTGCAATGGGTGCTTTGGAATTTTTAATGGTGAGACACTCAATAAAAAAATGTTTCCTATAGTGTGGCCCACCTGATATTTGGATCTAATTAATTTTTGGGACTTCATTCTAAATTGGGATGTAGAAACAGATGAACGGCGTGGATAGACACCACATCATGAAGGTGGGCCCCATGGTATGGTAATACCCATTAAGGCACCCGTTGACACCAGATCCGCTCCCACAAGATAGAGGGGCACACGAGAGTGCACTCTCGTGTGTAAATAAGAACATGTTTGTGAGGCCACCATGATGTATGTGATTTTATCCATGTTGTCCATTCATTTTTTCATATCATTTTAAGCCATGAGCCCAAAAATGAGGTTGGTCTAAGGCTCAAGTGGACCACCGTAGGAAGCAACCGTCATAACGATGCCCCCATTGAAACCTTCCTAAGGCTTACCAAGAAGTTTATTTGTCATCCAACATGTTCATGATATGGCATGGACATGGATGAAGGTAAAACACAAATATCAATCTCCACTGTGGTCTACTTGAGCCTCGATTTGTCTTATTTTTGGACTTTTATTATAAAATGACCCGATAAAATAGATGGATGGTGTGGATAAAACCCATACATCATAGTGGGCCATGTAGAGTCCATGGATTGAGTTCGTCTATAAGGGAAGGACACAATCTACATCCATCTATAAGGTTTGAGTTGCTCATCAATCAATTCCCACTAGTTAAAACTGCCATATTTCAAGAATAATATGGAATATCACGAGGGTCATTATTTACGCATTTAATGAATGGTCAGAAAAATTGACAAATGGATGTGTTATTGGCCCACTCATTGAGCTTACTTTCTATACATTAAATTTAAAAAGTGGATAAGTGTTTTCAGGTTTTTTGGTATATTTATGACTTAAGGTGTTATATATTTGACTTGGAGTCGTCATTAACCAATTATTCATATTTTCATAATTAATTAAATTGTGTAGAACTTATGGACTACAGAATTTAAGAATTTTCTTGTTCTATTCACTCTTGATCTGCAACCAGAATAACAAAGATAGAAGGTATTAGGTACCTTCTCTGCCTGTACTGACGCACGGTCTCCGCTTCACATGATTCGCCGAAATATAAGAGATCCGGTTTGTTCTTGCATACGAATGAGTTAATAATGTACTGTATGGTATGTAGTGTGACAACGTGATACATACTTCAAGCAATGAATTGGAAAGGACTTCTCTACTCGGCCTCACATACCCGGAGAAGTGTTTGAAATCTAGTCAATTTGAGTTTTGATGGGCAAGATTCAATATACCTACAAGCCGTAACATATATTCTTGAATTGATTGGATCAGTATAAGGTTAAGAGTGGAGATGATGCACAATACTGATACAAATATGAATAAAGTTGACCAGAGCCGGGTGAGTGGATGAGTGGGTTGTCGCAAGAATCGACTGGAGTGGGCTAGATCGGCCTTTCAAATAACTCAGGTGATTGGGATCTAAGCTCAACTAATTTGACCTAAGGTTGGAATGACATTCGTTCTACTTTCTTCTCTACTTGGTAGATGGATGGGGTAGGCATCTCTTCTTCTCATCCTTATAATGAGTGATGGAAGATAAAGATTAGTGGATAGAAGGTAAGAGTCCTTGCCTGAGTGGTAGACTCTGAGGAGTTTCAACACGAGGTCTTGGGTTTGAAACCCAGAGGCGGTGAAATCCCACTATAGCGTGTGTGGGTGTGTGGTGGGTGCGTGTGTAAAAAATGAAATAATAATAATAATAATAATAATAAAGAAGGTAAGAGATGGTTTTAAAATGAAGAGAAATAGGGTATTTATAAGTGTTAGTGGTGACATTTTAGTGATTTTCGAAAAGTTCAGGGGCTAAAGAGGGTTCTAAGAGCTATGATTGGCTATTAAGAAGGGTGTGCCATATGGCACATTGTGATTGGTTGGATTGAATGGGAAGATGTATAATTTAGTAAAAAAACTAAGGATAAAATGATCATTTCAACCTGAGCAGGACTCCTAAGGTAAGGTTTTATTTCTCACCTTCACCTACCCCATGATGGAAGATCGTGAGATTCTACGTGGTAGGTGGTGCATCAGCCACATGGATAAGTCCTGATTTTGGCCAGGAGTCCCGTTAAGGTCTGGGTATCCCTTTGATCTAGTCCCTTTTGCTTTTATTATGGTCCTAGGATTAAATGTGCTACGCCTAGGCTTGGATTGGGCTTGAGTTTAGGGGGTCCCACGGTGTTCACACAACAAATATTTTGGATTAAAAAAATTGCAAAAAATCCTTCTTTATGCTTGCTTTTACTATAAGGTTCCTATCAGGTGGGCCACACATGATCATTGGTTCAGATCTGATCGTTAGATTATTAGATTAAGTGATTCAGTAGGCCCCAATACAGTTGCGATCATTGTAAATAGGTTTGGGGCGAAACGCTTGAACTGTATTCCCTATACACGATTATTAAGGTAGATATGGAAACCTACGGTGTGTATACCCTAAAGGTGAGAAGTATGATGGGTAAGCTTCTAGCCTTCTTTCTTATATATAGATGTCTTGGTCTCATCACCAACACAAGAAAGAAAACCCTAATCCCATTGAAGATTCTCCTAAAGGTGTAAGGTGCGGAAAATCAGAATTCTCGTCCACTACATTGAGGAATCTGGAATGTCTTTACAATCAGGTACGCCTTTAAGATTCCTGATTGTAAAGAATCTTAAAGGTATACCTGATTGTAAAGACATTTTCGATTCCTCAATATAGCAGATGGGAATCTTGATCTTCTGCACCTTGCACCTTTAGAAAAACCTTCAATGAGACTAGGGTTTTCTTTCTTGTGTTAGTAAAGGGACCAAGACATCTATATATAGGAAAAAGGGCGAGAAGCTTACCCATCACACTTCTCACCTCTAGGGTCTACATACCGTAAGTTTTCATATCCGGCTTAATAATCGTGTATAGGGAACACAGTTCAAGCATTCTGCCCCAAACCTATTTACAATGATCACAACTGTAGTGGGGCCTATTGAATCGCTCAATCTAAATAATTTAATGGTCAGATTTGAACCAATGATCATGTGTGGCCCACTTGATAGGAGCCTTACATTTACTTCATCACATAATTAAAAGTTGATAATTATTATAGTGAAATTGCATACTTATAGTAAAAGTAATTTAAAACATAAATAATCCAAACTGCGTCCAGTGTAATTGTAGATTGAACTAAAATAAACTTGTTTAAGTATTTACTTGTCAGAATGGCAAATGTTTTTTGAACGGTTAGGTGAAAAATATCCAATGATCCTAGTTTAACAAACAAGCGCTTACAAATTAGTGGTTAATATTGGTTGACCAACCTGATTTGTGGTAGACAATTTTACATGGTCCTACTCATTGGCACTTGTACCATCGGCCTTTTTACATCTCAAGTCGGCCACATGTTCATGTCAAAATATATAGTTGAGAATTTGATTCAGAAGCTTCTGTAGTTTAATATATGAAATATATATTTATATTATTTGAGAGTAGATTAGGTGTTACCTGGTTAACACTTTACCGTGTAGGGTTGACCTTGATGAATGTGTTGTATATCACGCCAACCATCCATTTTTTCAGCTTATTTTAGGACATGATCCCAAAACCTAAGCAGATACAAATCTCCGGTGGACCACACCACAAGAAAACAGTGATGAATAACCATTGAAAACTGTTGGTGGACCACAGAAGTTTTGGATTAAGCCTGTCTTTATATTTTCCCTCCATTCATGTCTGGTTGACCTGATCATCGGGTTGGATGGAAAACAAACATTTCGGTGAGGGCCTAGGAATTTTTTAATGTTGGGAGTTCAATCACCACTGTTTCTGTGGTGTGGCCCACCTGAAATTTGGATTTGATTAATTTTTGGGAACAAATCATCAAGGTGAGTCCTGGGGTAAGGGTAATACATAATCCACTATCATTTATTATTTACTTATATATAAATAGGCTCAGGTGACTTACGGTGATAGATTGGGGTTTTTCCATGCCAAGCCTATCTATTAATCAGGTTATTAAAAACAAAACAAACAAACAAACCCACACTCATGCGGAAAAGTATTGCGTCGTGCCTGTCTTGATAGTCTTGGTCGGCAGGTGCTCTGTGGGCCCACCATGATGTATGAATTTTATATACGATGTCCATTCATTTTTTCAGATCATTTTGTATAAGCCAAAATAAAAAATAAAAATGATGCAGATCCGAAATTCAAGTGGACCATACAGTGGGGGTTGAATGATTACCATTAAAAACTTCCCGGAGCCACCGAAGTTTTGGATCAAGATGATATCTTTGTTTTCCCTCTATCTAGATCTGTGGGTCTATATAAACAGGTTAGATGACAAATAAATAAATATCACAGTTGGCCCCAGGAGGGTTTCAACTGTTCACTTTCTGTTGCGTGGTCCACTTGAGCCTCAGATCTGCCTCGTTTTTGGGATCATACTTAAAATGATATGGAGAAATTGATGGATGGCGTGGATAAAACCGTACATCACGGTGGGACTCACACCGCCCATGGATAGAGTACCTTCTTGCAAGACGCGGATTAGATAGTGACAGGTTGAGTAGCGACACCATGACGTATATATTGTATCTACACTGTCCATCCATTTGGAGAGATCATTTTAGGACATGAGACAAAGAATGAAACAGATCTATATCTGGAGTGGACCCAACACAGAAAACAGTGGGGAGAGTGACACTCACCGTTGAAACCTTCCTAAAGTCCACTATAATGCTTATCTGAGATCTAATCTGTTTATAAGTTAAGACAGACATAAAAGAAGGGGAAAAACAAATTTCAGGTTGATCGAAAACTTTAGTGGCCCTTAGACATTTTTAATGGTGTTCGTCACTCTCTCCACTGTTTTCTGTGGCAGGGTCCACTCGAGCTTTGGATCTTACTCATTCTTTCTTTTATGCCCTAAAATGATATCTAAAAATGGATGGACGGTGTGGATACAACACATACATCATGGCGGGTCCCACAGGCCACCGACCATCAGCCATTAGCTGGTGGCAGGGGAGTAGCCAATCCGTTTCCCTCTGGATACTCAATCTGTCAGTAGCTAATCCGCGTCCGTGCAGTACACTTACACTATGGCCGGGCCGGACATGTTGGGCCGGGTTCGGGTACATGCACGCGGCCCATTTGACATCCGTACCGTCACTATCTATTTCGGTGTTCCCGCGCTAAAGCCTTCTCTTACTCGAGAGAAAAATCATTCGAATCAGTTTCTCATATGACGATATATTGAAAGAAACCGTCAAAAGATAAATTGAATATTTCAAGAGAGATCATAGGGTCCTGAGGCTCAGCATACTCGGTCAACCAACAGAAATTTACGGGTCCATCATTTATCGATCCAGACCGTTGATCTGATAGCCCCACCATGGATGACGGGTAACCATGAAACGTCCCAGATTTAATATTCCACTTTAGGAGAATTTTGGGCATCCCTATCCACAGTAAATCCATCATATCAACGGTCTGGATAATCTCAACACTGGTCCCACTAATTTAACGCTCAAGATCATCCAAATTAGCCGGCATTTTTTAAATCGGGTCATCCATGGTGGGGTCCACAAGGTGTACGGACCAGATCCAAAGTTTTAACCTGCCGTGAACGTCGAAAACGCGGTCCTATCGTATTGCGATGGAGACGACCCTATCGTATCAGTGCCGTCTGCCGTGTACCGACAGGCAGCGGCACCAGAACTAATGGTACCGTACCATATTTCATTAAATTCCACTTGTGCACGAAATCTGTACCGCTGACACGGTAGGCCACACTATCCTTGGAAATGAATCTGATCCATTCACTCGGTCTACCACACATGTATGTTAAATCAGAACGTCCGTTGTACAGACATTCAAAACGGAGTTCTGTTCAAATTACTTAGTCAGTATGTTTTTAAAAAATCATTTTCTTCAACACCGAGATATACGTGTGGCCACAGCGTGGCCCATCTCATTATTGCATTGGTTTTATTTTCTTGCAAGGTGATCTTCATTGTGGGGCCCATCGTTTTGATGGTATGGATTTCTTACACGAGTGGTAAGTGGACGGGGAGAATGTGTCGCACCTCAAGTTATGGTACGGTTGCCTGTGATTAGTTATCTCCTTTGAATTGGACAGCCACCGCTGCCTGCCTACCCTTCTAAAATTCTGGCAATCGTTAAAACGGACGCGGATTCGGTGGATACGGAGAAACACCAGGGTTGGTGGATCGTGACTGTGAGGCCCACCTTGATGTATTTTTTTTTTATATCCATTCCGTACATACATTTTTATAGATCATTTTATGGCTTTCAAATAAAAATGAAGTAGATATAAATTTCAAGTGGACCACACCACAAGAAAGAGTGGTGAATGAACATCCGCCTTTAAAAGCTTCTTGGGCCCCACAAAAGTTTTGGATGAAGCTGGTATTTGTTTTTTTCATTCATCCAGTTCTATGCGACCTTATCAACAGCTTAGATGGAAAATAAACATTATGGTGGGCCCCAGGAAGTTTTTTATGGTGGGCGTTCAAACGATCACCACTGTTTTCTAGGATGTGGTCTACCTGAGATTTGTATCCTTTCACTAAATACAAGCTGGAAAAATGGATGGATGGACGGCGTGGATAAAACACATACATCATTGTGGGGCTCATATAGCTTTTCCAGCACCAAAGTGGTACGGGGCCAGTACCGAATACGAGTCGAACACCACCAAGCTACGACGTGTTGGTCAGCACGTAAACCGAATCCCCGAAAAGCATGGTTAGAGAAGTCTAACCAAAAGCCAACATTCAACGGTCAAAATTCCATTGTATCAGCAGCGAGGATTATCGAAGCCTTGTGATTTTTGAAGCATGCCCCACACCACACAAGACATTTCTAGCTTGATGAACGGCCTGAATCTCAAACATTTGTGCCATATGGACGGAGATAAAATACTTCGTAATTTATAAAAGAGGCCGGATCCTCTGCAACGCTTCGTAGGTTAAGCTTAACACACAACGCCATGTGTGGGGCTTATGTATACATGACATCTAATCCGTCTATCATGTGAGCCCCACCATGTTCTCCTTTTCAAAAAAAAATCTCAGGTAGATTCAATACTCAAGTGAGCTACACCACAGGGAACAGTTTAAATATGGACACCCGCCGTTAAAATATTCATACTGTGCATATGGGTGTACATCCAGTCGAACCGAGTCGAGCTGGCCTCAGCTCAACTCAGCTCGGCCACCGGTTGACCTCAGCTTGAACTTAGTTAGACTCGGTCCTCGAGCCTAGATCAGGCGAGTTTAAGCCAAGATCAAGCCGAGTTTGCCATTAAGGCATTTCCATATACACCTGGACTGCACCTTCAAAATCCCTCTCTATGTGAAACATAAGCAATGGTTTTACAGGTATTTTATCAAACACCTTCTAAGCAACGTAAAAGTATAATAATAATAATAAAGGGTATTTGTTTCATGTATATACCTTCTTTGCCACCAGCCATACTTCGTTAAGTCATTTTATCAAACACTTGGTAAACAACATCAATGGCAAAGTAACCGAGTCACCGAACTGGTTCGATCCGAGTTCGAGTCAAGCTGGGGTCTACTCGAACTCGGCTAGAACTCATTTTCGAGCTCAAAAAATTAGCTCGACTATTTCAAACCAAGTCGAATCGAGCTTTTTCGAGTCGAGTCGAGCGAGCTAATCGAGCTAGCTCGGTTCGTGTACACCCCTAATTGTGCATGGGGATCACCGTATTTTATATATAATAGCCAATTAGAGGTATACACGAACCGAGCTAGCTCGGTTAGCTCACTCGACTTGACTTGAAAAAGCTCGATTTGACTCAGTTCGAAGCTAGGGATGCACATCAAACTAGTAGAACCGTGGAACCGGATTGGAACCGACCAAACGGTCTAGTTTGGCCCGGTTCTAGAGTGCACCGGTTCTGGTTTCGGTTCCACAAATTAAAGAACCATTTAGTTCGGTTCAGTTCGGTTTGGTTCCGGTTTGGGGGTATGTAGAAGCAATCCGAATCGTGAATCCAAACCGTAGATCTAATCTGTGGAACCGAACTTGGAACTGAATCGTGGAACCGAACCTAGAACTGTGAGTTTACAATATATTTTAGTTGTATATTTGACTCATGATTTATGGTTTACAATGCACCATTTGCTTGTTTTCATAAATGTATTTTTTCACACCATATACAATATTTAAAGCATTCATCAAGTGGATCACAACACGAATGGACATGGGTTAAATTATAAAATAGAACATGCAATTGGGCCAAATTATAAAAAGCCCAGAACCGTGGAACCGATCCGGAACCGAATTGATTTTCATGTTCCGGTTCCGGTTTGGTTCTAGGGTGCTAACGGTCCGGTTCCGGTTCCGAAAATCCTAGAATCGTAAGGAAACCGAACCGTGTGCACCCCTATTCGAAGCTGAGTTCGAGTTGAGTCGAGCTAATTTTTTGAGCTCGAAAATGAGTTCGAGTCGAGTTCGAGCTGGACCCCACTCGACTCGACTTGGATCGAACCCAGTTCAAATCGAACTCAGATCGAACCAGCTCGATGACTCGGTTACTTTGATATTGATGTTGCTCACCAAGTGTTTGATGAAATGACCCAATGAAGTGTGGCTAGTGGCAAAAAAAGGTATGTATGTGAAACCAATACCCTTTAAAAAAAAAAAAAATTTATGCTGCTTAGAAGGTGTTTCATAAAATACTTGTAAAACCATTGCTGATGTCTTAAATACAGTGAGATTTTGAAGGTGCAGTCCAGGTATTTGTGAAAATGCTGCAAAGGCGTACTCGGCTCGAATTAGCCCGAGCTGCTGACCGGAGAGCCAAGTTGGCGAGTCAGGCTCGAGGACCGAGTTCAAGCTGAGGTCAGTTAATGGCCGAGCTGTGTCAAGGTGAGGCCAACTCAACTCGGTTCGACTTGATGTACACCCCTACATCCAATTACTGAGTGAAAGATACCTCCTTTCAACAATGAGGTCTTGGTATGGATCCTAGTGGGGGCGGCTAATAGTGAAGTGTGAACTGCCTGTGGGTGTGTACTAACAAGCTAACATATATATATATATATATATATATATATATATATATATATATATATATATATATATATATATATATATATATATATATATATAACATCCAATCCATTCATAAGACGAGTCCATCCAGGATCAATGGTAAATCCAGAATTTAATATATTCCAAAACTCAGGTGGGGCCACACCATTGGATTTTATAGGTTTTAGGCATGATTTGACATGGTGTGGCCCAAACGAATTTTGGATTGGCCTGATTCTTGGGTTCCTAGAAGAATATAAGGGACACATGATGGACGGATTAGATTACAATAGAACATCACGGTCGGATCATACGTAAGCTTGACCTTAGAAGCTTTTGTAGTGAACAGAATAGTCTTGATGTCACCTCCAAATTAAGAGTCTTTAAAAAAATAAATAAATAAATAAATTTGAAAGATAAGAAAAAAGACTGACTTTTTTAATTAAACATTGTAAGCCTTATGTAAGCCGGCCTGACATGTCACCAACTGCTACAAATATGTATTTCAGAGTGAAACGTGGACGGTCTAGATCACATGTTGTGACTTTGAGATCCGAAAGATCCAAACTTTCAACAATGACAGTCTGTGAGAGTGATATGATCCATACACGTGCACACATCAACTGTACAAGTAGCACATATATCTCAAATCAAGCTGTTCAAATCGCCTGGTCCCACTTTAGATGGGATTAGATGATACAACCCTCCAATTAATAGATATTCATACATTGAATAAGTTGAACCGTTGATCATTTTCATTTTGACTGTCCATTGGATGGCCACCAATTTCATGGTCAGGATCACTCATTCAGTGTAATGTCTGGATTATGCCCCATCTACGATGGACCCTTTTACTTGAACTTTCGGACGGTGATGAGTACAGTGGCAATGTGCATGCATGCTGATTATCGTACTGTTGCATTGTACTGAAAGGGCTACCTTTTCTTTTCAGTGGTAAGTAGTTGCCTTTTTCTTTGATTATTTGTACGCCTGCCCAACTAACTTCGGTGGAAGCTTACACGCGTGGTGAACCCAACACCACGGTCCACGGAGTTGGGCGCGGCTTGGCTGGATTCCCGGATCAACCGGGGTTGGTGGATTCCTATCTGTGGGCCAACTGTGATGTATGTGGTTGTTGCTTAAATCTGGATGAATGGATGCATGCTTGTAGATCATGTATACTTGTATTAACAATATGTAAAGAATAATAGGGATGTTGGTTGTGGCCAGAGACTCCCTTATATCTAAGTAAGGTGGGTAGACTAAAAGTAGAAGTGGGACTTGAGTTACAGTTTCTGGCGCACGCACATTTCTCCAGTTATTAAGTGTATTTATAAAATGTTTAGGCGGCTTTAAAACTTACGTATTCTGGTTTGATACGCCGGAATCGCTAGCAGATCTTTATTTGACTGTGGATCTACCTCCGAAAGTATAGCCGAGGTCAGTGTGATCTTCAATTAGAATCGTGTCAAATCTTTACTTTCTTGGTTTGAGGCAAAATTCTCTCTGCATTTTCCGCCTCTTTGGTCAAGATTGATCTGGCCAGCTCGGGATGTGATTCATGTTACTGAGATATGCCTCAGCTCAAGGTCGGCCTAGGGCTCATATCACTGCTGGTGCCTCATCAACTTGGAAAGTTTATCCTAGTATTTCTAATCGGCCTAACTTTAATGCATTTGTTCCGTGATTGGTTTCATTTCCTATATAGCAAGTCAGTTCAATTTTCCCCATAAAGGAGTGCCTTAAAGCTAGACCAATTATAATGCCAGGATAAATTTTTCGAGCTGATGAGACACCAACAGTGAGATGAGCCCTGGGCTGACCCTAAGTTGAGATGCTTAAGGGCAAAGATCAGTAACATGAATCAACTCCCGATCTAGCCAAATCAACCCCGACTAGAGAAGTGGAAAACCTGGAGAGAATTTTGTCTCGAACCAAGAAAGAAAAGATTTGACATGATTCTAACCGAAGATCACGCTAGCTGAAGTGGACTCAGTAATACTTTCAGAGGTAGATTCCCAGTCAAATAAGGACTTGCTATAAGTACACCCACTGCAATTGGATAAAAGTACGCACCACAAATCTTAACTCAAATCCCACTTCTACTCTTAGTCTACCCTCACACCAGTTGAGGTGGGCTCGATAATACTTTCAGAGGTAGATCCCCAGCCAAATATGAACCTGCTAGTGAATCCGACATATCCCACTAAGATACGTAAGTTTTGAAACTGCCTAAACATCCTATAAGTACACCCACTGCAATTGGATAACGGTATGCACCAAAAATCTTAACTTAAGTCACACTTCTTCTTTTAGTCTACCTACCTAACTTAGGCATCGAATGATCCCCAGCTATAACGGACACTTTCACTGTTCTTTACATATTGTTAATACAAGTATACTTGCATCTACAAGCGTCACATCTATTCATTCAGATTCAAGCAACAATATATGTGCCTTACATCTACACCGTCAATCCATTTTGAAAGCTCATTGTAGGGCATGATCCAAAAAACGAAACATATCCAAATCTTCAGTGGACCATGCTGCAAGAAATGGTAGTGATTGATTCCCTACCATCAAAAACTTCATGGGGCCACCATAATATATATTTGCCATCCAACCTATTGACTAGTTCACAAAGACCTGAATGAAGATACACACAAGTATCAGCTTGATCCAAAACTTTTGTGTCTTGATTACCAATGTTTTTTCTATTACGGTCCACTTGAGATTTGGATCTGCTTCATTTTTTAGATCATGCCATAAAATGAGTTTTCAAAACTGAGGAACATCATGGATATTATAAGATACATATATCATAGTGGGTCCCACGGTCAGGGATCCCACCCACTTCGGTGGATCGGATCCACCGAAGCCATGCCCTATGGAGTTAAGTGGTGTAAGGACTGTGGGGCCCACCATGATATATGAATTTTGTCTCCGCTGTCCATCCGTTTTTCCCAGCTCATTTCAGGCATGAGCCCTAAATTGAAGCTTATCCAAAAGCCTGTAGGTTACAATGTGATACTCGTGCAGTAAGGTTGATCTATCTGAGCCGTCCATTAGGTCCCTCAAAGCATTTCATCTGCTATCAGGCAAAAGTTACTCAAACTAAATAATTCTAACCATCTGATCGATCGCTAACCAAACTATATAGATGGTCAAGATGATTTACGGAAAATAGGTCCAGTCGGTTTTGGATAATCATGGATAACTTATGATTCTTAAGAATCAGTTATATTAGACAATCCTAACCATTACATATATGGCTTGGAAAATGGATGGCCAGGAAAAGAAGGTCAGCTTATGCATGGATTGGATGCATCCAATCACTTCGATTTTTCATAGTGGGCCATGAAATGTAGGACCCAATGGACTGACGAGATTGATTGATTGGATTAGTAAATTCTCTTCTTCCATATGATTTTAAGTTTGTATAATGAGGAATTAAAATGCCCTCACACGTGGAAACAAGAAACACGTTTGTAAGATCAGAACCGTTCATTAGGTGATTCTCCTTGTGCATATTTCTTGTCCAGAAACTTAAACCAATCTGATCATTAGGTGGGCCATATTTCTTTAGGGCTTGTTTCGGCGGTGGGATTAAAAGGGATTAGGTGGGATGGGATTCAAAAAACATAATTATTATCCATGGAAGGGATTGTCCTCGGTTGCCATGGGAAAAGATTAATACCATCATTTGTTGGTAATACGGTGGTACATTGAATGGATATACCCACCATCATTTAAAATAATTGAGAATAACACACGTGTTATGTCTAAACTGTTCATTTGTTTTGTAACCTCATTTTATGGTATGGCTTGGGCCTAAAAATGAGGTAGATCCAAAACTTATGTGCCCCAAAGAAGTTTTCAACGGTAAGTATTCAATACCCATTGCTTTATATGATGGGGTCCAATTGAGCTCTAGATTTACTTGATTTTTTAGCCATGCTCTAAAATAATCTCAAAAAATGGGTGGACGGTGTGGATATAGCCCACACATCATGGTGGGACCTACACAACTTGCTAACATTGAGTGAAATTCGCAGGGACCAATGCAATTCCATCTAATCTAATTCCAAGATTTTCCATTCTTCTCAAGCATGGAGTGAAATTGGCACAGGACCGAATGAATCCCATCTCACCTAATCCCTTCTAATCCCACCGCCAAACAGACCCTTATAGTACACATCTACAATCACATATCATCTAAAGAAGTTGCCGATAGAGAAGCACTAAAAGTCATAGATATTTATTGGACATTTGAGCAGAAGTCAAGCACATTTATTGGGCAAGTTGAAATCATGCATGTTTATTACACATTTGCTCTTCTAACAAGTGGGCAATGCCTCTTAGATTCAGATCAACGGTCCCTTATTAAGAACGACGGTGCATGGATTTTTACTTAAAAATAATAACCCACATTGGAACATCTCATCAAGAGCAGGATTAAAAGAACCAATGGTGTAGATTACACGAGTCATGCCATGTCACAAGTGAAAACCTGTGTGTGAAAGCAATATGTAGGCCATCTATCATCTACTTCAATCCAAGTAGATGATGGGACACTGCACCACGTTTGCTGACCGTCCTCATGCTTGTTAGCTAGAGTGTATAACACGGAATCTTCTTCCATAGAAAGAGAACATTATGTATATTACGGGAATTTTTAATTTGGTGAATTAAATTTTCACATTTTAAAGATGAGAGAGAAGTATCTCAAATAAAGACAAATTATTAGATTTAGGGTGCATTTGGATAATAAGTTACTTAAGTTACATATACCTTAAGTAGCTTATCTTGATTTTTATGCATTAAATTGTGATTAACTTTAAATAAAAAAATTATTTATAATTAATTATAAATCAAACTTATCTTAAATAAGTGACTTATCTACTTATGTAAGTAGAAAAAGTAAGTTATCCAGTCATATCCAAATGGGCCCTTATAAACCTTCTTTGTCGAATCTAGGGGTGTACACGAGCAGAGCTAGCTTGGTTAGCTCGCTCAACTCGACTCAAAAAAGCTCAATTCGACTGGTTTCAAAGTTGAGTTTGAGCTGAGTGGAGCAGATTTTTTGAGCTCGAAAATGAGTTCGAGCTAGCCCTAGCTCGACTCAACTCGAATCGAACCCAACTCGAATCGAACTCGGATCAAACCAGTTCGGTGACTCGGTTACTTTGATATTGATGTTGCTCACCAAATGTTTGATGAAATGACTCAACGAAGTGTGGCTGGTGGCAAGGAAGGTATGTATATGAAACAATTATCTTTTTTTTTTTTTTGAATTTTTATGTTGCTTAGAAGGTATTTGATAAAATACTTGAACAATCTTTGCTGTTGTTTTACAGACAATCAGATTTTAAAGATGCAGTCCAAGTGTTTGTGGAAACGCCGCACAGAAAAACTTGGCTCGATCTTGGCTTTAACTGGCCCGAGATGCTGACCGAGCTGAGCTGAGCTGGCCAGTCAGGCTCGAGGACCGAGCCAAATTGAGTTCGAGCTGAGGTCAGCTAGTGGCCGAGCTAAGTCGAGCTGAGGCCAACTCGACTCAGTTGGGCTTGATGTACGCCCCTAGTTGAATCCCAATTAGAGAACAACTACTTTTATTATGTTACCACGGTAATAAGGTGTATTGAAGTATTATACACTCTTGAATGTAAAAAATTTAATGAGTTTTTGACATATATGTATACTTCTCTCTTTTGTTGGTGTTTTTCCTAAACAGTGAATAATGATTTTATCCATTGAACATGATGATCATTGGATATATTATTAGTGTCGTAATTAATGACCTCATTTGTTATTATTAGGTAAACGAATTATTGGGTCCTTACTCTTGCCTGGGTGGTAGACTCCCAGTAGTTGAAACTCCTGGTCAAGGGTTCGAGTATCCATAGGTGGTGAAATTCCATCAGCATGAGTGTGTGGGGTGTGTGTGCCTGTAAAAAAAAATAATTAAAAAAAATTTTAAAAAAATAATTAAAAAAGTAAACAAATTATTTACTTTGTTGTTATTGAAACTTGAGTTTGGACATAATAGCCATTGATTAAAAAAAAACTTATGTTTCATGAATCCTAACACACTGTTATTCCATAGTTATTTTACAAGTTTTTAGATGAACAAGTGGTTATTCTTGTACGAGAAGACCAATGACGAGACATGATATAAATTCTTGACCACTGGACTCAACGGTAAGTTAATGCCTTTATCCAATCCTACATAAGGAGTGTGAGTGTTCATGAATATATAATTTTGTTAATACTCTTTGAACATTTTCCAAAGAGGATCACTTAGATTCTATATACTAGATTTGACGAATCTCGAACATAAGGACATGTGAAGAGTTTTAAGTTCCTGTATAACGAGCTTTGGCTCTCTAAACAAGGCTATCATGGTGGGTCCCATGTGTAGGTTTGATTAGGTGCATACATTTTTATATGATTGGAGTTTATATGATCTAATAAGGGATTTACTAGTTGTACAGAAACACTTTTATGCTTAGATCTTAATAATCAAACCATCCATCAACTAGATTTTTGGATGGGTTTGACAATTAATTAGTTTTAGCTGTATTTATAAAATTCTTGATATTTTGTTTTACTTATTACGAAGGTTTTTGTCACGCCCGATAGCTATCCAATTGTTAAAATCTTATAATCCTTCCAATGATATGCACGAGTACTGGTAGATTACTATAGTCAGTGGATGAATTTGATCAATTAAAAAATATAGGTAAGCAAGATAACGAACTTTAAATATAGCGGGGCATGCATAAGTTCATAGGGATGGGATTTCTTCACAATCCTTCATTGGCAGGCTTCCTTGGCAGCAATTTTGGTATTGTAGATAATTTACAAAAAAAAAAAAAGAAAGAAAGAAAGAAAAAAGCCGAAGAAGAGAAAACTAGGCTTACATCAACTACTTCATTCTCGGTAGTATACTCACAAGAGTTTCAACATGATTTCATGGGCTCTAGTACCTGTTGAGGTCAAAATCTAGACCACCCTCCACTCAATGCGGTGAACCTTCGACGGACCTTGGTCCTGCACAGAAGGGTGAACAAAGGAGACCCTGACTAAGCCGGGGGACCCTCCGATGCCTAAGTCAAGCTAGGGAATCTGGATCTAAGTAGAGTATAGAGAGAGGGTACGAGATATTGTGTACATGTTTCTTCCCCACAAGATACTATTTATACCCTCTCGCCTGAGATGAGCATGTCCACATAACTCGGCGCGTCTTAGGGCATTCACCACTTCCCGCGGGAGATTCGGCAACCCAACCGTCGTGTGGTCGTGCAAACGTGGGCGGTGAGTAACCATTGCTAATCGTGCGGTAATTGGACACCTCGAGGTACCACAAGTAGATTCCGATCTGAGTCTCAAACCGACCGCTTCGGCCTCAGATTACTCCGAGCCGACACCCTCGGCCCCAACTCGTCCACCTAAGGCCTCGGAGTGAAAGCGTAACTGATGCGGAGCCGGGAGTCTTTCCCCTCAGCTGTTCTCGTAACTCTAAACTTAGTTGTGCACCTCAAGTTGGCTCTGAATAGCATTGGACCTCAGAGTTGAGAAGGCTCGGATCTTCCCATAACAGAAGCCCCCTACTCTCCGAGTTCGGACACGGACTCAGAGAATAAACCTATGTGGAAGATCAACCCTCAACGCGTGCAGTCACAATCATGATTTCCATATTCGAAGAGATACGTCCTCAGGGTTTTTCGTCTGCGGGTTAACCTCGAGCGGACGCGTGGCGACGGTTAGGATCTCGAATCGTTAAGGTCATTATGAGGGATCGCCACGTAAGCCACGAGGGGCGGATAGGCGATGCTCCCACTGCTCGGAGTTCGTCTCACAATGCTAGAGGCACACGGCTTGGCAGGGCCCAAACCAGTAGAACTCAGCCACATGTCTTCCGAAGTCGGCTCGCGATGATTCGGTTGCAGTCATCATGTCTCGCCATTAATGCGAGAATCTTTCGTGAGTTATAAAAACCCTAGCACTCAAAGGCGCTCACATTTCTGTTCTCTGGATTCTTGTTGCTGTGATCTGCCTAAGGAGGTGATTTCCAGCGGATGTAACCTGCGGGAGAGGCGATTCCGACCGACTAGCAGTTTCCGGTAGAAGCGATTCCCGGCGATCATTCTGGACAGCTTCCGGTGAGTCGTTCCTACACTTCCAGATTATTCTTATTTCCTTCGCATCTGTAGAATGTCAAACGACTCAGAGATGGTCCGAGGCGATTACACCTTTGAAGACGATTCCGGGCCTGAGAGTTCGGATGACAGACGAGAGGCCTCTGAAGGCCCACTTGATGCAGTATCCCTCTATCCTCCGCCCAGGAGAAGCAAAGAGGTTGGGGCTCGGACACGCCGCGAGGGTGGGAAAAAGGCCTCTCGAGTCCCCCGAGATTCGACCAGGGGGGCTACGGAGATGCCTGCGAGTGAACGAGCGGCGGAGACCATCCCAGGGGGCTCTGTGCTGGTCAAGTCCCAGATGGAATGGATCCGATCAGAGTTCGAGATCCCAGACTCCGTCCAGATACGGGCGCTCGAGTCCCTTGACACTGCTAGAGCTCCCGCTAAAGGGGAAGTAGTGATCTTCCTCTGCGCTCTACAATGTGGACTCTGTCTTCCGATGCACCCCTTCATCTGAGTCTTGACGGCCTACTTGGGACTGGCCCGGGCCAGTTCACTCCCAATGCCTGGAGAGTTTTGATATCTTCATACATCATATGACGCCAAGTCAAGAACCCGGAACTGACACTAGAAAAGCTGATGAGTTTATACTTGGTCAAGCACAATATCAAGAGACGTGGTACTATTTCGCGACCCGCGATTGCAAGGGCTCGGGGCTGGTCCTGCAACTTCCGTTCTCTAATAAGGATTGGAAGAACAAGTGATTTTGGGCTTCGCGCGAATGGGAAGCGTCGGCGGTGGAGCTCAGGAACCTAAGGGCTTGATTTCCTACCCGATTTACCCTTCTAGGTCGGATCCTGAACAGTCTTTCTGCATTACTTCATTATTTGTTGTGGTCTAATCAATGTCTTCATTCCATTTTTGTAAATTTACCAAGGGGTTTGCCTCTCATCACCTCGGACCGGAAGAATCAGATTGCCAAGGCCAGGGCGCATTCGGAAGATCTACGCTCCTGGTCGATTCTGATCGCTGCTGATAATTAATCTTCATCGGTCCGGGCTCTGCAAGTCCAAGTCGCTCCCCACTTCATTTAGTAAATGCCCTTTAAGCCTTTCATTGTGATGAAATTGAAGGTCTCTCAGCTCGGACATTAACTCATTGTCCTGTGTGTAGGCATGGCCGAGGCCTCCAGATCTTAGAAGAGGAAAGTCGTCCCGTCCATCGAGGAGATGTTGAGGTCCGAACCACGAACGAAGACAATGAATCGGAGGAGGCAGGTGACTCCTCACGATGGGGGCCCCTTGACCCCAATTTCTGTCGCTGCAGCTCCGACTCCAGCTTCAATTTCTGTCGCTGTAGTTTCAGCACATATAGTGGTTGGTGCCGCGGTCGATAATGCTCCAACTCCCCCTCCAGCTGTTGCCCCTCGTGTCCCCTAAGCGCCTCCACTAGCCCCCGAACCCTGCATTGCTATCCCATCTTCTTCCGAATGGGAGGAGGCCATCCGAATGGTCGATGCGAGGCTCTCTCCTCCCAAAATGGGAGATGACCCCAGAGCTGAGGCCCAAGCTTCAATAGGGAGTGACACTGGGGCAGGAGGAGCGACGGGTCGGCTCTGGTCGGGACCGGTGGGGACAGACTTCAGCTGGGTTATCATATGTTTGGCTTAGTTCACTAGGCTGCGAAGCATGCTCCGGAGGAGGAGATAGCAGCCCTTCTTACCAAATTGGATGAGTCCTTCATCAACGACATGACCTCTGCCTTCTACTCGGTATTTTCCTAATCTTTCCGACCTTGATTCTCTTTTTATCACATCCTTGTGCTTATACTCTTCTTTTTTCTTTTTCCTTTTTAGTCCGTTCCGAAGGTCCTGATGACTCGGGAGAGATTAAGGGAGATCACGCAGAAGGACAAGGAGATAACAACTCTCAGGGGTGAAGTCGGGGCTCTCCGAGATGAGGCTGCATTCCTCCGAATGGAGCAGGCGAAACTACGCCGGCAGCTCGATGATGGAACGGCGTGAGAGCTACAACCTTCAGGCAAGATGCGCAACTGCCACGACCAAGCTGACGGGAGTCGGGGCCCACGCCGACTTGCTCGCAAAGGAAAATGCCCGACTGGGGGATGTGCTGGAGCGAACCAAGGTCGAGGCGGCAGAAGATCTGAGCCGAGCAGTAGCGCTGGCAAAGGAAGCTCAACGGGCTAAAGATGAGGCCTCCCTGACATTGGCGGTGGTAGCTGCAGTGGATGCGTACAAGTCTTCGGAGGAGAGGACCGCCGAAGCTACCAAGTTTTACAACTGCAGCTATGATGCTTGTATAGATGCGGTCCACGAGCTTTATCCGGACCTCAACCTTGAGCCCCTACTACCCGAGGACGCAGGGGAGAAACTAGCTAGAGACATCTCACCGGACCTGGTTCCCGCCTCTCAGCCTCCTCTGACTGAATAGTTTCTGACATTCCCTCTTCTTTAACCCTTTTAAACAGTAGTTTTATCATTGGCTTTGATGGATAATTTGGTGGATGATTTTTTTACCCTCTGGAGAGGGCGTGATATGATATAGTCAATTTTTTGAATGATGATTACACTGATGATTGTTGTTGACTGAAGAGCGGGCTCCTCGGCAAGTCGGCTCATCCCAGAGCCGTCTTCCCGTACTTAGGAGAACCCTTGGTTATTTCGCAGAATCTTGTGATGTTGAAATCATAAGAGCCGACCCCTTGAGGAGCCAACTCCCCCACGAATGGCGAGCGACTTTATGTAGATCCATTGGTTGCACGACGAGCCGACCCCTTCATCAAGGGATCGGATTGTCCATGGGCTTTTTTCCTAGCTATGAGGGGATCCTTTGACGAATTTTCGTGGGTTAACGTACTAACCCCTTCTTTAAGGGATCAATACGTCGAGTCAGCTTCTGCTTGTGAGAGGCAACTTTTTCATGTGTCGACAGATTGTTCAAGTAGATATGTAGAAACATAGATTTTTATTGAAAGCCTTAAAAGGCTAGTCGCTCTGAGGTGTACACTTATTGAGAACCTTCATCGGCTAGTACATCAGGGGTAGTAGATTTTCAGGTGCTCGACGTTCCAGGGGTGGGGGAGATGCCGGCTTCGAGATCCTCCAAGTGGCAGGAGCCAGGCTTGGTTGATTGGACCACGCGGTAGGGCCCCTCCCAGTTGGGTCCGAGTACCCCAGCCCCCGGCTCCGCAGTGTTCTGGAAGACTCGGCGAAAGACCAAGTCTCCTGGATGGAATCGCCTAGTCTTAACCTTGGAATTGTATAATCGTGCTACCTGCTGATGTCGAGCAACAACTCGAAGTCTGGAGACATCTCTAACTTCCTCGAGTAGGTCCAGGTTAGCTGCAATTTGCTCGATGTTTTTATCTTCCTGATAGTTCTTGACCCGAGCTGTAGAGAGACCGATCTCGACCGGCACCATCGTCTCCGAACCATAGGAAAGTAAAAATGGAATTTCTCCAGTAGACGACTTAGCCGTACTCTTGTAAGCCCAGAGGACGAATAGGAGTTATTCGGCCCAGTTGTCATTCGCTTTCTCTAATTTTGTTTTGAGATGGTGCTAATGACTTTGTTGACTGTCTCCACTTGTCCATTGGATTGCGGGTGCCGAGGTGAGAAATACACTTTCGAAATGCCGAGCCCCCCCAACACATGCCTCGAAACTTATTATTATCGAACTGCCTGCCATTATCAGATACGATAGTGCGAGGAATTTCGAATCGACAAATGATGTTCTTCCAAACAAAGTCAATCACCTTCTGCTCCGTGATTTTTGCGACAGGCTCGGCTTCGGTCCACTTAGTGAAATAGTCGACTGCAACAATAGCGAACTTATTATGTCCTTTTCCAGTGGACAAAGGTCCGATGATGTCGATCCCCCATTGGGCGAACGGCCATGGCCCGCTCATGGGGGTCATTTCCTCCGCAAGTTGCCTTGGCACGGCCGCATATCACTGGCACTTATCATACCTCTGGACGTAGCTCTTCGAATCCTTCTTGATAGTCGGCCAGAAATATCCTTGACGGAGTATTTTCAGAGCTAGGGCCCGACCACCAGAGTGATTTCCGCAGATGCCCTCATGAATCTGCCGAATCACATTGTCTGCTTCATCGGGTCGGAGACACCTGAAGTAGGGCTGTGAATGCCCTTTCTTGTATAATATCCCATCCAAGACTATGTACCGTGCCACTCTGACCCTTAGACGTCTTGCCTCCAACTTATCCGAGGGGACCTCACCAGATGTGAGGTAATTGTAAATCGGGTCCATCCAACTCGATGTGACATTCACTGGGTTGACCGCTTCTTGCTCCATTCGATCAATGCTTGGATGCTTTATGAATTCCATAGGGACAACTCGAGGAATCTTTCCCTCCGTGGCCGAGGCTAACCTTGCGAGGGTGTCGGCCCAAGAATTCTCTGTTCTCGGTATTTGATTGATAGTGCAGCTCCCAAACTTCTCTATTAACTTTCTGGCCTTGGCCAGATAAGCTACCATCTTGGACTTCTTGGCCTCATATTCGGTAGAGATGTGATTCACCATCAACTAAGAGTCGCATCGCACCTTGAGGAACTAGACCCCAGACTGGCCGTCAGTCTGAGCCCAGCTAACAGGGCTTCGTATTCCGCCACATTGTTAGATGCCTTGAACCCTAACCTGATTACGTACTGGATAGGTGTAGAGTCCAGCGCGATTAGGACTACCCTACTCCAGCAAGCTTGACGTGGATGACCAGTCCATAAAGAGGGTCCACCTCTGTTCTGACTTTGTATCTTGTTTAGTTAAAGGAGTGGGTGAAGGAGTTGCTTCTGTTTTGGTGTTCATTTCCTCTTGATTTAGAGCGGTGAACTCTGCAATAAAATCGGCCACTGCTTAGCCCTTGAGCGTTGTCTTTGGTCGGAATTGAATATCAAACTCCCTAAGTTCGATCGCCCACTTAGTTAACCGACCTGACACTTCAGACCTCTGAAACACTTGCTTGAGGGGAGAGTCGGTCAAGACAATGATAGAGTGAGCCTAGAAGTACGGGCGTAGCTTCCGAGCTTAAACAATCAGGCAGAGTGCCAACTTCTTCACGGGCGGGTACCTCGTCTTGGCATGTACCATTGCTTTACTCACATAATACACAGGGAGTTGCTTGCTCCCTACCTCCTTGATTAGCGCGGGGCTGACGGCTGAATCCGAAACTGCTAAGTATAGGAACATGGACTCGCCTTCTTCAGGTTTGGACAATAGGGGCGGCGAGCCCAAATATTGCTTCAACTGCTAGAAGGCGAGTTCACATTCTGATGTCCATTCGACCTTCTTATGACCCTTCAACTGCTGAAAGAAGGGGAGACATTTGTCAGGAGCTCTGGATATGAACCGTCCGAGTACTGCTATTCGTCTGGTGAGGCATTGTATTTCTTTTATAGTCCGAGGCGAACTCATATCGAGGAACGTCTTGATCTTGTCAGGATTTGCTTCAATGCCCCTCAGACTAACATGAAACCCGAGGAACTTGCCGAAGCCGACTCTGAATGCACACTTCGCGGGATTCAACTTCATACGATATTCTCGGAGGATGAAGAAGGTCTCTCTGAGATCTGTTAGATGATCGGACGCCTTAATGCTATTGACGAGCATGTCATCAACATAGACCTCCATGGTCACCCTATCTGCTTGGTGAACATCTGATTCACCAATCTTTGATATGTAGCCCCAGCGTTTTTCAGGCCGAACGACATGACTCGGTAATAGTAGAATCCCTTGTTAGTGACGAAGGTAGTCTTCTGCCTGTATGGGGGGTACATTGCGATCTGGTTATACCCAGAATAGGCGTCCAGGAAGGAGAGCAATTCATGTCCAGTTGTATTGTCCACCAACTGGTCGATCCGAGGCAATGAGAAACTATCCTTAGGACAGGCCTTATTCAGGTCTGAGTAATCCACACAGACCTGTCACTTTCTGTTTGCTTTCTTAACAACGACCACGTTCGCAATCCAATATGGATAGTGCATCTCCTCGATGAAGCCAACACTGAGGAGTTTGGAGACCTCATCGGCTATGGCTACATATCGCTCGGCGTCGAACGGTCTCCTCTTCTGTTTCACTAGTCTGTGATCTGGATCCACATTCAACCGATGAACCATGACGTCGTGAGAGATTCTCAGCATGTCCTCGTGTGACCATATGAAGACATCTCTGTGTTGCCGCAAGAAGGCTAACATCTCAGATCGTTGCTCGGGATTCAATGACATTCCGAGCTGAATTGTTTTGCTCAGATCTACCTAATCGAGCGGCACGGCCTCCAAGTCTTCCACTGATGAATCCTCTGTAGGTCCCTTAGGTTTGGGGACGTTGATAATGAGGGTCTGCTTCACCAACCCTTTCTGCACTGCTATTGCATAACATTTCTGAGCCTCACGCTATCGCCTCAAAGATAACCTATTCCGCCCTCGGCGGGAAATTTTATCATCAGATGGTAAGTGGAGACGACTGCCCTCATTGCATTCAGGGAGGGTCTGCCCAGGATGACATTGTGCACTGATGGCACATTAACGATAAGGAAGTCCACCAAGAGGGTGACTTGATGTCGTCATTCTCCCGCGGTCACAGGAGGGAGATGGCTCCTTCGGAGATTACCCTTTCTCCGGCAAAGCCATGTAAAGGGGTTTTCACAGGTCTGAGGCGTGACCTTGGAATCCCCATTCTTTCAAAAGCTTCCGAGTAGATAACATCAGCCGAGCTCTCAATGTCGACCATGATGCGATACACCTTGTGGTTGACTATGGTCATAGTCACTACTAAGGTGTCGTCATGCGGATGCTGAATTCCGCGCGCATCATCTTCCGTGAAGGTCAGACTGCACAGGCTGACTTGAAGCTCTTTACTCAGCCTCTCGGCCATGTGGACGTAGTGCTCCGGATCAGACTTCCGAGAGTGAGCTTTACGGGCCCTGTTTGAGTCTCCTCCACTGGATGAACCACCAAAGATGGTATGGATTTCAATCGGCTCTTCTGCAGCATTGCTCGACTGCTCTTTCTCTTCTCTCCTAGCTGTCTCTCCTCCTTGGTATATCAGCGCAGATGACCCTTATGGATGAGGGTCTCGATCTCATCTTTGAGGTCCACGTAATCAGTCGTGTTGTGGCCGTGATCACGATGGAAACGACAATACTTGCGTTTGTCTCCATGATATGGGTCGGCCTTCATGCAAACGGGCCAGTTTAGGAGTTCTGGCCTCTGACGTCTAGCAGTATTTGTTCAGTTTAGCAGGTTTTCTGCTCAGGCGACAATCACAAGGAGCGTGGTCGTCAGATTTCTTGCCGGATGACTGGGTTCTTCGTTCCTCAGCCTCTTCCCCTTAGCAGTTGGCTCTGCTACTTAAACATTTTTGTGAGAGTTGGAGAATTCTTTGGCGTTGGTGTACTTTTGAGCTCTGGTGACGAGCTCAGCCAATGTCTTCGGCGGATTCTTTCTAATGGAGAAGGTAAACTTCCCCTCTTTCAAACCGCTGAACACGGTAGAGAGTGTCATTTTATCGTCGTAGTCCTCCACTTGCAATGCTTCCTCGTTGAAATGGGAGATGAAGTCCTTCAACGATTCTTTAAGCCCTTGCTTGATGGTGAATAGATGAGTATTCGGCTTCCGACTTTTCTTACAACTTATGAATTGGGTAAGGAATAATCCGCTAAGCTCTGCGAAGGAACCAACGAAATGGGTTTGACCTGCCAGTACCAACTCTGAACGGACCCAGTGAGGGTGATTGAAAATCCCCTGCACATCATCGCGTCCGCTGCTGTCTAGATTTGCATCCACGAGCGATAAGCCTCTACGTGCTCGGAGGGGTCGCCAGACGCGGAGTATTGGATGACGGGAGGTATCCGGAACCTCTGCGACATCACCTCACTCATGATTGCAGAGGTGAATGGAGGTTCGGTCTCTTCCATCATCGCTTGAACGGCGGCGGGAACAGATGAAGGTTGCTGATTCCGCTGTAGTATCAGAATCTGATTACTAAGTTCTGCAAACCGTGCCTCCTACGGATCTTTGTTTTCAGCCACTATCTCTTGTGGAGCCTCTACCTCAGGAGTTCTTCTTCCCCTCCTCTTCTCTAGCTCATGATGAAGATCTGTCAGCGCCAGAGCCGAGGTGACCGAATCATTCGTTGGAGCCCGTGTCGTTTGTGTTTCCAAACCGGAGCTTGATTTTGGGGTCGACGGGAGGATTCTCAACTGAAGCTGGAAACCGAGCAGATTGGTGTTGTGACCCTTCGGGTCTCATACTCCGTGGTGCGGACTGGACTTCCACCACCGGTCCGACCGTTTCCTGAACGGGATGTGGCTGCGACTCCTGTCGTAGTTTCATCTGATTAATTTCGTCACGTAGGGCTTGTATCTCGCTTTGCATAGCTCGATACTTGGTAGCCCAATTGCGAGAACACTGGGAAGGTCCTGGAGCTGACTCGGCGTGAAGTAGTGAGGAAGACCGAGTCTGATCATTCTGCTTCGGTTCCACAGCTGCAGATTTTCTCTTTCCTCTTGCCATTGTACTTAAGAATAGGAAAGTGACTTTTCGTATCAGTTTCCCACAGATGGCGCCAAAAAATGTTGAGGTCAAAATCTGGACCACCCTCCACTCAATGCAATGAACCTTCGACAAACCCTGGTCTTACACAAAAGGGTGAGCAAAGGAGACCCTGGCTAAGCCGGGGGACCCTCTGATGCCTAAGTTAGGCTAGGAATCTGGGTCTAAGTAGGTGTAGAGAGAGGGTGTGAGATATTGCGTACCTATTTCCTCCCCATGAGATACTATTTATATCCCTCACCTGAGATGGGCATGTCCGCATAACTCGATGCGTCTTGGGGCATTTACCACTTCCCGCGAGAGATTCGGCTACTCAACCGTCGTGTGGTCGTGCAAACGTGGGCGGTTGAGTAACCGTTGCTAATCATGCGGTAACAGAACACCTCGAGGTCCCACAAGTAGATTCCGATCCGAGTCTCAAATCGACCGCCTCGGCCTCAGATTACTCTGAGCCGACACCCTCGGCCCCAGCTCGTCCGCCCAAGTCCTCAGAATGAAAGCATAACTGATGCCGAGCTGGGAGTCTTTCCCCTCGGCTGTTCTCGTAACTCTGGACTTAGTCGTGCATCTCGAGTTGGCTCTAAATAGCATCGGACCTTGGAGTTGAGAAGGCTCGGATCTTCCCATAATAGTACCCATTATGGTGAAATATCCAACTATGGTGTGAGTGGTTGGTGTGTATAGTGTGAGTGCATGTGAAATTTTTTTTTAAAACCGCTTTATTCTTTATCATCTCATATTACACATATTTAAACACAAGACTTGTTGCTGTTATCTGATGTCATGTAAAATAAGTAATTATTCTAAAATCTTAAACCATCAAAGGATGGTATATCAATGTATATTAAGGGACTTTAACACTCTAAAATCAGTGAGAGCTTAATCATATGCAAGCATATGGACCCAAGCCTACCTCATGGCCCAGCCTAGGCAATCCTCCTAGCCATATGGGCTAAAAGTTGCATGGATTCTTTCATGGGCTCAACTTTCTCATAATAGGCCTAGTTCAAGTTTGCCATGTTTTGGAGGCTATTTCTGTATCAAATCTGGTATGTATTTGCCATGCATGCTGGTGGGCCCAAGCTCTGTGAATGAAGGGACCATAAGCCCAGAAATCTGTGGATGATTTGTTGGCTTACTCGTTGCAGTTGTGGCCTGCATGGCCCTTTGGACTTTTCTTGAATGTAGATATGGCTATGTTCATGCTACTCTACTAAAGTGAAGGCCCCATGGTTGGTTGATCCAAACCATTGATCTAATTGGACCCACCGTTGATGGAGAACCGCTTTAAGCTTTCTGAACGGGAAGATTCAATCCTTCTGATATCTTCTTTGAAAGGTTGTGGTATCTTTGATTTATCATAACCAAACATCGATAATGATAGATATTCCATCTTAACCGTTGATAATGTTATATTTTCCATTTTAATCGCTGATAATGACAGATGTTCCATCATAACCGTTGATGATGTTGGATCTTCCATCAGCCATTGATAGTCTTAACCCTTCGTAATTATCAATCGCATTAGATCTCTCATTTTAAACATCAATCATCAGGTCACGTTCTCATATTGTATGGTACGTGAAATGCTCACGTGGAGATCCAATGCTTAGATTATGGATGACGGATCAGATGAAATGGATCCACACATTCCCGTGTAGGAAGGTCTGTGGTCAGAGCACTAAATGCGTGACTAAAATCGAACCGTTTAATCCCAATGGCATGTCCAACGACTTCATATTGGCAGCATTAGTCCATGCAACCTTCAATCCAAGGTGGGCGCATATGATGGACGGTCTGAATCAACGATTGGATGTTTTGAAGGTAGTGGAAGATCCAGATCAACCAAGAAACTTGCCATTAGGGCTATCAATGGGCCTGGGCCAACGTCTGTCCAAACCCAACCTATATAGTAATACTAAGCCCACTTGTAATGGGCCGTCCAATCTCATCCCATAATGAAAATGCATGGTCCAAGCCTGAGTAACCTGGCCACCAAATTTTACCAAAGATCTGGGCCGTCCATCACGGATGCTCCATCATGCATGATATATGATAAAATGCCCTTGAAACTCTAAATGGGACTCATGCTAGGTTGACATGTCTCAGACATGGACTGGGCCTGGCCCAATAACAAAAGGCCTGGATGGATCAAAGTGGGCCAATCTGAAATCCTGATCATGAGCCGTTGATGGGGACCTTAGTAGAAAGTTTCTTAAAATCTAGGCCCTTAAACTCCCCTTATAAAACAGGCCCATACCCGATATGTAGGCCTCTATTATGGGTCTGGGCCTGAACTTCATTGGGACTAGACCTGAAATCCTCAAACTGATTAGGCCCATTGCCCCTACTACCTTTGTTCAAATTATCCAGTCATTTTTAAAGGCAAAAAATTACTGAAAATATGAAGAAAAAAAATACATAAAAAGAAAATATATTTTGAAAGGCTTTTAGTCATTGTTTAGATATTTATTTACTTATTTATTTTTTACTTTTATTTTTAAAATGTAGTACATTTCATCTTTATTCTTTCTAATATTTGCAAATTTCAAATCAATATGGATCATTCATTATCCTACCAATGGATCGGATGATTCAGATGAGTCTGATCTAAGTGATAATTGATGAATACATGCGATTAGAATTGGGTCCTGCTTAGTGGACGGTCCAAATGGAGGATTATGCCCATTTCATAAAATGGACCATCTATCTTTTAAGCAATTGATCCGACGGTTAGCAATTCTTGAGAATCACTTGCAATAGCCCACATGACGAAAAGTCCATATAGACGATTATACCCTTTCCTCCTACAAATGACGCAGACCATCCATTTTCCTAGTAATTGATC
>JAJHSJ010000008.1:10786358-10975059 GCA_021015155.1 Magnolia officinalis
TCTTGAACTATGACCAGGACCACTAACAACTAGCTTTTTTTATTTTTGAACCATCCATGGTTCTCATACATGGGTGGCCCACCTGATGAATGGACAGGAGTAATTTCTATATAAGGTGCTTCACGGCGAAGCCCACCTTATGCATAGATTAGATGTCTCATGCACATGCCAAATTAGCATGTGTGTTGTATGTAAAGATGTGTGGAGCTAGTAAACCTAATAAAACTGAATGTATTCTCTTAGATTTGATTACATAGTATAATTTAGGTTTTATTAGCTTAGGACATTGTATCTTTAAACGATAGCTTAAGAGATTGAAAAATAAATAAAAAAATATTCGACTCCCCCTAGTTGACTCAACTCAATCAAATCTCAACAAGATTCCACAAAACTTGATCTAGTCACAACTTAGACAAAATTCGAGAATGACTCAGCTTGATGTTGGAGTTATGCCTTAAAAAACCAATGTGAATCTTGCCCATTAATTGTTACTCAACTACACCTGCACAAATTCAATACCAATAACACAACCACAAAAAAAAAAAAGATCTAAAGTAAAAAATTCAAAAGGCTAAATCAAAAGCAAAAGATAAGAAGTATAACTATTTACGTGGTTTGGAAATATGCCTACATTCACCGGTAACAAAATAGAGCTTTCTTCTTTATTAAAATAAAATAAACTAAAATTACAAGGCCTACATCTTATTCTCACTTTTTTTTTTCTGCATAAGAAATCTTTCACCCGAAAAACCCCTAAAAGAAGCTCTCATATTCTACACATGTTCCCTTATATAGAAAAGCCATAGGAGAGCACTTAAAAAATCCTAGAGAAACTAGGCTTCACTATCCTATACGTATGTAGAGAGAGAGAGAGAGAGAGAGAGAGAATATCACGAGATTCTCCCACTTAAAGACTAATTTCTCTAATAGCGAGGAAAAAAAAAAAAAAACATTCCAAGTAATAGTTTTATAAATGTCATCAATTGCCTGACAACACCAAGCCTAAAAGAAGTCTTGCACCAAACAATATCATCTCTTATAATAGGCTTTGTTAATATATCCACTATGTTGTTGTTGGTGTGAATCTTTTACAATGGCAAAGTATCTTTAGAGATAACATCTCCAATATAATGATAACCTACATCTACGTGTTTAGACCTTGTATGGTAAATTTGATTCTTAGCCAAATGCAAAGTACTTTGGCCAACATAATAGACACGAATCTTCTCATGTTCTAAACCAGGTTCAGTGACTAGGTCTTTTAACCATAAAGCCTCCTTCACAGCTTCTGAAGCAACCATATACTTTGCTTTAATGGTAGATGGAGCAACTGTCAATTCTAACATCTATTTTCAACGAATCAAATCACCTACAAGAGTGAAAACATAGCTTGCAGGACATTGGTGATCTTATTCATAGATCATGATGATCATAGGTCCTAAATGGACATGTTATAATGTCATAATTAATATGTGGAAGTACTTTAAATATAGATGAACATAGGTAGGGATTCCTCCATTTGCCTTTGGAAACTTGATGTTGGACACAATAGTAAGCGACTAAGGGAGAATTGTAGGTTATGGATCTTAGTACTATATTATTCATGACCATCTGACCTACACCTGTGATTACTATTATTATTATTATTATTATGTGCTCATCTTGTGTGAGGGAATTGATGATGAGTTACGATGGAAATTTCTACCACCATGCTCTACAACGAGTGAGTACCTTGCCTACCCACATACGAGTGAGTGTGCTATGAGAAAAGGCACTTGATGTTGAATTTATTGGACACTTGAGTTGGTGGATTAATTCAAGTTTGTAGACCAAGAGGTCTATCATGCCTAAGCTATGATTGACTTAAGGACATGCTAAATATGATTAATCTTTGGATTTGAGGACGTGAGAAGTTCAAGGTCTTGAATACAGGTGCTTTGGCTTGGTTTAGGAGGTCATTTTATGGTCAATGAAAGTCAATGTAGCCAGTGCATGCAGAAGGGTCCAATTGATTGGTTACGTAGGAATTATCATGTGGCTTAGATATTAATATTAGACATTCATCAAATGATTTTTAGTTGTACTTGACGATAGTCTAGTTATTTAGATATGGATTTCACCATTTAATTTACATAGGTATTGGATCAATTGTGGATGACCATGACAATGGGAGGATTGGTTGAGATATTAAGTAAACGATTAAGGTGGGATTATAAACTCCCAATATAGTAGGCAACTATAAGAATATAATGTGAAAGAGTACTATAACTATAAGAATATAATGTGAAAGAGTACTATAACTGGTGTCTCTTTGAAACTATAATTCCTACTTACATATAAATCCTATTCCAAAAGAAGAGGGTAGTGCTAAAGAGAGCTTTGGATGTCTTACCCCCTTGGGCATTACTTACGAAGAGAGAAAACAGATGGGGAGGAGAAAGAGAGAGAGAGGAGAGAGAGAGAGAGAGAGAGAGAGAGAGAGAGAAACCTCTTACCATTCCTTCCATCACATGTGCCACACAGGTGGGGTCTACATATGACAGCTCTATGGCTCTTCTCTGACCATGCTCTAAGGCTAACGTGTTGGCTCTCACATTCTTTTTTATCTAGGATATATTTGGGAGAGACATTCTAGTTGAAAGATCACCATCGGCAAGCAGCTTTATTAAGATAATTCTAACTGTAGGATTTCATTTTTTACTTTTCAAAACCTTGATAATATCTAAATGAGAATTTTTAGGGCAAACTAAAATCTGAATTCTGAAAAACTTTTATATTTGACTATGTTTTGAAAATCCTAACACTCACTCAATACAGCTCAACATTATTTATATACAAAATTCAGAAAAACTTGTACAAGTTTTTTAGTCTAGTTTCAAAACTTTTGTGGTTGTTTCGCATCTACATGAGTTTTGTGTTTTTAAAGCTATGCTTTGATTGTGTCATTCTCACGATTCTATAATCTCTCCATTCATCAGTCTACTGGGTCATTCTTCCCGGATAAAAGCACCACCCTCGGGAATCTCATCGGCATTTCTAGCAATCTTGAACTTTCTGGAAGAAGGCCTGAAAACTCGGAGGTGAAGAAGAACTGTAGGGTGAGGACATGGTTCTCTCTCTGCACAAAAGCTTGTGGTAATGGCTGCAATAGTCCCAACCATCCTCAATCACTTGGACACTTCCTTGAAGTGGAGAGAAAAGCCGCCGGAGTCTACCGGAGGAGGAATCGGAATCTGACCCGTTACCACCGAAGCGAAGTCCATGAATTTCGATCAGTTTATGAGTCAAATTCGCGGTTCGTGGGCCCCTTGATTGCTAGTTCTGATGAGTCTCTCTAGTTTTTGAGAAATGCTAGGGGTGATTTGTGCCATGTTCTAATGTGGGCTGTTTATCAGGTGGGTCCCACTATGTATGTAACATTATCCAAAAATTGGGCTGGTCTTATCATTTGGTGGGCCCCACACATTAAAATGGATCGGTGGGGTGGTCCACAATTTTCTGTACAAGTGGCCTACCTGATGAGGAACCTGATTTTTTGGCCACAACATACAGGGTTAGGCCCACCTGATGAACTGCTCAGATCTCACAGACATGAGACACTGGCAAATTTGGACGTTCATCTAGTTTTGTTTACAGATGTTCAGGAACCAGATCCATGGTTGGGATTAGATGTTGTAATGGGTCCCACCAGAGATTTATTCCCATGCCGATGGGTATGGTATACCATTTTCATGCTTGTTTGGATTGTGGTGGGTCCACCATGCTCCATCACCTTCCTGAACTCCATGCTTCTTTGTGTTGAATTTCATGCAGAAGTAGAAATGAATAAAGATTTCGTTTCACATGGCCCCATCTCTCGCACAGAACTACGAGTAGTTGTTTGATACATTGCCTGACCGTGATCACCTGTATTCATGCAAAAAGTCATTTTACACGTGCTATGATTTGATTCAATCCGAATTGTCCAAATCGTGGCCCTGCTTATAGATGGTTGATGATGCAAGTGTTATGAGATGTCTTAAATCTTAATATAGAATTGGGGTTCGATCGAACCTCTAAAATTTACAAATTGGTCTCTGGACAATTGTAGACCGTCTCCATCGATTGAAGTCTCGTCTCAATCGATGGATCTAATTCAGAAAATACATGTAAACTATTTGGACGGTTTTAAACATATTCGATCACTCGAACATGGAGCCTGATCGATCGATGCTAAGATCAATGACATTCACTATTTTGCGTAATTGCACAAATTGTTTCCTATTCCCAGTGCGACACTACACACACATATATAATTGCGAGATTAGAGTATTCTAAGGAGGGCTAATACATTTTTTTTTGGGTTTGGAGAGGATAAAACGAGGGTTTTTGGACATTGTAAGTGCATCAATCTCGTGTTGATGTAGTTTTCTGGTCGTCCTGGCTAGACCTTCAAGTACGTGCAAAACTAAACCACAACGAGGACCCTGATTGCTGCAGGGGACCCTCTAATGCCAAAGTTAGAACATGCACTCTGGGTCTAGTAGAACTAGGGTTTTTGTGCATACATTCTATCGTGAGTGAGGCTCTTATTTATAGCTTTGTGGTGCTAGTTGCGATATGGCCATGAATTTGCCGTACAGTCGCATATCATGCAAGGAATCATCCTCGGATCCAAGCATTAATATTCTCGGTGTGATTCTTGGAGAAGATCTCGGGGAGGTAATCCCATTCGTATATAGAGAGAATTCTTCTTTCTATTCCGAGGTCGAGGTCGGTACTCGATGTTGATGTCAGTACCTGAGGTTAGGTCAGGGGCCAAAGTAACAACTAACGCCAAGGTAGAAAGTGACCGACACTAAATGTCAGGGTGATTTTCCGACCCTCAAGCAATATATAAAGTCATCGAGTCTCGTCGTTCGGTTCACATGTCTAATACATTTATTTAGCTCCATTTTACTCGTAACATCTTATACTTTTACTTTCATAGTGATTCACCATTTTATTTTATTTTTTTATTCGCGAGAGTTTTTCCATGTAAAGTTTGTGTATGCTTATGATTGTTTTATTGCCTTTATCTTTGGATTGTTTGGGATTTGCTTATGTGGATTCCCAGCAGCAATAATCACAATGAACTTCTGATCTAACTGTTTAATTAGTGACCACCCAACGGAGTGGAAAAAGAATCATATAGTAGCAGTGCTTAGAAAAAGAACATATATGTATATATATTCTGCACACGTGACGACATGTCACACTTGGACGAGATCTGTACCGTTCATAAGGCAGGGCAGACTGGGGGACAGTCCATCTGGCTTACCCTACTACGGATTGAAGAGGGCTCAAGATGCCCACTGATCAGATGATCCTTCCCATCTGAACAATGGTCAGATGGTTCAATGCCCACAGATCTGATGATCCTTGCCATGAACAGCATGCTTTAAAACGATGGTAGTGAATTATAAAATTTAAATTAAAAAAAATTTTAAAAAAAACTGTTAATGGTCAACATTAAGTCTCAGAACTGAAGAAAAGTGATGGCTATGATCGTCTGAGAAGTGGGATTCTCGATCCATAATGCGGACCACTGGATGGACGATCCTGATTGATCCATTACCCTACAACATATAATGCAGAGGGATGGTCTTACCTTATTCTGTTTCTAGCATTAGCTCCCACAAAATTATGAGAACTGATCGCCAACTAGATATGGTGATGGATCCTAGGGGTGCACATCGAACCGGTAGAACCGTGTAACCGGACCGGAACCGACCAAATGGTCCGGTTTGGTCCGGTTCTAGAGTGCACCGGTTCCGGTTTCAAAAATCAAAGAACCGATTACATCAGTTCGACTCTCAGTTTGGGGGTATGTAGAACCGAACCGAACCATGGAACCGAATCTAGAACCAAACTTGGAACCGAACCAAGAACCCTTTGATTATTTCCATATTTGACTCATGATTTATGGTTTACAATGCACTATTTGATTATTTCCATAAGGTATTGTTGCACACCTTATACAATATCTAAGCCATTCATCAAATGGCTCACAACACGAATCGACATGGGCTAGATTATAAAATAAAACATGTAATTGGGTTGGATTATAAAAAGTCCAGAACCGTGGAACCGATCTGGAACCGAACCGGTTTTAACGGTCTGGTTCCGGTTCAGTTCTAGGGTGCTAACGGTTCGGTTCCAGTTCCGAATATCCTAGAACCGTTAGGAATGGTTCGATTCCGGTTTCACCCCAAACTCGGACCGAACCAACCCGTGTGCACCCCGGCCGAGCTGGACTGGCCAGCTTTTATTGGGCTTGGGCCTAATATATATGATTTTTTGGGCTGGGCTTGGGCTTAAGTCATGTTAGCCCAGCCCATTCTCAGGTAGGCAATTACTGGAGGTGTACACGAACTGAGCTAGCTCGGTTAGCTCGCTCGACTCGACTCTTTTTTGTTGTTAGCTTGTTAGTACACCCCATTGTCAGTTCACACATCACTATACCCCCACTAGGGAATTGATGCCAAGACCTCAGTGTTGAAACGAGGTATCTTTCACTCAGTCTACCACTTGAGCTATGGATCAGGGTGTGACTTGACTTGAAAAAGGCTCGATTCAAAGTTGAGTTCGACCCAAGTTGAGCTGATTTTTTGAGCTCGAAAATGAGTTCGAGCCGAGTTCAAGCTGGCCAGCTCGACTCGACTCGAATTGAACTCAGCTTGAATCGAACCAGTTTGGTGACTCGATTACTTTGATATTGATGTTGCTACCAAGTGTTCGATGAAATGACTCAAAAAGTGTGGCCAGTGGCAAGGAAGGTATGTATATAAAACCAACACCCTTTTTTTCTCCTGATTTTTATGTTGCTTAGAAGGTGTTTGATAAAATACTTGTAAGACCATTGTTGCTGTCTTAAATACAGTACAAGTGTTTGTGAAAATGCTGCAATGGCGAACTCGACTCGATCTTGGCTCAAACTCGGCTCGAACTGGCCCAAGCTGCTAACCGAACCGAGCCGAGTTCAAGCTGAGGTCAGCTAGTGGCCAAGCCTGACTTCGAGCCAAGATCGAAGTGAGTTTGCCATTATGGGATTTCAACAATTTATGGTGGCCCTGCCGGAGATAGGCCCAACTAAGATTTTGGGCTTGGGTTTGTACCAAACAGCGACGGCCAAAACCCAGTCCATTGCAATCCTCACCGCAAAAGCGGATTGCCTGTGCCCGGGGTTGTGTGGGCCTCCCAGAAATTTCTGTGACAAATCCACTCCGTTCATCTGTTTTGAAAGACCAAAATAGGATAGGATTCTAAAAATCAGTTATATCCAAAACTCAGTTGGCCATACCAATGAAACAACGGGAACAGAAACATCCATCCTTGAAACCTTCCTGGAGCTGAACATGATGTTTATATGCCATCCAAACCGTTCATAGGGTTATTACCACTCAGATAAACTGTAGGAACAAATATCATCCTGATACAATACTTCTATCACCCCAGCCGTTCAATCCCCACTGTTTCGTGTGGTATGGCCCACATGAGTTTTGGATGTGCTTGATTTTTAGAACCTGTCCAATTGTGATTTTTCAAAAACATGTACGGAGTGGATTTGTCACGGACATCTCTGTGGGCCCACAAAGGTCACAGGCAAGCCGATTCCCCTTACCACCGTTCACATTTTCTTGCCCTTTTTGATTTGATTGTTGTCTACTGTTTTCCTTATTAGGAAATTTATTTAATATTTCAAAACGAAAACGCTTGTTTGACTTTTGTACCAATAGGTGGCCATACTTTCGCTGGTGTGGACGGTACAACTTCATGTTGATGAGATCTGCACCGTCCATCAGGTGTGCCATCCTGTGTTTTGACGGGGGGCCCAAAAATCAGGCCAATTCAAAACTCAGGTGGGCTCCACCATAGGAAACAGCTGAGATGGGAAGTCCCACCATCAAAATCGTCCAAATTGTGTACAGGTCCATCAAATCCAATCCGCTCATCTAACACGCCACACAAGGATTGATGGATTCAGCAAAAATCAGACAATGTCAATACTCATGTCAGTCACACCACGTGAATTCAGAGACGTAGTCACTATTTATACAGTTACCTACAGTATAGCCCGCATAAGTACTGGATTCGACTGAAATTTAGGATCCATGGTGAAAATATGATGGCCCACCTTATGGACGGGGTAGATTAGACGAACGTCAATCAATTAGAGAAAATCAAGCAAGTCAGACTTGTTGCGTCCATTTTAAGTTACCCTACAACCTGCTGTAGTTTTTTTTTTTTTAAAAAAATGCAGTTGAAAAAAGTGTAGGTTAATCCCCCTGCCACCAGCCAATGGCTGGTGGTCGGTTCTCTGTGGGTCCCACATGATGTATGTGTTTCATCCAATCCGTCCATCTATTTTTCTAGATCAATTTATGGTAATAAAAAAAAAAAAAAGATATATCCCAGTCTCAAGTGGACCACATTACAGGAAACAGTGTTGAATGAACTTCGATCATTAAAAACTTTATGGGGCCATAAAAGTATTGGATCAAGTTGATCTTTATTTTTTTACCTTCATCTGGGTATTTATGACCTAATAAACAGATTGGATGTCAAATAAACAGTACAGTGGACCTTAGGAGGATTTAAATGATGGATATCCAATCACTATTGTTTTCCTGTGATGTGGTCCACCTGAGATTTATATCCCTCTCATTTTTGGTATAAGAAACTAAAATGATATTTAAAAATGGATGAACCGAATGGATGAAACACATACATCATGGTGGGCCCACAGAGCACCGACCATCAGCTCCGGGCTGGTGTCAGGGGGAGCAGCCAATCCTTTTCCAGGTTAAGCTAGCCTACGACCGGTTGCGGGTGATAAGATCTCCGAACTGAAATCTCAGTCAACGGATTCTCTGTGTTTGTTCTTTATGAAGCAAACAGATAGAATAACTTGTCGTACTGCCCCTTCCTTCCCTGCCGCATGTCACATGCGTATCACATCAAGGGCCGGCTGCAGCGGAAACGGATTGGCTACTCCCCCTCCCACCAGGTCGTTGCTCTGTGGGCCCCACCATGATGTTTGTGTTTCATCCATTCCTTTCATCCATTTTTACAGATCATTTCAGGGCTTGATCCAAAAACGAGATGGATATAAATTTCATGTGGACCACACCACATGAAACAATAGTGATTGGATATCCACCATTAAAATCCTCCTAAGGTCCAATGTACTGTTTATTTGACATCCAATCTGTTGATTAGGTCATACAGACCCAGATTAACGGAAAAATCAAAAATCAGTTTGATCCAAAACTTCTATGGCTCCCAAAATGTTTTTAATGGTCCATGCTCATTGACACTGTTTCCTGTAATGTGGTCCACTTGAGATTGGGATATACCTAATTTCTGGTTTCATATCATAAAATAATCTATAAAAATAGATGGAGGGCATGGATGAAACACATACATCATGGTGGGGACTACGTAGCACCGACCATCAACCATGGGCGGGTGTTAGGGGGAGTAACCAATCCGTTTCCGCTGCAGTGGGATGCTGTGGCCGAACTGATGAGTGGATTGTCATGCACGGTTAGGAAGTCATACACGTGTGTGATTAATTGGGGGTCGGGAGATGTTTAAATGCAACTAGCTGGATTGAGGAGTTATTGTCCGACCAGGTGATATTTAGCTACATGACATCTGACCCGTCCATGACGTGGGCCCCACCATAACGATGGGTGCAAAACTGGGGAGCGGATTGGGTGAGACCCCGGATCCAGCAAGGTGGGTGGGACCCCTGAGTGTGGGGCTCACAGTATGTATGTGACTTAAATCCCCACCGTCCAACCATTTTCAAAGCTCATTTTAGGGCAAAAACCCAAAAAATGAAAATGACTCAAATATTAGATGGACCAGCCCACATAAAACAGTCATGATTGAATCTCCACCATTCAAAACTTCATGGATTCCACCGGAATGTTTATTTGACATCCAACCTGTTGATAAAGTCACAAACACTTATATGAAGAGACCACACAAATACCATCTTGATCCAAAGCTTTTGTGGCCCACAAGAAGTTTTTAATGGTTAATCACTACAGTTTCCTGTACTGTGATCCATCTGGGATTTGTAACTGCTTCATTTTTTGGATCATGCCCTGAAATGAGCTTTCAATACGGACGCACGGCGTGGATGTAGTCACATGCATCACGCTGGGCCACACAGTCAGGGGTCCCACCCACCTTGGTGGATCCGGGGTCGGTCTTAATCCGCTCCTGCAAAACTGAGTCTAATCCAGTCAGCGTGTTGGCCAGACTGTAGAAAGCAACCAAGGGCGCATGTTCCATGCTAAAAGGTCTTCAAGGTGTGGCCCACCTCTTGGATTTGTACGTACGGTGTGGTTTGAATTGGTGGGTCCGAAGCTAAGGGATGCATGGTGTGGAATGATTTCCGGCGAAGAGGCAAATGGGGGAACGGATTGGCTACTTCTCCTGCCTCCAGCCCCGTGGCTGATGGTCGGTTCTCTGTGGGCCCCACAATGACGTATATGCTTCATCCATTCCGTTCATTCATTTTTACAGATAATTTTAGGAGTTTGATTAAAAAAATGATATGAATATAAATCTCAGGTGGACCACACCATACGAAAACAATAATGATTGGATATCCACCATTAAAATCCTCCTAAGGCCTCCTGAACTGTTTATTTGACATCCAATATGTTGATTAGGTCATATAGACCTAGATGAAGGGAAAAAAAAGAAGATCAGCTTGATCCAAAACTTTTATGCCCCGAAAAGTTTTTAATGGTCGAAATTCATTCAACACTGTTTCTTGTAATGTGGTCCACTTGAGATTGTGATATATCTCATTTTTTCTCTCATGCAATAAAATTATCTAGAAAAATAGATGAACGGCATGGATGAAACACATACACCATGGTGGGGCTCACAGAGCACCGACCACCAGCCATTGGCTGGTGGCAGGGGAGTAGCCAATCCGTTTACGGCAAATGGGCTCCTCAAAGGGAAGCGGATTGGCTGGTGTACCATACACCACCGACGTGGCTGGTGTGTTGACGTCACCAAGTTCTGTGGGTCCCATAATAATGTGTTATATCCAAACCGTCCATCCATTTGGCGAAGAGTACAATGATTGTTTTGGATAGATTTTAAGCAGGGTAATGACATCATTTACTTTCAACGTAAGGTTGAGCTGTGTGGGACCCACCTGATCCTGAACAAGGAATCTGGTGCGCCTACTAATGCTGACCCTGCATCTCAAGAATCATCCTCAGGTGGATAACCACAGGCAGCAATCTACAATTCTACTCCTAAAACATAGGTATTCACATGGTGTGGCCCACCTGAATTTTCCACTGGCCTGAGTTTTGTACGTGCGTATGTACAATTGAAACCTAGTTTAGATAGGTTTTTTTAATGCAAATATCATTCGTATGGTGTGGTTTATACAAGGAGATGAACAAGTAAAAGAGTGTTTTGTTTATTATTCTTCTAAAATATTTTCCATAGAAAGTTCTTATACACTGAGAGAGTGGAAGACAGATAAGTTTTGTACCTCCACTTTTCTTATTTAGTAAAGAAATATAGACAATATATATATATATATATATATATATATATATATATATATAATATATATATATATATATATATATATGAAAATGGTTATATGCGGTGGAGCTCATGGGAACTTCCCATGAGGTCGAGCTGTGTGGGCCCCACTATAATGTGTGTCGAACATCAACACCGTGAGTTTGATGGGTCCTCTTTAAATTATGGGATATCCTAAAAATCAAATGTACACGGAACTCAGGTGGGCCAAACCATCTAAAATCATATGAAGACATGCCTAAAACATACAAAAGCACTTGGTGCGGCCCACCTAAAATTTGGATGCGTCTGAAACTTGGTCCGACCCCTCATCCAAGTGGGACACACATAATGGATGGGCTAGATTTGTGAACTACATCTCAGTGGGCCCAAAAAACAATTATGAATGTTTTAATGGGAGGATAACTGGTCTCAACTTTTGTATGTCATGTGGCTTGTCATTGATTGACTTGATTTTTAAGCCTGAGGCCCACCATGGAATGGTGCATCTGACTGATGGGGTAGATGTTTGACACGCATCACAGTGGGGCCCACACAGCTCAACCTCATTGGAAGTTCCATGAGCGAGCTAGACGGCATAGAACTATTCCATATATATATATATATATATATATATATATATATATATATATATATATTATTATATATATTATTATAATTATTATTATTATTGAACTACGTGAATCCTTGCAGTAGTTGCCTTGTAAGTTTTATTGGCATTTTTTTCTTTTGTAATTTTTACTTGCATTCTACGTTTTGCATGTGTTTTTATGCAACACCGAATGGGGTCTCACCTTATGATTGGGTTACATGGTTGTTAGAGAAGGATGATCAATAAATAGTGGGTTGCACATGATGGATAGTCAAGATCATGTATAAGAGGGATGAGTGATTCAAAAGTAGGCCCATATGATGAACCGTGATTAGACATTTTCATGGTATAACAAATGTGAATCATCCATTTCCTAGCCATCTAGCAGAGATGGTTTGAATCATTTGCCAAAGTCGACTTTTGGGATTTAATTTACAGCAAAAGGTGAGCCCCCCACTTGATAGATGGTCTAGATCATGGATATGTCCTATTCTAGTGTAATAAAGATGTACCAACCATTCATATCTATTGATTGGATGGTTAAAACCATCATATTGGAGTGGTTTTTAGAGGGATGATCAAAGACAGGCCCCACACATTGGATGATTGAATATTCAATCTTACGTGTTTTCGTAGTATTTGTTTCCCATCTCTTGGAATGTAAATTTCATAAGCCAACCAAACAGTAAATCTAAAAAAATCATGAATTTGACAGGTAAAACCCCAAACAACTAATTGACTAATTAATGAACTTTAATTTCATAAAAATATCAAAGAACTTTCGATTGAATTCATGAATTGACTAACTTCACTCATCCAATCAGGCCTTAAAGCTAGAATCTACAATTTCTATTTAAAAATCAAACATCCTAACCACTACACTAATAACATATTAACTATTAATTCTCATCTTTTATAATTATAAATGAAGCATAGTTTCAGACAAAGATAGGCCAAACAGGTCTGACCAGTTGAACCAACGGTTTGATTGTTGAACCACAAGGTTTGGCCGGTTTCGAAACATCGAGGGTGCCTCTTGTAACCAGCCGACCTCAATTAGTCGGGATAAGGCTTAGATGATGATGATGGAGATTTTTTTTTTTAATCACCGTTCTACTTTTAATGCGTCACGATCAAAAGTAGACTGGACCCAGATGCCGGATGCTGCCGGATGCCGGAAGTGTTTGAGTCTACACCACGTGTAGTATTTCAACCGTTTTATTGTGCCCTAAACTATTGAAAAACCTTCAAAACATCCTTATTTCTTGTGAACATGAAGATAGCCGTTTTAATTGTGAAAATGACAGGTGAATCAGCAAGGAAGATTTTTATGGAGACTGCCAATAATCAAAAGATGTTTATAGTGATTTTGACTAGCACTAATAATGAAAGGTTAAGAAGAGGAGATAGGCATAATCATGTATTTAAAAACTCATTTTCTATGATCGGAAAGATTACAATAACACAAGTGTATCGGTTGGAGATACGTAAAGGATGACTAGTCATATTAATCTTTGTTTAATTCATTTTTTAAGAAGTATGATTCATGTCAATAAAGTATACACTGAAATTCAGTATAAAAACCATTTCTAACTCCAATCTATGCATCTGTGTGTCCAATGATGGTCCATAGCATAAAAATAATTTGGTTTAATCCTGACCATTGAATCAAATGCTTCTGATGGATTGGACGGTTATGACCATTTGATTTATGAACTTTTTCTGTCAATGGTGCATCTAAGAGGTAATCCAGTAGATGATGAGGATGGTTTATACACAAGTTATGGTGTATAGATTATAGACAAGCATTCTTGTTAATATGTATGGTGGAATTCAAATTGCAACATGGCTTGCATCCTATTGCTTTTCCAAAGTGGGCTGTGAGTTGGAATGTGATGACCATCTGATCTGTGGACCTTTTTCGTGTATGGTGGATCTGAGAGGTGGCCAGCTCACTGAAAGGTTTAGATGGACAGGCATATGCACCCACTTAACAATGAGGATGATTTATACACAGCTCATAGACAAGCATTCCTCTGATCTGTGATGAAATTCAAATTGTAGGATGGTAAGTTTCATCCTTCTTATGTCACCTTGTTGACCCAAACACAAGGTTCCAAACAAAGCTTTCTCTCCATGAATATACAATTGTCTAGGTGGTCCAAATTCACCCGCCGTTGCACGCATGGCATGTTTGGATCCATTCAACAAAACCCGACAATGTTTCCACATCAGGAAGAAGCTAGATATTGAAATTTCTCATATAAGAGAAGAGGGATCCATTCCAACACCAAAAACAAAGTAGGTAAGGTATCAATAGCACAGCAACAAAGCCTAACTAAAACAGGGCCCACTAGTAGGTGCCTTTTTCTTTCTCAATCATAAACTTTTCCACCCATACCTCTCTTTTGCCCCATTTTCACTTCCTGGATAGATGAAACATCATCTTCATATGCCACATCCCTAGCTGATTCAGGTAGTGGGTGGATAGTGACAAGGAAAAAGAAGAATTCATGTGATTGTAGGACTCTTCAAACCATAGAAAACGCTAAAAAGAATAAATCCGCAATTTTAAACTTAAAATTAACTCATAAAATGACCTTGGCTAAAACATTTATATATGGCCAAGACATAAAGCTTGTTGCACAGCACGCCAACATCGCAGTGAACCGAGATCCAATCTCCGGTCTCACCCACAAACGATAAACAGAAAGAAATATAATCTAGAAGTAGAATCAAAGCATACTAACAAACCACAAGATAAAATATACGTGAAAAAATTCCAACGAGTGTAAAAAACCACGGGTGCAAACTTCCACTATAAAAAAAACGAATATTACAAGCAATATACTAACCTCTTGATACTCCCATGCACAGAGATAACCCTTAGTCTAGCTTAGAAAACTCTTTCTCAGACCCTAAAATAGCCCTAGGAACACCTATTTATAGCATGGGCCTCGACTGGTCGAGCACCACGGACCAAAAATCAATTTTGCTCGCTAGACTTTGAGTCGAGCAAACCCTCGACCGATCGAGTGGGCTGCTCGGCCGGTCGAACAGCACCCTGGTGTGGATCTACACCTCAACAATCTCTCACTTGGAGAAACATCACCATAAACCTTCGTCTTCTACATCCGGAGTGCACCATCTCCTCGTCTTCAAGCCTGAAGACTAATCAAAATTGAACAGAGCTTCAGCTTTTCCCGTGTGACCGCCTTGGTCAGCGTATCTTTTCACTTGTATGAATCTTCTCCAGAGCAATCGATCTATCTTCCAGTAACGAACGTATGAAGTGATATCTGATGTCAATATGCTTGGTCCTTGAATGAAAGGCTGAATTTTTAGCCAAGTGTATTGCACTCTGACTGTCACTGTACAGCTTACAATCTACTTGCTTATTTCCAACTCTTTCATGAAACCTTGCATCCACACCATCTCCTTACACGCTTCTATAGCTGCAACGTATTCTACTTCCGTTGTACTAATAGATACTATCTTCTGTAACTGAGAGACCCAACTGACTGCAGCACTACCCAGAGTAAAGACATAACCTGTAGTGCTTCTTTTGTTGTCGATATCTCTTGCCAAATCTGAATCTACGTAGCCCTGTAACTTGATTTCCGATCCTCCATAACACAGCCCTACATCCACAGTACCTACCAGGTATTTAAGGATCCACTTCACAGCTTCCCAATGTTCCTTCCCGGGGTTGTTCATGAACCTGGTAACAACTAGAGGTACACGAGTCGAGATGAGTCGAGTATTGCCCAGCTCGTGCTCGGCTCGGCTCGGCCTTCGAGCTCGGAACAACAGCTTGTGCTCGGCTCATCCGAGTTCGAGCAGATTTCGATTCGAGTCCGAGTTTGAGTCTTCGAGCCTTTTTCGGAGATCAAAAGGAAAATTTGGGGAGAAAGAGGAAGAGGAAGAGGAAGAGGGAAAAAGAAAAACCTCCTTTAGAGATCCCTGTCCGTTCCCAATCGAGGAGATGAAGCGATCGCTCGATAAAAATCCATCGGTTGTGGAGGATCTGAAGAAGAAGAAGAGAAAGGAGGAAGAAGAAATGGCGCCGGATCTAAAGAAGAAGAAGAGAAAGGAGGAAGAAGAGAAAGGAGGAATATGAAAATCCATCGGTTGTCCGTTCCCAATCGAGCCTTTTTCTTTGAAGGGTTGGGGTTTTTTTTTTTTTTAAATGGGCGACGGGCGCTGGGATGGGGGGTTAGGGTTTTTTGTTTTGGAATAGAAGGGTATATATACCCCTGGTCACTGTACCGAGTCGAGCCGAGTCGAGTCGATTCCGAGTAATATTCGAGTCGAGCCGAGTCGAGCAGGGTCAAGCTCGTGCTCGGCTCGAACTCATTTCGAGTACCAAAATTCAGCTCATGCTCGGCTCGAACTCACTTCGAGCCGAGTCGAGTCGAGCGAGTTGCCAAGTATATGTTGCTCGTGTACAGGTCTACTAACAACTCTCATTGCTGGAGCAATGTCTGGCATCGTGCTTACCATAACATACATGAGACTCCCAATAGCTGACGCGTATAGGGCTTTAGCCATGTAGTCCCGTTCTTCCTGCATCTTTGCACCTTTTTCCTTAGAAAGCTTGAAGTGGTTGACTAATGGAGTGCTAACCGGCTTAGCACCTCCCATACTGAATCGATCAAGTACCTTGGCTATGTACTTTGTTTGTGACAAAATTAATTTCTTATTTTCCTTGTCACGCTTTATCCTCATGCCTAGAATTTGTTTTGCAGCTCTAAATCCTTCATGACAAATTCTCTAGACAGTTGTCTTTTGAGATCTGAGATGTCCTTCATGCTTGATCCGGCCACAAGCATATCATCTACGTAAAGAAGAATGATGATGTACGACATATCGGACTTCTTCAAATAGCAACAGTGGTCTGCATGACATCTCTTAAAATCGTTTCCCGACATGAAACTGTCTAACTTCTTGTACTACTGCATCGAGGCCTGCTTCAGGCCATATAGACTCTTCTTCAGTCTACACACTTTATTATCATTTCCTGGTGCCTGTATCTTGTCGACTGATGCATATATATCTCTTCTTCAAGGTCCCCATGAAGAAAGACTGTCTTAACATCTAACTGCTCTAGATGTAAGTCCTCTGTAGCCACTATACTCAAGACCATGCGAATCGTAGACACTTTCACCACTGGTGAAAATTTTTCAGTGAAGTCGATACATGCCTTTTGTTGGAACCATTTCACAACCAATCTAGCCTTGTACCATTTCGAACCATCGTGCTCTTCCTTCAATCTGTAAACTCACTTGTTATGAAGAGCTTTCTTACCCTTAGGTAGAGTAACTAGCTCCCACGTACAATTAAACTCAAGAGAGTCCATCTCATCATCCATGACTTACTCCCACTTAACCTGTGTATCTAATTGTAATGCCTCTTCAAAATACTCTGGCTCACCAATATCTGTCAGCAGTAGATAATGTAAGGAGGGTGAGTGTCGGACCTTGGGTCTCCTCTCCCGAGTAGACCTTCTCACAACCGGTGTCTACGACTCTTCCTCATTATGCTCCTGTGCACGTTCATCCTGTGGCGTTGTAACACCCGTGTCCGGTAACTCTTCCAACTCTACAAATTCTTTCTCATCGGCCTTATTTTGCTGCACACTATTCTTATACATCACTTTTTCATTGAAGAGTACGTCTTTGCTTCTGATGATTTTCCTGTTTTCTGTATCCCAAAACCTGTAGTCAAAATCATGCTGCCCGTAGCCTATAAACGTGCACTTCCTGGACTTCACATCCAACTTGTTTCTGTGCTCTGCATCAATGTGAATATATGAAGTGCAACCAAACACTTTGAGATGTACAAGATTCACTTCTTTCCCAGTCCACGTTTCTTCTGATAGCCAACCATCCAATGGTGTTGAGGGACTTCTATTGATGAGATATGCGGCAGTATTCACAACATCTGCCCAAAACGTCTTGGGCAACCCTGCATGTAACTTCATACTCCTGACGCGCTCAAGGATGGTCTTGTTAATGCGTTCAGCCACACCGTTTTGCTGCGGTGTCCCTGGAAACATTTTCTAATGTTTGATTCCATTTGCTGCACAATACTCCTCAAACCTCTTATCACAGTACTCTCCCCCATTATCTTATCTGAGACATTTTACTGTTTTACCTGTCTTGTTTTCTACCATTACTTTCCACTTCTTAAATACATCAAATACATCAGATTTATGCTTTAAGAAATAGACCCACAGTTTTCTACTAGCATCATCAACAAAAGAAACAAAATAACGAGAGTCACCAAAAGATGATACTTGTGTCGATCCCCACAGATTAGTGTGTACAAGCTCCAACAGATGTGTCTTTGGAGCGCCTCCTGTTTTCTTAAAACTTACCCTCTTCTGCTTGCCATACACGCAGTCCTCGCAGAATTCCAAGTCAACAGACTTCAACCCTAGTAGCTTCCCTTTTGACAATAGCACTTTCATCCCTTTCTCACTCATATATCTCAACTTTTGATGCCATAATTGCCCATTCACTCCAGTTGATGCAACTGAGAGTGAACTATACGATCCTAAAGTCACCTACAAAGTACATTCCTTCTTGCCTCGAGATATCACCAAGGCACCTTTTGTGACCTTCCAGGAATCACTGGTGAATGTCGTCATTATCCGGTATCGGCCAACTGCCCCACTGAGATCAAATTCTGTTTCAAACTCGGTACATGTCTGACATCCTTCAATTTCAAAGTCATTCCGTCTTTTAACTTATATGAACGTCTCCCTTTCTAACAATACTGCACGGCTCATCATCACCCAGGTAGACTCTCCCAAAGTCACCTGACACATAATCACGTAGAACTTCCTTACACGAAGTGGCATGAAACGAGGCACCCGAGTTTATGATCCAAGACTTATTCATCGTATCAAGAGACAAGATCAACGCCTTTGTGTCACTCTCCTCATATAGATTCACTGAATCTGTAACACCTCGGTTCCCGAAACCCGAGTACACTACTTGTTTTCCAAGAACCCGAGTGTTAACCTTTAAAGGTAGTCAATTTCACGTACATTTTTTTCCTTTATTATCAGAGTTAATAAATTAGCCGGACAGAAGCAAATCAAGTATAAGAGGGAGTCCAATATTGAAAACCAAGATTTCAAGTGGTTACCCAAGAACTTATACAAATCAATGACTTAACTTATTACAAAACATAAAGTATAAATTAAAATGAGATGAAATTAGGAAAGAGAGTTGCAAGGTCCTCTAGCTCCTCCTAATCCACATGAACACCAGTATGTACATCATCTATGTCTCCTGCACATTGCATACAGTTCGATAGCGTCAATGGCTATCCAGTGAGGTATAACTCCTAAGATTTATCACAACATCAAGATAATTAAGCATAGTTATCAGAGGCAGTATATAACAAATATTACACAATGATTATCATGGGAATCAGATAAGGTTCATCAGATATGCATTCATTAATAAATCACACAAGATAATCTTGTTTAAATGCATGGATGCATGCATATGCTCACAGACCTGGGGATGTACATCTAGATGGTAAAAAGTCGCCCAAGGAGAACTAACCACTCGGAAAAGTACTCAAAGGTATGCCCAAGGAGAACCAGCCACCCGAAAAAGACTATGATATGTAAATCGCCTAAAGAGGACTAGTCACCCGAAAAAGTACATGAAGTACACCCAAAGAGAACTAACCACCCGGAAAAGGCCATAATAGATAGATCGCCCAAGGAGATCTAGCCACCCGGAAAAGTACACAAGGTACGCCCAAGGAGAACTAGTTACCCGGAAAAGACCATAATAATATATAGATTGCCCAAGGAGATCTAGCCACCCGAAAAAATACTCAAAGTACGTCAACTAGTCACCCGGAAAAGACCGCATGCCATGAAAATGCATGATTAGCCCAACTATTATTATTCCAATTTCAAACAATCAATTTAGGAAATCTTAAAAGTCACTATTGGGGGGGGGGGGGGGGGGGGGGGGGGGAGGTTGGTTACCATGCATAGGCTGACAACTCAGGCATAATGTCCCATTCCACCATCCCTGGCTCATGAGACTAATAAATATGATGTTTTAAGGGTAACCCCTTCAACTAGTTGCCAATTGTAGTCCAACAAGTGGAACTTACCATCGCATGTGTATATAGAATAATCTGTTAAAGCCACAAGAGGGCAAATAGTCAATCAAAGCCATATAAGGCAATCAGCCCATTCAAGGATGTGATAAAAAAGAGGTTTTCCCAAAAGCTACATAGGCAATAAATAGTCCATAGGATGGTAAGTCCATGACGAGGAAACTCCATTTAATCTATTCGGCAAATAGGACACTAGTTCAAGGACTTCCAAAAACACCATCAAATAACCGCAAGTGACAAAACAAGCCAAGCACAGTGTTAAAAGTAATTACATATGTAAAGTGGAATATTTGAGATTTATCACATGTTCATATGTGAATATAAATCTAACCGTTAGTCATTATAAAGAATTACTCAAATAGAAACTAGCATTTATCATAAACTTCACTAAGTATTATTTTAGGCAAGGGATGAAATAAACAAGTTACGTTAACTATCAAGATGTAGAAAAGCTTGAAGGGTGATCCTCACCTTTGGGTCGAATCCCTCTCTTATTGTTGTTAGATTTACTTTTTCTCATTTTGGGGTGGAATCTGACCATAAATCACAAGAATTGCGTGATTAGACCACGACATTACACTCTACAATCGATTAAGATCAACCTTAATGCTTCAATTAAGTAAAATTTGGATATTCCACCTATGTTTTAGTCATAGGTTTGACTCTTAGGGATTTTGACTCCCACATTCAACATAAACATAAAAGCTCAGAATAATAAATTAATTTCATTCTTAAAATGATATAAGATGGCTCACCCAGTCGACTCGAATCCACTTCTATTTGATTTGGTGAGATTCGACAAAAACCCAAGGGGCGTCGGCATAGCTTCTGTTATGACTCACTTTCATGCCTCTGCTGCAACAACACTTGTTAAGCTGACTGGACTCGACCCACGCCAGGCCTGACTTGTCATTGAAATAGTGGGTCGACTCACTGAGTCAACTCAGCTTGACTCACTCTCCCTCTCTATCTCTTTTTCTTTTCTTTCTTCTCCTCTCTCTCTCTCTCTCTCTCTCTCTCTCTCTCTCTCTCTCTCTCTCTGCGTGTGCCCCACTTCTACTGCTAGACGGGATGGTGTGGCTAGACTCGGTCGAGTAACTCAGTCCAGACGGAACTCGGCTACTGAGTCGGCAGCATATCAACTCCCCGACTCTCTCTTTTTCCCTCGTTTCTCCTTCTTTCTCTCCCTTCTTCCTTTCTTTCTCAAACAGGTCTAACAATGCCTATACTTTGGCAGAGCTCGAGCGGACTCACCGGGACAGCAGCTCAGCCTGGCTTGATGAAGACCAGCCGAACCCAGCGATTCGAGTCATCTTGACTCGACAGAAACTCCCTCTCCTGATCTCTCTCTCTCTCTCTCTCTATTCTTTTCTATTATAGAAAACCTAGTTTTTGGAGGGCTAGGATCCTTTTCAGTGGAGGGCTGAGATTACAACAACCAAAGCACGCAGATTGCTAGCGTGGAAAGCGACGTTTCCATTTTTGGAATGTTGCACACATGCCTCTGCCTGGACTGGTTTTCATGCTCACACACACGTGCTCTTACACATGGGATTTGCTAGGTTTTGGTTGGTAGCCCGCTCAAAGTGCGATGGACGGCTTGGATCTTGCTAAGAGCCCTTGATGGTGGGCCATTTCATGATAAAGAACGGACTCTGTCCGTTTAAAATTCTGCATGGAGAGAAAGAGGAAGGAATTCTTCCTTTTTGGGCTTCATCGGGTCAGCGCTCGTTTTGAGTGGTTGATTGGTTCGATGCACGGCGAGTGTACACACACTGTGTACATGCTCAGTCTCAGGGTGGGGTCCACCATGAGGTATTTGAGGTATCTACTCCCTCTGTCTATCTTGGCCAGTTACTCTAGGGTCTTGGACTGAAGACAGGGTAGATTAAAAACTTAGGTGGGCCACACTTATGTGTCTAATTGATCATTTTGATCAATTTAACGGTTGGATTGACTCGAGTCTGGACTTCAACGGTCTTGGAGATTGTTCGGATTGATCGGGACTGCTTATTCTATGAACTTTCAGTTCTAATGTCTTTATTATAGCATCATCCATAATATAAGTTGTTATTATTATTATTATTATTATCTAAATTTTAAATTTGTAGGGTCTGCTTCTAAATAGAGCTACCCTTGAAGTAGATCAACGTCTATGAGCCGTGAGCTTAATTCTTAAAGTATTTTAACTGATTAGTGGCCCACAACACATGAACGTTTAGTTACCAAATCTTGACTTCTTGACAATTCAAATGATCCAACGGTTGGATTTACTAGAAAGTGTACTAACAATAACATTTAATGGCTGACTTGTCCAATGGGGTTATGTAGACAGATCTGGTCTCGAAACTAACAAGGTATGGTTCACTTGATATAATTGGGCATTATGCGAAACTTCTGTGGCATTTAATTGCCATCATTCAGTCCTTTGATGGTTTAGTGTTGTCTACTATGCAATTTGGTGGGTGGGTGGCAAATCGTGAGGTCGATTGTGTGCATGATCTCATTTCACGATAAAGATGGATATATTATGAATCATTGGATGGTGGTGTGTAGTGTAAGCTTAGTATGTTCCCACACATGTGCAACTAATTCAGATCTACATGGTAACACCCGGGTAATGGAAAATACGGGGTGTTACAATCATTCCCGCCTTGAGAGCTTCTTTCTTGTTTCTTAAGCGCCCTGCAATCACGTTTCATGCGCCCCTTCTTGCCACAATGTCAACACTCGTCTTTGTCTTTCGGTCCCTTGGACTTCTTCCTCGACTTAGAAAGTCCGTGTTTATTGCCTCATTTGTTCAGCGATCTTCCTCTTCCTTTAACGTTTAAAGCATTCCCTGAATCCCCTGAAACTCCTGATGTCTTTCTTCTAGATTCTTCGCTTAGAATGATCACATTATCAAATTTTAGCTTTGCCGACCCTAAAGAATTACTCACAGCAATCACCAAACCATCCCAACTGTCTGGTAAACTGGACAAAATTAATAACGCCCTAACCTCGTCCTCAAAAGTGATGCCAACGGATTCCAATTGGTTCGTGACTGTCTTGAACTCGTTTAGATGTTCAGTCACGCTCTCACCATCTAACATCTTCATGTTGAATAGTTTTATAAGATGAACCTTGTTGGATACTAAGGGTTTCTTATACATCGTAGCTAGGGCATGCATTAATTCTTTTGTGGTTTTCACTTTGTATATATTGAAGGCGACGCTCTTAGACAAAGAGAGTCGGATTGTTCCTAAAGCCTTCCGATCCAATAAAAACCATTCATCATCTGTCATCTTCTTTGATTTCTTCTCTTTTTCTGTAGTGCTTCTTTTGCTGTCGATATCTCTTGCCAAATCTGAATCTACGTAGCCCTGTAACTTGATTTACGATCCTCCATAACATAGCCCTACATCTATAATACCTACTATATATCTAAGGATCCACTTCACAGCTTCCCAATGTTCCTTCTCGGGATTGTTCATGAACCTACTAACAACCAAATGTGTACACGAGTCAAGCCGAGCCGAGTATTGCCTAGCTTATGCTCGGCTCAGACTGCTCGAGTCCCAGCTCGTGCTCGGCTCGGCTTGGCCTTCGAGCTCGGAACAGCAGCCCGTGGACGAGTTCGAGCAGATTTCGAGTCGAGTCCGAGTTCGAGTCTTTGAGCCTTTTTCGGAGATCAAAAGGTAGATTTGGGTAGAAAGAGGAAGAGGAAGAGGGAAAAAGAAAAACGTCCTTTAGAGATCCTTGTCTGTTTCCAATCGAGGAGATGAAGCGACCGCTCGATGAAAATCCATCGGCTATAGAGGATCTGACGAAGAAGAAGAGAAAGGAGGAAGAAGAGAAAAGAGGAAGATGAAAATCCATCGGCTGTTAGTTCCCAATCGAGCCTTTTTCTTTGAAGGGTTGGGTTTTTTTTTTTTTTTGAATGGGCGCCGGGCGCTGGGATGGGGGGTTAGGGTTTTTTGTTTTGGAATAGAAGGGTATATATACCCCTGGTCACTATACCGAGTCGAGTCGATTACGAGTAATATTCGAGACAAGCCGAGTCGAGCAGGGTCAAGCTCGTGCTCGGCTCGAAATCATTTCGAGTACCAAAATTCAGCTCGTGTTCGGCTCGAACTCACTTCGAGCCGAGTCGAGTTGAGTTTTCCCAAGCCAAGTTGAGCGAGTTACCGAGTATATGTTGCTCATGTACAGCTCTACTAACAACTCCCACTACTTGAGCAATGTCTGGCCTCGTGCTCACTATAGCATACATGAGACTCCCAATAGCTGACGCGTATGGGACTTTAGCCATGTAGTCTCGTTCCTCCTACGTCTTTGTACCTTGCTCCTTAGAAAGCTTGAAGTGGTTGGTTAATGGAGTGCTAACCACACCTCCCATATTGAATCAATCAAGTACCTTGGATATGTACTCTACTTGTGACAAAACTAGTTTCTTGTTTTCCATGTCAAGCTTTATCCTCATGCCTAGGGTTTGTTTCGCAGCTCCTAAATCCTTCGTGGCAAATTCTCTAGACATTTGTCTTTTGAGATCTGAGATGTCCTTCATACTTGATTCGGCCACAAGTATATCATTTACGTACGGAAGAAGGATGATGTACGACGTATCAGAATTCTTCAAATAGCAACAGTGGTCTGCATGACATCTCCTAAAATCGTTTCCTGACATGAAATTGTCGAACTTCTTGTACCACTGCATTGGGGCTTGCTTCGGGCCATATAGACTCTTCTTCAGTCTACACACCTTGTTCTCATTTTCTGGTGTCACGTATCCTGTCGACTGATGCATATATATCTCTTCTTCAAGGTCCTGATGAAGAAAGACTGTCTTAACATCTAACTGTTCTAGATGTAAGTCCTTTGTATCCATTATACTCAAGACCATGCGAATTATAGACATTTTCACCGCTGGTGAAAAAGTTTCAGTGAAGTTGATACCTGCCTTTTGTTGGAACCCTTTTACAACCAATCTAGTCTTGTACCATTTCGAACCATCGTGCTCCTCTTTCAGTCCGTAAACCCACTTGTTATGAAGAGCTTTCTTACCCTTAGGTAGAGTAACTAGCTCCCACGTACGATTAGACTCAAGAGAGTCCATCTCATCATTCATGACTTACTCCCACTTAACCTGTGTATCTAACTGTAATGCTTCTTCAAAACACTCTGACTCACCATTATTTGTCAGCAGTAGATAATGTAAGAAGGGTGAGTGTCGGACCTTGAGTCTCCTCTCCTGAGTAGACCTCCTCACAACCGGTGTCTGCGGCTCTGCCTCATTATGCTCCTGTGTACGTTCATCCTGTGGCGCTGTAACACCCGTGTCTGGTTACTCTTCCAACTCTACGAATTCTTTCTCATCGGCCTTATTTTGTTGCACATTATCCTTATACATCACTTTTTCATTGAAGACGACGTCTTTGCTTCTGATGATTTTTCTGTTTTCTGTATCCTAAAACCTGTAACCAAAATCATGCTACCCGTAGCATATAAACGTGCACTTCCTGGACTTCACATCCAACTTGTTTCTGTGCTCTACATCAATGTGAATATATGAAGTGCAACCAAACACTTTGAGATGTGCGAGGTTCACTTCTTTCTTAGTCCACGTTTCTTCTGGTAGCCCACCATCCAATGGTACTGAGGGACTTCTATTGATGAGATATGCGGCAGTATTCATAACATCTGCCCAAAACGTCTTGGGCAACTCTGCATGTAACCTCATGTTCGTAGCGCGCTCAAGGATGATCCTGTTAATGCGTTCAGCCACACCGTTTTGCTACGGCGTCCTTGAAATCGTTTTCTGATGTTTGATTCCATTTGCTACACAATACTCCTCAAATCTCTTATCACAGTACTCTCCCCCATTATCTTATCTGAAATATTTTACTATTTTACTTGTCTCGTTTTCTACCATTACTTTCAACTTCTTAAATACATCAAATACATCAGATTTATGCTTTAAGAAATAGACCCACAGTTTTCTACTAGTATCATCAATAAAATAAACAAAATAACGAGAGTCACCAAGAGATGATACCTGTGTCGGTTCCCACACATTAGTGTGTACAAGTTCCAACAGATGTGTCTTTGGAGCGCGTCCTGTTTTCTTGAAACTTATACTCTTCTGCTTACCATACACGTAGTCCTCGCAGAATTCCAAGTCAATAGACTTTAGCCCTGATAGCTTCCCTTTTGACAATAGTACTTTTATCCCTTTCTCACTCATATGTCCCAACCTCTGATGTCATAGCTGCCCATTCACTCCAATTGATACGAGTGAGAGTGAACTATACGATCCTGAAGTCACGTACAAAGTACATTCCTTCTTGCCTCGAGATATCACCAAGGCACCTTTTGTGACCTTCCAGGAATCACTGGTGAATGTCATCACATATCTGGTATCGGCCAACTGCTCCACTGAGATCAAATTCCGTTTTAAACTCGGTACATGTCTGACATCCTTCAATTTTAAAGTCGTTCCGTCTTTCTAACTTATATGAACATCTCCCTTTCCAACAATACTGCACGACTCATCATCACCCAGGTAGACTCTCCCAAAGTTATCTGACACATAATCACGTAGAACTTCCTTACACGAATTGGCATGAAACGAAGCACCTGAGCCTATGACCCAAGACTCATTCCTCGTATCAAGAGACAAGATCAACGCCTCTGTGTCACTCTCCTCACATGGATTCACTGAATTCTTCCTACCTTGAGAGCTTCCTTCTTGTTTCTTAAGCGCCCTGCAATCATGTTTCATGTGCCCCTTCTTGCCGCAATGCCAAAACTCATCTTTGTCTTTCGATCCCTTGGACTTCTTCCTCGACTTAGAACGTCCGTGTTTATCCCTCCTCTGTCCAGCGATCTTCCTCTTCCTTCAACGTTTAGAGTATTCCCTGAATCCCCTAAAACTCCTAATGTCTTTCTTCTAGATTCTTCGCTGAGAATTAGACCGGCCATATTATCAAATTTCAGCTTTGTCGACCCTGAAGAATTGCTCACAGTAATCACCAAACCATCCCACTGTCTGGCAAACTAGACAAGATCAATAACGCCCTGACCTCGTTCTCAAAAGTGATGTCAACGGATTCTAATTGGCTCGTGACTGTATTGAACTCGTTTAGATGTTCAACCACGCTCCCACCATCTAACATCTTCATGTTGAATAACCGTTTCATAAGATGAACCTTGTTGGACACTGAGGGTTTCTTATACATCGTAGCTAGGGCATGCATTAATTCTTTTTTGGTTTTCACCTTAGATATATTGAAGGCGACGCTCTTAGACAAAAAGAGTCGGATTATTCCTAAAGCTTTTCAATCCAATAAAAATCATTCATCATCTGTCATCTTCTCTGATTTCTTCTTTTTTCTTTCTAGAGGAATATAGAGGTCCTTCTGATACAGATAATCCTCCATCTGCATCTTCCAGAAGGCAAAGTTTGAACCATCAAACTTCTCAATTCTAGTATTCCCTTCTTCCGTCATCGCTCTCACTTGAACTAAACTAATAGCTCTAATACTAGTTGTTGCGCAGCACACCAACAACGCAGCGAACCGAGATCCAATCTCCGGTCTCACCCACAAACGATAAACAGAAAGAAATATAATATAGAAGTAGAATCAAAGCATACTAATAAACCACAAGACAGAATATACGTGGAAAAACCCTAACAGGTTAAAAAACCACGGGTGCAAACTTCCACTATAAAGAAAAATGAAGATTGCAAGCAATATACTAACCTCTTGATGCTCTCATGCACAGAGATAACCCTTAGCCTAGCTTAGAAAACTCTTTCTCATACCCTATAATAGCCTTAGGAACCTATATTTATAGTTTAGGCAACTCCCTTCCGCACCTTTGCGAAAACCGTCTCAAAATTACGCAATCTGCACCAAATCCGCGAAAAATTTGCGTAACCTTGACTAGTCGAGAAAGGTCCTCGACCGGTCGAGCATGGGTCTCGACTGGTCAAGCACCACGGACCAAAAATCAATTTTGCTCGCTTGACTTTGAGTCGAACAAACCCTCGATTGGTCGAATGGGCTGCTGGACCGGTCGAGCAACGCCCTGGTGTGGCTCCACACCTCAACAAAGCTCGCTTTCCAATAACATCTCACATGCACAGTTTCATTAAACAATCACAATGTTACGGACATCAGAGGCAATAGTGCTTGATTTTCCCCTCATCTAAGCCCCTATAGTCTGATTTCTCTATCTCGGACCTCCACAAGACCGTCCTAACCGATGGTTGTCGTGGGTCCAGTCAGATTGATGACATGGGTGGTCAGGAATACACCCATCAACCTGCTGAGCAAGTACAAGAAATGTTCAATTATCACATGGTGGCACACTGTCACATGACAAACCAAAAACCCCAAAAGCTTCTTCTTCTTCTCCATCTTCTTCTTCTTCTTCTTTCTTTGCATACCTAGTTATAAAATATAAAAGATATGATTCTCATTCACATAAGAAGACTCTTTTTTAGGCTGACATTTCATGACTATTTTGAAAGAGAGCAAAATGCTGTTATTGCTTTGCAGCAGCCATTACAAGAGAAATAATGTAGAAGTTAACAATGCAAATGACACTGCTGCAACTTACACAACGCCCAACAGCTTCAAGATTTCCAAGCATCCCTACAACCAACCCAAAATGCATAACAACTCCACCTTATTTCATCCCTCCATTTGCATTTAATGCCAAAATCTACACCAAAATGTAGATTTACTATATACCACCTAATAACCATTGGATTCGACCGGACTGGCAATCATTCTGTGCCACATGTCAAGGCTTGTCTACCCAATCTATGCTGTCGGCGATTCTGCCGGATCCACGGGCGCCCACCTTCCCTAATGAGCCCATGGCTGATGATAGGCCCTTGAAGCTGCTGCTGCCCTCGTTAAAATTCTTGGATTTTCTCGATTTCTTTATCTTCAATGCGCTGCTGTCCTTGTCTATATCAGGGTTCTTGATCTTGGCAACCACCAGCTGGGCTATGTTGCCGCGGCAGAAGGGGCAGACAGGTGCAGTCAAGCACGCCGTGGTGGGGTTGGGCTTGTTGTGGCAGCATAGAGCTAATGTGCAGTGTGCGCACATCTGGTGGCCGCAATCCTGGACCTCAATCGTGCACACCTGATCAAAGCAGATGCAGCACAGCTCGTTGTTGTTGTCCTGTGATACGAGTCCCGAGTGAGTTAGAAGAAAATACTACTTTTGCTTTTCTTGCTCAGTGTTGTATCATTTAGGGGGGCTTGGAGCAATTCAAGCAAGGAATCAAATACTTTTTACTTCCATCAAATTAAAATCTTTGCAATTCAATTGAAAAAATGCGAATAAGTGAATCAATTAACATGTGGTGGAAAGGGCTTATCTACTGCAATGATGTTCATATCAATGCACATCGCCATTATTAGAAACATAATTCTATTTGGGAACTGAAAATCTGAAGACATCGAATACGGACTTGGGGCATTGGACATATGCTCAAGATGCTAGCACAAGCCAGAAATGGGTTTGGAAGACGCCTGCAAATGGGTTCATCTCAATTTAGTTAATATTAATTAGGTATTAGAGAGAATGGTTTTATCTCGTTTTAGTTAATCATAATTGCAAATTAGACTCCAATACATAATTATATTTATGATTAACAAAAATGAGTTGAACACATTTTCAGGCGTCTACCAGGTAGGCTCTAATGCTTTATGGAGTTTAGTTCAAAAGTACATAAGATGTAAAAACCCATATACGCTTAACCCAAAATAATTACAATTATTAAAACACTGGTAAACCTCAAGAATAAACATACATTAAGGCCCTGTTTAGTAGATGCCTAAAAGTGAATTTCCCATTTTAGTTAACGATAATTCTGTAATAGACATATTGACCTCTAATACATAATTACTGTTAAACATCAACTCATTGTGCATTAGAGATCAACATTTCTAATACACAATTCCTGTTAACTAAGATGAGATATAAACTGATTTTAAGGCGTCTACCAAGAGGGCATTGAGTTTTATCTAAACATGCACGTTAAAATCCAAGGTGCATCTGATATGTGAAAGGTATTCAATAATGGAAATGATGGCCATAACGGCTGAAATATTTTTAAGGGAAAAAATGTATCGGCCTCATATCGGCCCATTACCGTCCTTTTTTCTTCTTCTTCTTCTTCTTCTTCTTCTTCTTTTTTTTTTTTTTCCAAATTGGGGGTTACGACTGAGTATCGCGTAAGGGGCACCACTGTTACCGTAATATAACAGCCATTCGCCCATAACATAAACTGGTTTTGTATACCATGGATATGTGAGACGGCACTTTTATACACAGTGAAGTATCCTTGTAGATAAAACTTTATCTAAGAGAGTATGCTACTTGTTTTTCTTTTTCTCTTATTCTTTGAGTATTCTTCTTTCTTTCTTTCTTTCTTTTCCTAAGATGGCAGTATTTGTGACTTCTTAAAATTGGAATGCGTCTTTACATTTGTTACAATTTCTAAATTCCGGCAGAAGAAGGTGCAGCTGCCCAATTCTACTATTGCTGCTTCACATTTTTGGTGTGCGCTTCCACAGTAAAGTACTTATGTAACCTATCCATTCAAAGAAGAGAAGTTTACCTCATCGACATCATCGTCGATCCCACAATCAGAATGGGTGGGGGATGGCACCGAGTATTTTGTCCCCTTCAAGATGCTCTTCTCTCGTTCCCTGTTGGCCTCTATCAGAGCTCTCTCTAACAGTACCTTTGCCTCAGGATTAAGTTCACTGATGAACTTCAAAGGTGAGGGCCAAACCAGAGGCTCCGCCAATGCGGGATTCAGCAGTGCCGCACAGTGCCCATGGTTGTGTTTCAGTGCCACCATGTATGGAATTCTCCTGTAAATTACACCCAAAATTTAGAACTTCAATCGTAGATCTTTAGCAAGGTATTCTATAATTGTAACGATGACCGTAATGGCCTCCATTGTTACCTTTACGATACGGGTTGTAACGGCCATTACGGTCTCTTTTTCTTACTGAAAAAAAATAAATAAATAACCCCCGAAAAACTTATATTGGCCCCATAATATATCATTACGGGGCCATTATATCCTTTACAGCCTCTATGGCTCATTTTTCTGTAACGGCCATTACGACCCCGTAACATGTAACAGTTGCCACCGTTACCTTCACATAACGGTCTTTACGGCCCCATAACAGCCGTTATGGCACACCATGATCCTCAGTCCATGCCTAACAAACATCCTTCCAACTCAATAATCATCCCACAAGTCCAAGACCTTCCTGAACTCTATAACTAAGATTTGGGAAATATGTGCAAGGGGAGTTTTACGATTCTCAATATACGAGGATATGCATAGTATCATTAACAGACTCATCGCTCAGAGATCTAGGCTGCTGATCCAATGGACTACCCCAAATGTGTCCTTGATGAGGAAATTGGCCTGCATAGCTATGCTCCTGGTCCAACAAAAAGGGATAAATATTGGATGGTGAGGATCATCCAATCTGGGAAATTTTAGGGGATTGTTCAACAACTCAAGGCGCATTAAATCAACGGTCTGGATCAATGAAACATGCCCTACTTGTACCAACAAAAGAACCCAAGGCTACTACGCATATATATTTTAAGGAACCAAGGAATTGAAGATTTAAAAATGAGAGACAAGAAAAGGAAAAGCAAGACAAGCTCTTCTCTTTCTTTCGAATGTTAATATGACTTACAGTTCAAGATCCGACCAACATCTTTCCGTATCATTCATAAGCAAACTAAAGAATCTCGTGTGCTTTTTGCACAATCTCTCGAGTCGTGAAAAACACAAATTAATCAAGAATCCAAAGTATGCATTGGACAAGAAAGATAAAAGAAACCAAAAACAACATAGAGAAAATTACGAGGACTCGGTCCTCGTGAGAAGACGATTGAACAAAATCAAATGATTATTTTTAGTCACTCAAAGGAAATAAAATGAGGAGATTTCTATTTCAAAATTAAGTAGGGCATGAAGAAAATCAAATAAAATTTAAATCCAATCAAGCTGTTAAATTGCAAAAACAATGCTGGTTGATGTTTTAGCATTTTACCCAGATGAGTCTCTTTGAAGACGATCCGCTCCCCATGCAAGCAATTCCCGAACAGAATCCAAACACCCACCCCGGGCTGCCAAATGAAGTGGAGTGCTCCCAGGTGCGCAGCTGCAATCAAGACTCTGTCAATCTAAGAGAAATAACCAGCTCCAAATAGTATAAGAAAGATATCAGAATCTACAGAAAGCTTACCCATATCCACCCGTTGAGCAACAGACAAGACTCCCATTGTCTAAGAGGATATGAACACAATCGGGCCGTCTTTGCCTGGCTGCTAGGTGCAATGGTGTCGCTCCGTTCGCATCTCTAACATTCACGAACCGTGCAAATCCCCTGTCGATTAATCCAAAATGCTAAACATCGGGGGGAAAATCCTAAAACTGTAAGATCTAAATCGATCTAGCATCGAAGCAACAATTCATGAAAATATGCAATAAAACCCACCAAGAATCCGCAACAGGGGTTGAACTCGCAACTGAAAGAATCGCTTGCAGGCAATCCGAATGCCCATAATATGCCGCGTAATGCAAGCAAGTTCTTCTATGCAATGAATCAAACATCAAAATCTAAACAAAATCAAAGAAAACCCAAATCAATTACTCTTCACTATAATCCACAAATCAACGACAAACAGAATTTAAAAAACAAAACAAAACCAGAATTTCACATACATTTGCACCTGCTTGGAGGAGCTTTTCCACACAAGCAATCTTCCCATGCATTGCAGCCAGCATAAGAGGTGTCTACTCCAATTCCAACCATAACCCAAAAAAAATAAAAAATAAAAAGTAAAAATACAGAACTTCTGCATCAAAGTTAATCATCCAAACATCCAAAAACTCAAACTCGATTCAAAAAGTTCCAATCTTTCTTACCTGTTTATGACGACTCAATACATCTGGATGAACAGATCTTTCCAAAATCAATGAAAGAACCTGAAAAACCACCAAAAAACTCAAAAATCACGCACCCAAATCAAAAATCCCAAAAACCCAAAAACACCCACTAATTTAAACCAAAAACCAACCTCGATCTGCCCATTTGCAGCAGCAATATGCAATGCAGAGAACCTATCATACACAGTAGCATGGTGTATAATACCCGGTTCTCTGTCTAACAGAGCTTCAATGGTCTCCAAATCTCCAATCTGAACAGCACTGAATAGCCCATGTTCATGAGTCACTCTGCAGCTCAATCCCTGACCCATCACACTCGTCCTGTGCGCACTTCACACCCAAGAGGCGCACAGCTTTATCGTGCGCCACCTTCTGCGAGCGGTGGGCGAACTTTAAGGGAGAAGAAGAGAGAGGCTTGAAAGGGAAGGTTGGAGTGTAGCTTTGGAGTTTGAAGCGTATGTCCTGCCCGTTGATGCTGACCGTGGAAGGACGGGCAACTGGCTCCGGGCAGCAGTCAGATATTTTCCGGGGCCGTTAGATTCGATTTTTCTACAGTGGGTAAAAAGACATTGTCTAAAATCCGAGTTTGCTGACGGACTTCCATAATTCACAGGCAGCTTTTTTTTGGAGAGATGCTCGATCTCTGTTCTTTCTCCGTCTGATTGGCAAAAAGGCAATACATGGTAAAAAAGGAAATGGATCAGGCGTTTCACCAACTGGGTTATGCTGGACATGGCTTTTTTTCATTGGCTCATTTAAGCTTGATCTGACATAGAATGCGGCTTTAGTGAATTTGGCCCACCGAAATATATATATGTGCCTTACATCCACATCGTTTATTTATTGTAAAAGCTTATTTTAAGGCAAGATTTGAAAAATGAAGCAGATCCAAATGTTAGGTGGACCACACTCATAAGAAAGATCTGGATGAAGGGACGACATAATTATCAGCTTGATCCAAAACTTTTGTGGTTCATCCGGAAGTTTTTAATGGTCAATCATTTGTTGTTTCTCTGATGTGTTCCACCTGAGATTTGGATATGCTTTAGTTTTAAGCTATGTACTAAAATAAGTTGACAAAATGGACATATGTCACATACATTAAAGTAGGCTCCACAATAAAGGGATTCACCCACCACCGTGGATCCCCGAGTACGCCTAAGTTGCGCCCTTTTAGACTATTAATTAAAATTTCCATGGTTTTAATCCCTATCTATTTTAACCTTTGGAGCACTTTTTGGCTTTTTTTTTTTTTTTTAAAGATGAAAATACCCATTTGACGGTAGTCCCGTAACGTCCAGTATTTTCATCAATTTGACTTAAAAAAAAAAAAAATCAGTGGGTGTTACTATTAAAACTTCAAATAAATACGAATGTATATGTGCGACCAAACTTGAAATTCCTAAAATCTTACACATAAAAACTTGTTTCTAAGTATCAGACTGCGATAAAATTGCGAACAAAAGCTTTAAAGATAAATGAACCATACAAATTCGATTAGATACCCTTAGGCAGCTATCATCATCTAATCACTTAAACATGTGGTCTAGCCTTGTGATCTAATCATCTAAGGCCCAATCTACTCGACCTATATCACCGACGAATCAAGACAGTTATAACTAAATAAAGATATGCCTAAAGTCAAGACAATTAGGGGTCGGATCTTGATTAACAAACCAACTTGACCTAGTTATTCTCTTAGCCTAAGAACCAATAGTTTAAGGTGATTATGATCGAATCGTCATTTTCACTAATTACGAATAGGTCACACTACGAACTTAGTTAATGCAAACCCTAATTATAGTACACAAGAAATTCCACTACTTAATTCATTCTAAAAATGGGTAGATTAACCAAACAAGTTCTATATCACTTGTTAGTGGGCCACTAGACATGAAATAATAATAAAAATATTCGTCCTAACAGGCTTTCCATCTACCGTGGAACAAATTACAGATATCGCATCTTAAACCGTTTAACTTGGGCTTGCACGATAAGTGCATGAGATGTGTGAATGTCTTAGAAATTGTCAAAAATTTAAGTTAATTGTTCATGTTTCACCTTTGCCATGGTTGTGATTTTCAAACTGTTAAATCTCAATCAAATTAAGGACACTAACCTAAGTTAATATCATACACATCCATATAGCCAAGATCTCGATCAACAAATGGTAACCATTGAACTAACTTTTGATCATATCCATCGATCTCTATGTCCGAATTATAGGGCGATCATATCCATATGAAGGTCATCACTATGAACAACTATCCTATAGCGTAAATAGACTCGTACATATCTTAGTGGGCCCCAACAGCTAAAAACAACCTCCTATAGGGTTATAATACCAAGCACATGCCCATTAAAGCGAATTACACTATTCCTACCATTATATATGCCCTGATTTAGGCAGCCTCTCCATTCCATATAAATTTCATGTCCTAGCTTTTGTGAGAGAGAGAGAGAGAGAGAGAGAGAGAGAGAGAAGAAGAAGAAGAAGAAGAAGAAGAAGAACAAGAGAGGGAGATTTGGTGCTTCCTCTTCCCTATTTTCATCAATCAAAACCTTAGTTGCTAACGAATCCTCTGTCAAATCCTTTTCTGTTAACGATCAGAGGTAAGAAATGAATCATACTTCTCGATTTAGGTCTTTTAAGGATAAATTACATGAATATCATATAGCTCTTTTGTTTGATTTAGGAATTAGTGTTTCCTTAAAAACCCTAACATTAAGCGCAATTAGATCACGTATAACCAAGGTGTGTACTATTTTTTTAGGTTTTCTTTCATCAACTCTTGATAGTATTAGATAATGATTTTTAGTTGTCAGAATTTCATGTGCTATTTGTGCTTAAATTTCTTTATTATTGCATTCTTAATATTATTTGATGTTAGTAGCCAACATGTTTAATGAAATATTTAATCAATGTGAAATTTTTACTATTAGAACTCTTTTATACCAATTGATAAATGACGTTAACATACGATGGATTATATTGATATATATTGGATGTACTAATTCGTACATGTATTCTATTGATCTTCCCTGGTGTGGTAATAATATGTGTTATTGATATACATTGGTTTATATTAATATGTGTTGGATTATGTTGATTCATACATGTGTTCAATTAATATATCCCTAGTGTGGTATTAAATTATTTCGTGATTGTAATTATGTATTTGATAGATTTGCATTATTGTTGCGGTGGATCGAGCTATGCAAATTACTTGAGTAAGTGGATGACCCACCTTGAGTTGGCTTTCCTAGGCTAATATGGTCAACCAAGGTTGAACACGGATGACTAGCAGTAGTTAGAACTATATGAAATGTTTTGCACCTATTTTTAGTTATGTCAGGGCTCTCCTTAGTCAATCGAATCAGTCTAATATCAAGTTGGTCATTCTTATACTTAATGATCGTGCAACACAATAGAATGTGGGGTACCATCGTTCTCATTGAATGTGAGTCCATTTATAACTATTAGTGTGATACAATCCTACTAAAGATTCATGGGCTGAGCATGGTGCTATGGGATACCATGTCCGAGCTGTCAACCTATGCTAGGCAACAAGCCCACCCCCTCCCCCCAAGTGACCAGTGAGCACTAATAAGGGTGATGAACCCTATTTGTGTTGATTTGACTTTTGGCTGACGACTCCTACCATTTGAATAGTTGTATGAATTGGACACTTAAGTGACGAAACAAAAAATTGGATCAATGGACACTAGCAAGGAATCACAATATGTCACAATGAGCCATATGATTCAGTTATCGACTCGTAATATAATGGTGGTATCCTAGTTTTACCAATACTATTGTATGTAAATAAACTATTAAAGGTTGGGCTAAGCATCCGCACATTCATGGGCATTATAGGGTGCATAGCTAACTGTTAAAGGCCGATGTATCGTCATTGATAGGGTGACTAACTAACTATTAAAGGCCGATGTATCCTCATTCATAGGGTGTCTGACTGACTGTTAAAGGTCAGTTTATCCTTATTTATATATGAGCACGTGCCTAGCTAGTCGTTAAAGGCCAGTATACCCTTATTCACATGTGGGCATTTAAGGTGCATGGCTGACTGTTAAAGGCCAGTACATGCTCATTCTTACATGGCCATTATCAGGTGCATGGCTAACTGTTAAAGGCCAACATACCATCAATCTTACATAATATACATGCATCTAACTTATTAGTTAGGAAACTATTTGTTTTGTTATACTAACGTCATATGTGCTTGATTGTATTGATAACATTTATAATTTAGGAAAACGGTACTACTGAGTTGATCACTCACTCTCACATGGGATGGTATTTTAAAACACCAAGCAGACGATGTTTTTAGCGCAGGTACCATAAAGGCAGATGCCTTAGAGGATGTGTATGTGGACCCCATGGAGGAGTTCTCGTACTTTCAGTCGTCAAACATGCAGTAATAGATTGATATACTCCATCGTCGGGATGTTTTTTTTTTTTTTTTTTTTTAATAGTTTTAGGCATGAACATTATACTTTTCACTATTCATTATGGGTGATGTATATTTGAGTCCCTAGCTGTGTGGGCTTTGTGATGCAATGGATGTATAGATGTATATTTGGGATTTTCGACTTGTATACACTTATATTCAAATTGATATGCATTGTTTAGCTTAGCTCTTATGATTGTTGGATATTAATATAATCATACAAATAAATTACACTTCTGCAAAGTAAAATTGACACCTAAAATATTGAAAATTCAGGGCATTACACGTCCCCTCATACGACGTTAACTTGTCGCGAAAGTCGAGGGCCTTTTGAGAATGGGGTGTGGGCCCCACTAAATCAATGATTGAGGCCACCCCTCACTAGATCTAATCCATTCACTTTAATCTGACAGTCGTTAACCTACAATAGATTCATTTTATAAAAATTAGAATTGTTTGTGGCCCACTACTGCATTAACATTGTGAGTTAATTTCGAACTGTTTCCTCTGGTGTAGTCCATTTGTGATAGGTTTTGCCCTCAAACTTGGGTATGTGGCATGAAATGAAAACTTCTTTCATATGTATGGCTTGGATATGCTAAAAGATGATCTAATGGGCCCCACACAAAATGTGCGATGAGTTCAATAGGTATGTCTCTTGTGGGGTAAGGCCATTTAACATTTTTTTCTCTTTTTTCTTCATTTTTTTTCATAGGAGGGGAACATTTTGGCCGTTAGGACTATTGCCACCTCTGTGGCACCTACTCCGGTGAGCTTTCCGTCATTCCCTCTATTTTGGCGAGCTTTTAAGTGTCTTTTTTTTTTTTTTTTGAAGATTTTCGGTGACACTCTCCAACATAGAAGCTATGATCGCCAAATGTAGGTTTAGGTTAGGATAATAATGACTTTTATATGTTTTTTTTTTATGAGTATCAATTATGGGAGTTTGTGAAAGGGAGAAGAATGTGATGGTTCCCTTTATAAATTTTTTTATTATTTATTTATTGGGTATGAATGGTGAGAGTTTACGAAATGGATGAATTTTGTAATGGAAAAACGTTGTAATGGATGAATTTTAAAATTAAAGAATGTTGTAATGGATGAATGTTATATGCTGGATCACTAATATTCAGTGAAGATCAATGATATTAACTGTGGATCATTGACGTTCGTTGTGGATCACCAATATTCAGTGAGGATTGTCGATATTAATTGTGAATCGCCGATACTCACTGTGGATCGCCAATCTGACGAAAACAGTCATAACTCCCTCGTTCCATGTCCGATTGGTGATCTTATACTCGCTAAAAAGATAACATTCATTTATTTAAAAAGATAACATTCATTTATTTAAAAAGATAACATTCATTCAATTCAACATTCTTCATCTACAACATTCATCCATTTCACATTCATCACATTTATCCATTATAACATTCATCCATTTCAACAATTTTCACATTTATCTATTACAACATTTTTCCATTTCAAAATTTATCAATTATAATATTCTTTTATTACAAAATACCACACCTTCTCCCTTTCACAAACTCCCATCATTGATACCCATAAAAAAATAAAATAAAAAATACAAAAGCGACTGTCATCCTAAGCTAAACCTATCTTTGAACGTCATAGCTTCTACGTTGAAAAGTGTAGCTGAAAATTTTTGAAATACACTTAAAAACTAATCGGAGTGGGTGCCACAGAGGTGGCAACGGTCTTAACGGACAAAATAATCTACTCCCATAAAAAATGAAGAAGAAATATAAATAAAAGGCTAAATAGCCTTTTTGTGCAGGGGACCCACCTACTGAACCCATCTCACATATTTTGTGAGGTCCACTAGATCGTCTTGTAGAAGATTTAAGCCATCTACATGAAAGAAGTTTTAATTTCATGCAATTTTTTCAAATTTGAGGACAAAACTCATTGCGGATGGACCACACTGTAAGAAACGGTTTAAAATTAACTCACAACGTTAATGCAGTTGTGGGTCACAGACAACTCTAGTCTTTTTTTCTTTTCTTTTTTTTTTTTTCAGTTTTTCAATGACCTTGTTATAGGTTCAAGACTTTTTTTGATTATTAAAGTAAACAGATCAAATAAGGCCCCCAGTCAAGACCTTAGGGTCAGTTTGGGCAGTGGGATTAGAAGGGATTAGGTGGGATGGGATTTAAAAAACACAATTATTAAGCATGGCTGGGATTGTCCCCTATTGCCATGGGATAAAATTAATGCCATACTTTGTTGATAATATGGTGGTACATTGAATAGATATACCCACCATCATTTGAAATTACTGAGAATAACACACATGTGTTATATCTAAACCGTTCATTTGTTTTGTAACCTCATTTTATGGCATGGGCCTAAAAATGAGGTAGATCCAAAACTTATGTAGCCCCAAAGAAGTTTTCAACGGTAAGTATTCAATTCCTGTTGCTTTCTATGGTGGGGTCCACTTGAGCTTTAGATTTACTTAATTTTTTGGCCCATGCTCTAAAATAATCTTGATAAATGGGTGGACGGTGTGGATATAGCCCACACATCATGGTGGGACCTACACAACCTCCCAAACATTGAGTGAAATTGGCACGAGACCCAATGCAATTTCATTTAATGTAATTCCACGCTTCTCCATTCTTCCCAAACATGGAGTGGAATTGGCACAGGACAACTGACCCGTACTGTGTTGGGTGAGACTGAGACTGTAGCTAATCTGCTCCCTTTGAAAGGAAGTATTACCCAGGGATCACATAATCCACTCCCAAGCGATACGTGGATTGGGCAGTGAAACCAGCACCACCCCAGCGGTGGTAAAACAACATGAGAAGATGTGATTGGCCCGCTGTTGGTGGCGCCCCTTCCGTGGATCCCCAGATCTACCGAGGTGGATGGAATCCCTGACTATGGGGCCCACCATGATCTTTATATGTGCCTTATGTCTATGTCATTCTTCCAAATTGAAAATTCATTTTAGGGCATGATCCAAAAAATGAAAAACAAATCCAAATCTCAAATGGACCATAGCACAGAAAACAATAGTAAATGACTATTAAAAACTTATCATTGGCCGCAAAGGTTTTGAATCAAGATTATATTGGTATGGTCTCTTCATCCAGGTATTTGTGACCTTATCAATAGGTTGGATTGCAAATGCACATTCCGGTGGACCCACGAAGTTTTTAATGGTGGGGATTCAATTACGACTGTTTCCTATACTATGGTCCACCTAAGATTTTGATTGGCTTTATTTTGTGGATTGGATTGCAAATACACATTCCGGTGGACCCACGAAGTTTTTAATGGTGGGGATTCAATCACGACTGTTTCCTATACTATGGTCCACCTAAGATTTTGATTGGCTTTATTTTGTGGATCATGTCCTAAAATGAGTTTTCAATACAAATGGACGCCGTGGATGTAAGGCACATACATCCCTATGGGCCCCACAGTAGGGATCCCACTCACCTCAGGGATCCACCCACCTCGATGAATCCAGGACATCCACCAAGGTGCACGTCCCAAGTAGGGCAGCCTAATCACGTCTCGCCATATCATTTCACCGCCTTTAAATTAGTGTGAAATTTACTATCCCATCTAGGAAGAAATCGTGGTAGTTTGTTAGGAAATGAGTTGGACTGAGGCTATCAGTAGAATGGGACGTCAAAAAAATACCCAACAACCTTTTGTGATATTATTTCAAAATCTGCATGGATTTTAAAATATCTCTTCCCCCTCTCCTCACTTTTTACTCTTTCCTTCAGTCTCTCCATTTTCTATCTCCTTCTCATTCCACATGTGTCACATGTTCCATACCCCTGAGTTGTATATAATACTTCAAGTCGGCAAAATTTTTTACCTCACACTTACCCATCAAGAGATTTTAAAAGGGGTATTTGATGTGTTTGGACTATCAATGAGTTGGAAAAGGGGTATTTGATGTGTTTGGACTATCAATGAGTTAGGTTCCAAGTGCGTCCTATACTACTCATTCCCCAGCTAACCAGTTTCTTGAAGATCCAGACTTAGATCTAATCGGTCTCAGGTACTCATGAAGTACCCCTCAAACCTTGGGATCTAGGTTTAGAGTTGAGTTTGGGACAAATAAGAGCGCTTTATGGTTGGGTCCATCAATTGGATGGATTAGATTGCACACACGTGCTACTTTGACACACATATGGCCTATAAATGTGCTTTCTTTTATGTGTATAGTTTAGAAAATTAAATTTCTTTCCCTAAGAACAATTAATTTATATTAAATATATAAAAATTTACTATTGAAAGTAACTAGGCCCCTTTCGAACCTAGCTAAACTCGACCTAACCTAACTTTAAGCAAGTCCATCACACGGCCCCAACTCAAACCCAGCTAGACCCACACCCAGATCCATAGCTCAACTAACAGACTGAGTGGAGATACCTCCTTTCAACACTTGAGGTCTTGGTATCGATCCCTAGTGGGGGTGGCTAACATGGAGTGTGTGTACTGACATGGGTGTGTACTGACAAACTAACCTAAAAAAAAAAAAAACCAACTAAACCCGATTATTGACCAGATCTAAAAGGTTAGACCCGAACTAGACATGAATTCTTAACGGGTCCAATAAATGGGACCCAAACCCAATAAAATCAAGTTGGGTCCATCGAGTTACAGATTCAGGTGCCCATTGACAGCTTTATGTCTGGCCTTTCAAGTGGAGGTATTCCCTTTTCTCAATGCAACCTTAAGAAGTTAAAAACCATGTGGGGTTCATGCACCCATTTCATCCATCAGTTACATAGCTCATGTTATAATAAAAGTTCAAAGCTAAGGTATATCTAAAACCCAAGTAAGCCAAAGAACAAAAATCAATGAGGTTTGAGTGTTTAATAGCTTACCTTGTGTTGAACTTAAGTTGACTTCAGTAGGATCCTTACTCTTGCTCAGGTGGTAGACTCTTAGGAGTTTCAACACCCGGTCAAGGGTTCGAGTATCCATAGATGGCGAAATTCCACTATGGTGTGAGTGTGTGGGGGTGCGTGTGGCGTGTGTTAAAAAATAAAATAAAATAAATAAATAAAAGTTGACTTCAGTTGCGTTGGGGCCATCCAATCATCTGGATCACACTTCACTGTTAGCCACCCCCACTAGGGAATCGATGCCAGGACCTCAGTGTTGAAACGATTTATCGTTCACTCAGTCTACCACCCGAGGTATCTTTCACTCAGTCTACCACTTGAGCTATGGATCTGGGTGTAAATTTGGGAGCGGATTAGATGTTACCCTAGTCGGTGTTATTACCCTTACCATGGGGCCCACCTTGATGGTTTATTATATATTGACTCCGTTCATCGGTTTTTCCAGCCCATTTTAGACGAAGTCCCAAAAATTAAGAAGATATAAATCTCAGGTGCACCACACCACAGGAAAAAGTGTCGGCTCACCATAATGTTTATTTGCCATCCAACCTGTTGATAAGATCAAACGGATCTGGATGAAGGTAAAATATAAGTATCAGCTTGATCCAAAACTTTTGTGTCCCGCAACAAAGTTTTTAATGATCATTCACGGCTGATCCAGTGGTGTGGTCCACTTAAGATTTGGATCTTCTTAATTTTTGGGATCATGTCCTAAAATGATCTGAAAAAACGGATGAACGAAGTGGATGTATAACAATCTCATTAAGTTGGGCTTCACACGGTCAAGGTAATTTAAGTTTAGTTGCACGTCGGTTAACAGCTAGGCTCAGCCCACACGCGTGTACAAGTCATCCCATTTACGCTCACCGTTACATAAATAAAAGATCCAAACCATCCATCAGGCAGGTCCCACATTGAAAATGCGTTGGACCAGAAATAAGGCCAGTCCAATTGTAAGGTCAACCACAGCTTACTAAAACAAATGGATAGCTCAAAGGAAAAACACTCCACAAAGCGTTTCTAGACCATATTTCTTTTTCTAACATTGTGGCCCACCTTAGCAAGGAAGATCCTGATTTTTGGGTCAAACTATCTACATCATCAGACCCATCTCATGGACCATTTGGATTTTGTGCAGTCAAGCACATTCTTGCAAGTAGAGTCCCTTTTTGGCGATCTGGACCGTTTAAATGATGGAAGCCACAATGTTAGGAAGACCCATGAAATTCTTCTAGATTGGATGATCCTGCCAACCAATCTACAGCTGTGCAATTCATGTTAAGGTTACTAATTCCATGTTTAAAATAACCTGGTATGGGATAGTTTTAGACACTACCCATTTGTTGTTGGGCTCCATAAGATCAACGGTTCGGATCTCCCAAAAAGATCCTTATATTTACAAACCAGCGCATCAGGTCGCTATTCACGTTGTAATGCATCTGGACCTTAGAAATCTGTCTTGGACTGGTAGCTTGCATTGGAGACTTTTCAGCAGATGTTGGCGTGAAATGAGTTATAGTTCAATTGTTTAAGGAGACCAGATGTTCCCCGGTGGGAAACGGATTGGCTACTCCCCCTGCCACCAGCCAATGGCTGATGGTCGGTGCTCTGTGGGTCCCACCATAATGTATGTGTTTCATCCATGCCGTTCATATATTTTTTAAGATCATTTTTATTGTATATGACCAAAATTTATTTATATCCCAATCTCCAGTGGACCACATTACAGGAAACAGTGTTGAATGAACGTTGATGAGTAAAAACTTTTTGGAGGACATCAAGGTTTTGTATCAAGATTATCTTTGGTTTTTTCACTTAATCTGGGTCTGTATGACCTAATCAACAGATTGGATGTCAAATAAACAGTACAATGGGCCTTTGGAGGATTTTTAATGGTGGATATCCAATTACTATTGTTTTCCTGTGGTGTGGTCCACCTGAGATTTTTAACTATCTCATTTTGGGATCAGACCCTAAAATAATCTATAAAAATGGATGAACGGAATGGATGAAACACACATATCATGGTGGAGCCCACGGAGCACCGACCACCAGCCACCGGGCTGGTGGCAGGGGGAGTAGCCAATCCGTTCCCATGTCGGTGACGCTACTTTTTATTTTCAAATTTCAATTGATTTTTTTTTCATGGAGTTACACGGTACTATACAGCATACACAGGCTTTCAATTTTGAATTTTGACAAGTGGGGCCCATGATTCGATGATCTGGAACATTGTTCTGCTGTGTCCCACCGCAGATGGACTGTCTGAAAAATCTCGTGAACAGGATCATCTTATCTTTTCTAATTTGTAGCTTACGGATAGATGGTTAAGAAAGATAACAATGGATCACCTCAGTTCTATTGGTGGTTGTGATCTTCCAATCTGGGAGATGCTTGATGCATAGCCCATCCATGGCAGGACTCAAGAAACCCATTTCATTGATTAATGAACTTAGATCTATAAGAAATCTTATTGATTAATAATAAGGTAAGTCAATGATCTGGGAAACTCCATAAATTGATTTAATTGGTTACTATTTCTGAATGTGAAAAAAGAGATGAAAGCTGATTCTGCCATTGCTGCCTATGGGCCCACCATGATACAGTGCCCTAACGTAGGGAAGGCCATGCTGAGGTCGGTTACCATCTTCCCTGGAGGAATAACTACTTGGATTCGACAGGGCTATATGGACTCTTTACATAGCTTTCTTGAATTGATGGGTGATAAAGTAGAAATAATTTCCAATAATTTTGAAATAAATTATTCGATGATTAAAAAAATATAATTCTTTAAATAATAAGCTCCAACTTAAGATTGAGTTTTAGTCTCCAACTCCATTTCGAGCTCCTTAAAAACTTGACTTACTATAAATAATAAACTTATTATTTATAAATGGTCACCATTTATGTGGACTTCATGTTTACTTCATGTTTTCCGGCTAAAAATGGTAACTTTTCTAAGCACTATTGCATATTTCTGCGATTCAAAGGATAAAAGAATCATATGCTAGCTAAAACTTATTATTTATAGTAAACACGGAATTAAAATAAACTTTTTACCATCGATCTGATGGAATCTCACAAACCTGGCCGGGCAACCCGGCATAGTCAGATTGGCTGGCTAAAGTACCTTCTCCTACCCCAAAATTATATATGATATCTCGAAAAGCTCATTTCAATTTGCGAAATAGGATTGTTTTAAGGTTTTGACTGTTCAGATCATTTCCACCTCCGATCGGGCCTTCTCTAGTTTATCTTTGATATGAAAGTGTTTGCGAACCGCTCTACATCAAGCCCACATCTACTCTGTCCATGCGGTGTGTCGGTGTGTCACATCGTATCCCACTCCAAAACACAGGTGTACCACACCCATGGTAAAGTTGGAATGGTACACCCACCACTTAAAAACCTTCCATGTCATGTGTGGGGGCCCCACTGTATTTAGTTATTCCATCTAAGTTTAGTCCCATCAGGATGAATTAGGTTATTTCAAAACTCGATTGGGCCTGGCCCACCATGTGAATTTAGAGGTTTTCAGCATAATGTTGCATGGTGGGGTCCACTGGAGTTTTTGAATCTAACTCTTTTTTTGTTCTTGGCTTGAAGCGGAACATGAGGAGTCAGACATGATGGATAGAGTGGATGCCATGCATATGGAGCCAACACGCAAAGTTGTAAAATAAGCTTATCCCACAAAGGTTGTAGAGGAAAACACTTTCGGGGCCGCCGGCTCCTGTGATCTTAGAGGCCCACCTAGTGATTAGGCCAGGCCTGAACTGTGATATGCATAAAAATCCAACATGATGGCCCAGCCCAATCTGACATCTTCAATACCATCGGCCTGTGTAAATGAGTAAGGTTTGAGCTAGGCTAGGTTTGGCCCTAGATATGCTAATTTAGGGGTCCAGGCTCAGCCTGGTTTTATGTGTCCAGACTATGAGCATATGGTCAACTCCAAACCCAGCCAAGGTCTTTTTTGACTCGGCGACTTGTCTGGACCCATCCTGGTCTGAGTCAAGTTACGACTTACTCGTGGTACGGACCTGCACTAGTCTGAACCGAGTCTGAGTCAGCTCGGATGAGTCAGGTCAGGTACAACTTGAAGAGTCATCAGTCCATTTGGCCAGCTCATTACAAATTACTAGGGGTGCACATGGTTCGGTTTGGTCCGGTTCTAGGGTGAAATCGAAACCGAACAGCTCCCAACGGTTCCAGGAAAACTAGAACCTGAACCGGACTGTTTGCACCCTAGAACCGAAATCAAACCGGATGTAAAAAACTGGTCCGTTCCGGTTCAGTCTTACGGTTACGGGCTTTTTACATTTCAATCCAATTGCATGGTTTGTTTTTTTAATCCACCCCAATTGCATTGTTTTTTTTTTTTTTTTCAATAATCCAGTCTAATTACATGGTTCCTAAGAGATAAAGAGAGGCCACGAAAGGGGGAGAATAAAGAAAGATTATGATTATTTTTTTTTTCACTTAAAAAAAAAAATAAATTTTAAATATTTACTAAGGAGTCGAGTTTCAAGTTCCAATCGAAGGTTCGGTTCTACGGTCCAGTTCCCGGTTCTACTGAACCCCAAACCAAGAACTGAAGCGAACTAACCAGTTCTTTGATTTTCAGAATTGGAACCAGTGCACTTCAGAACCAGACCAAACCATACGGTCTGATCGGTGCCGGTCCGGTTTACTGTTCCACCGGTTCCATGTGCACCCCTACAAATTACAACCTAATAGCCGGACATTCATGAAACATATGCAGATGTAGCACAAATATGCTGATTTGGACCATGCCCAAAAATCCAAAATGTCTATTCTCTACTCATCATGTGGGCCATACATAAAAGAATATGTATGGCCCACCTGATGAATAGAGAATGAATAATTTGGATGAGTGGCCCAGATCCGGAATATGTGTGCATGCTACAAACCGCCACTTCAGTCTCTCCTCGTGCTGATTGACGTCTCTAATAATAGGAAAGAAAAAGAGATTGGAAAGAGCTGGCACATGGCGCATACATCATTCACTCAGTGTATGATCTCATCACCAGTAGCTGGACCTCACTGTCTCCCAACTCCAGATAGAGGATGGTGCATACATCATTTATTCAATGTAACTTGCATGTTTGGTCATCCAAAATAAACCATGCTGAGTTATATTTCCATACTTGGAAAAATAGATAGGATGAAGCTTGTTAAGCCCATATGCGTATATAAGACACACATGTACACAGCAGCCATATGTCCCACCATGGCATATGGGTGTAAGATCCAAACTGTCCATCAGGTTGGCCTTCTTGTGCAGACATCCTGCTCCAAAAAGCAAGCCTACCCACCCATCAAATGGGCCACCGTTTACGAAAAAAAAGGAACGGCTGAAAAATGTTGTAAAGGATGAGAAATGCCTGTTTTCTGGGTCAGTGAATCTGTAGAGTGGAACCTACCAATGGTTGGATTGGATCTCTAACCCAAGGGGCCATCTTGGCAGAAGTTATAGCTTGTAGATAAGCTTATTAAACTTCCATTGAAGTGGGTGCATTAAAGCTGGTATGATATTTGTTATAATAATAAAATAGAGGAATAGGTAGGAATTTATTTATTTTTTATTTCATAATTGCTTTCATTTTCGTATGGTTATAGAAAATACATAGCATTTATGCCAAAATCCAATGGTATTTTGGTAGATTATGAATCAATCATCGACTTTCCAAGCTTTTTTTCTTGTCCTGTGGGATTGATTGCTTGTACATGTATTTAATCAGTGAATCAACAGAAGTGGGGCCCACTTGGTGTACTAAACTTTAGACTTTTAGGCTCCCATCGTTTGGCTTATTAGAAAGCATTATCCTTATAAAATACAACCAGCTGGAGAGCTAAGTTATGGTCAAACTATCGCATTATTGCCGACGTGTCGTCACGCATGATTCGGCAACATCCAACCCATCAAAAAGTCGAACCCCACCATGAAGATCACTTGAGGCTAAAACCAGGTGGGCCCACTTAAATAGTCTGCATGATGAGTGGATTATTCTGATTTATGTTGGGGCCTACCTTTTGGACGGGTTAGATATCATATGCTAACAACCTATTAGCGCTAATATGCTAATTGGACCGTTCTTCATGTAAAGATTAAGGCACTTGATGATCTAGATCTTCATCAATCTATATGCATTGAACAGCTTTGATGGTACGCACACAATTCATGTTTTATTTTTTTTATTAAAAAAAAAAATAATCAGTAAGCATGCCTAACCCTAAGTCATCTACTAATCATTTAATTAATAATATATAAGTAGTTTTTGTAGTCATTAGTGTATGTCGGGGATTAGAGTTTCACTACATTGGTATGTCGCTGCTGCTGTTAGCGCAGCAGTAACAGTTCGACTATAAATCAATTTATGAATGAAGCTAGTCTCTTCAAGTGGGATAAAAGTCTCAAAGATTTCGCTGTGAAACATTCGAGCATGTTTGGATGCACACTAAATTCATGAAATTGACAAGTTTTTATTTACCAAATTCATGAATTTGTTTTTTTTTTTTCAAGATAAGAAAAAATTTATTAATCCAGAAGTGCCGCCCAACCAACCAAAAACACAGAACTTAAAGAGCAAAATAAATAAATAAGAAGAAGAAGAAGGAAACGAATCCACATCCCAAATAAAAAAAGAACTCATATTCCAAGCAAAAGTTAGAGCAAGAACCCCGTTAGAGCAAGAACCCACACACCTTAACTAGGGAAATAGCAATTAATATGTTTTTGTTGATGTTAATTGATATATTTACTAATTGTTGAATTAATAAAAGGGAGCATAAATCATGAACTTGGTAATTAAAAAAATAAAAATCTTCGGTTCACGAAGTTGGGCAATTAAGGGCATAAGAAAGTTAAGCTTGAGAATGTTTCCCAGCATCAACAAAATGACGCGGGGGAGGATGTGAGGTCGAGCACCGTCTTCCTCAAGAGGATAATTATTCCGAATCCACGGAACTTATTTGGACTCCTCACAGAGACTTCTTGAATCCACGAGAAAAGAGAGCAGAGAATAAAAATAAATTCTAAATAATTCGAAATAGATTAATGAATGAAAAAAACGAGTTCACAACCCTTTAAATAAGGGTACTAAGCCATGGGAAAGAAATCAGAATCAAACTACAACTAGAACTCCTAGAATTCGCGACTTACTATAAATAGTAAACTACTATTTATAGACGGTCGTGATGTCTACTAGTGCGCAAGGTTTTCGGCCAAAAATAGTAAGTGTCCTATTTGGCTTCACTAACCGTTCTCCTAATTATTCTAAGCTCTTTTCACGTTGGGCGCAACTCCAAAAGCCCGACGGATGAAGAGTTATAAGCAAACTAAACTTACTATTTATAGTAAAAACGAAATTGAAACAGGGAAACGACCGTCAAATCAGGGGGTTTCTCACAATTCCGAGCGTCCCAACCCTGCGTAGCTGGGTTGGTTGGCTAAAGTAGCTCGTTCTACCCCAAAATCATATATTTTTCGTCGGCTAACTCATCCCGGATTGTGAGATACGCCTGATTTAAGGTCTGATGGTCCAGATCACTTCTGTCGCCGACCGGGCCTTTTCTGATCCATCTTGCCATGTAATTGTCCGCGACCCGCTCTACATCAATCTCCTCCACTTCAAAAGAACTCGTCCTCGAGTTATCATTATGCGCTGGTTCATGAACTCAGTCAGGTCCGCAACATTGAAAGTTCGTGAGATCGCCATATCATCTGGAAGATCAACAACATAAGCGTTGTCATTGATCTTTCGGATGATTGGTACCGGTCCAATCTTTTTATTCTTCAACTTGTTGTACGTTCCGGTCGAAAATCTTTCTTTGCGCAGATGGACCATTACTTGGTCGCCCACCTCGAACACTTTCTGTCGCCGATGCTTGTCCGCTTGCTCCTGTACTTTTCGTCGAGGCATGTAGCTTCTGTTACCTCCGCCATGAATGTCCATGATTTGTCTGTCATAATGTCTGCTGCAATGCTCATGCCTGGGAGCTTGGGCAGAGGGACCAAGTCTAGTGTATGGCGAGGTACTCGTCCGTAGATAACCTCGAACGGGGATTTCCTGTCGAGCGATTCCCATGTTGTTGAATGCAAACTCCGCTTGAGACAAGGCCAAATCCCACTGCTTTGGTTTTTCTCCTGAAATACATCGAAGGAGGTTTTCCAACGTGCGATTCACAACCTCAGTTTGACCGTCAGTCTGTGGGTGGTACGCGCTGCTGAATTGAAGACGTGTATCGAATCGAGTCTACGAAGTCCGCCAAAAGTGGCTTATGAACTTCGTGTCATGGTTGGAAGTAATAGTCTTGGGAACTCCGTGTAGCCGCACAATTTCTCTGAAGAATAGATTCGTCACATGTGTTGCATCGAGAGTTTTCTCGCATGGAATAAAGTGCGCCATCTTGGAAAAACGATCTACTACCACGAACACCGAATCCATGCTGCGTTGTGTTCGTGGGAGACCAAGCACAAAAGTCCATAGAAAAATTCTCCCAAGGGCCGTCAGGCACACGGGTAACGGGGTGTAGAGGCCCGTATTATGAGATTGCCCCTTGGAAGTCTGACAAATATAACAGCGTTGAAACTGTCTTTCCCACATCACGTACCAATTGCGGCCAGTAGTAATACCGTTCTTCCACAAGAGCTCGCGTCTTGTCTCGCCCAAGGTGTCTACTGAGGCCACCTCCATGTAGCTCTTGGATTATCTGTTCCCTTAGCGAACTCTTTGGGATACATAGTCGATTTTCCTTAAAAAGGAACCCGTCTTGTATATGTAAGTCACCGGGGTGACCTTCCTGACATCTAACCCATGCGTCCTCGAAGTCGTCGTCGTCGACATATATGTCTTTGAGGCGATCGAATCCGATAACTTCATTGCTCATAGTGACTAACAAAGTTGCACGGCGACTCAGCGCATCGGCTACTTTGTTCTGTTGCCCTGACTTATGTTTTAGCACGAATGTGAATTCCTGCAAAAATGAGATTCATCTAGCATGCACACGGTTAATGTTAGCTTGACTATTAATAAACTTGAGGGCTTGATGGTCCGTGTAAAGTATGAATGTTCACTTCCCAAGTGTAGGGTTGTGATGTAGTAATAAACTTGGTAAGACCGAGGTCGAATCCACAGGGACTGAAACCTGTACGTAGTCTGAAACTAACTAGAACTAGAACTAGACTAAGATGAATTCTAAATCAAATAACAATTGAGAAATAATTGTGGAATAATTAATCTAAACTTAAGAAAATTCAGAGGAAGGAACTAGGGATTCAGTGGATCCACTTGTAGAGATCAGGGAGATCTTATGCCAGCATCAAAACTCAACTGAAATAGCCTTAATATAGTTTGCAAGAGATGTGAAAGGTATATGAATTAGAATGGATTCCATCACCAAAACATGCCCAGGAGACAAAGTAATAACAGAATTAAACTAATTACAAACCAATCAATGTATGAAAGTTAGGAAGGGTACTGACATCCAACCATGCCCAGGAGACGATGGTGAACAACAGGGCTTCCTGACGTCATAACCATAAAAAGGAAACAGAAATATTCAAAGCCATCGCAGACCCATTGTAATTTTAGTCACAACAGCCCATTAACAACTAAAAAAATTCCCATAAATCAAACATAATCAAGGTAGTTCATGTATCAAAAATTAGATTAATAGCATAAAAGAACATCTCCCATCCTGCTACAAGCTTCACCCTTAGCCCTAGCTAAGGGGGTTAGCCTGACATGAATAGGCTAATCTCCATAGAAAAGAAAAGAAAAGAAAAAAATAAATAGAAAAAAAAAACTTCTCTGGTGCTTCACGTCTCCAGCCTTTCCACGTCCAAGCAAAGAGATCCTTGCTTCCTCTCCAGATCCAGATGATTGCTCCAAGCTGTTGATAGATTGTGTTCTCCCCATTCTCTTCTTTATATAGCTGTTGGAGCCTGCTGAGACGTCTGGAGAGGTGCGGATGAGAGGGGTGCGGATGGTGGCTTGCGTATCAAGTGTTACGTAACCACGAACTTACCTGCGTAGGTCCTTTTACGCAATCAAGAAGACAGCGCAAAAAAGCCCATCTTCCTTTCTTTCTTTCCAGAATATCAGCGTCCTTTGGGACTTTTTTGGCTAGTCTACACGATGGACGGTCTGGATTGCTGAATCAATCAGAGACGGTGGCCCACAACTGCCCGTAAATCGCGGACAGCGTCCGGACGCTGAACAGGGCTTGCGTAAATATTTAACGCTGTGATGTGGGTGGGGCCCAGGATCAACGCCGGTCAGGAAATCCATTCCGACCATTGGATTCTTCTCGCAAAACCGGTCGGAAATGATGCTGTTCGGGTTACATTTGGTGTGGCCCATCAAGAATATCATTCTACCGTCCGAACTGACTTTGATCAAGACTCCTCTGAGTGTGTGTACATGGGTTCGGAGAAACTCCTTTTATACGGTCGGTTTGACCTTCCGAAATGAATGGACGGTCCGGATTGGTCGCGTGATCGAAAGTGGTGCCCACTCGACATCAGCCGCAACCCCCTGTGTCGAAATCGCAGTGGGATTTGAATCCGAGCGGGATTCTGCGAGGCAGTGATCGCTGACCGGTTTGACCGGTTTCGGTGTTGTATCGCGTGTATCGCTCTGGAGGTGTGCGCGTGCACTGTAGGATGGGGTCTACTGTGATGTATCTTGAAAATCCGTTCCGCTCATCCACTTCCCCAGCTAATTTGAATGGTTGATTCCAAAATTGAGGCATATCCAGATTTCAAGCGGTCCCTAATACATAGATCTATGGGCTGATCTGTCCGTTGGGCCACTTCCAAAGAGATCCAATAGGTGAAATTTGTCATGTACGGTTAACTTATGGTCCTCAGGCCATGCCTGAAGTTTCGAGCCGAACGGATGGTGAGAACTCCGTGATCTTGCATTTTGAACGTGTTTCAGGCCACTTGAGCTTCAGTTTCTCAGTTTTCTCGGATCTCTGACCATGTAAATCCGTCGATCTTGGTCCCCTGGAGTCCATCCAATGCCTTGGCATCATCAGAGCGTTAATTCCATGTGTTTAGCACCTTTTGTAGCCCATACTCTCAAATGTACCTTGCATCACGAACACGATCAAATCGGGTCGTTAAATAGTACTACGTTCATAAATCTGGCCAATAACAGGGGTCTGGTATGCAATATTTGACCCTCAACAATGAATTCCCTTTGAATCAAATAATGTCGCCAGTGTCGCAGTGCCTAGACCACTGCATACAACTCGATCTCATATGTAGACCACTTCATGCGTGCATCACTAAGTTTCTCACTGTAGAAGGCTACCGGCCTACCTTTTTGAGACAAAACTCCCCTAATCCCGACATATGAGGTATCACATTCGACTTCAAACAGTTTATCAAAGTTGGGAAGTACAAGAATCGGGGTCGTGGATAATCTGCTCTTGATTTCTGCAAAGCTCCTGTCGGCTTCGTCAGTCCACTGAAACTACCCTTTCTTCATGCAATCTGTGATCGGTGATACAATGGTACTGAAATTTTTCACAAACCGACGATAGAATATCGTTAGTCCATGAAAACTTCGCACTTCGTGAATATTTTTGGGAACCAGCCATTCTCTGATTGTCTTCACTTTTTCCTCATCCACTCGAATGCCCGTGGATGTAACCACAAAACCCAGAAACAATAGGATATCAGTCATGAAGCTACACTTTTTTAAATTGAGGTACAGTTTATTTTCAATGAGCACTTGAAGGACTTTCTTGAGGTGCTCCATATGGGTGGTTTCATTTTGACTGTATATCAAAATATCATCAAAATAAACTACAACGAACCGCCCAATGAAAGGTTTCAGAACTTAGTTCATCAACCTCATGAATGTGCTAGGCGCATTAGAAAGACCGAAAGCAGCATGACCATCCATTTGTACAATCCTTCCTTAGTCTTAAAAGGTTGTTTTCCACTCATCATCTGGCCGTATTCGAATCTGATGGTAGCTGCTCCTAAGTCCAATTTAGAGAATATTTTTGCGCCCTCTAGCATATCCAACATATCATCCAATCGTGGTATAGGAAACCTGTATTTTATGGTGATCTTGTTGATGGCCCGGTTGTCGACACACATGCGCCAACTCCCATATTTCTTTAGAGTTAGTAGAGCTGGTACAGCACATGGGCTCATGCTTTCTCGAATAAGACCCTTACGGATCAGTTTCTCCACTTGTCCCTGCAGAATCTCGCACTCATTCGGGCTCATTCGATAATGAGGACGATTAGGTAAACTGGACCCAGGGACAAAGTCGATATGGTGTTGGATATCTCGCATAGGGGGTAATCCATCGGGAAGATCATCGGGCCAGATTTTTTTGAATTCCTGTAACAAAGGCCTTAGTTTTTCAGGGATGATGGTAGGCTGGAGTTCTTCCCCTTTCACAACTAGTGCATAAGTCTGTCCTGTTTCTTTGGATTCTTCCACGAAGTCTCGTATGATTAAGAGGAAACGACCCTCCACTTTAGAAGTTTCAGGTGGTCCCTCTGGATCCATAGGGGCTAATATAGTCTTCCGGCCGTCCTTGACGAAGATATATATGTTATCTCGCCCCTTATGAGTGGCGTCATGGTCAGATTGCCAGGGTCGACCGAGTAGTATGTGACATGCTTCCATGTCAACCACATCGCATACTACTTCATTCTTATAATGTTTGCCAATGGAAAAAGATATGGTACACCATTCAGTTACCTTTATTTCACTGACCTTCTTGATCTAACCGATTGTATATGGAGAGGGATGACGCTCCGTTTTCAATTGTAATTTTTCCACCATGACCCTGGAGACGATGTTCTCGCTGCTTCCACTGTCAATGATCACGTCACAAACCTTTCGATTCACCGTACACCTAGTGCGAAAGATGTTATGCCACTGTGGATGCACTTCTTTTCTTGGCGCATATAATAGTCGCCTCACGACGAGCGACTCGCCCTGATCTTGCTGAACCCAACCTGAATCTTCTACCTCGTCCTCGGTGGTATGCTCTTGTTCTTCAATATCTGGATCTTCATAAGCGTTATCAGCACTACCATCATTAATGGCGAGGTTTACCACTTTTCGATGGGGACAAGTATTTGACAGGTGGCCTGGTTGGCCACAACGATAGCAGTTGTTGGGCCTTGGCCGAGCATAAGGGTTCGGGATTGTACTTGGACCAACAGCAGTCGATACACCCCTTTGGGGTCTAGCTTGCCCGCTTCCCTGATCTCGGTTCTCAGACGTAGGAGGTTGAGTGCGTGCTCGTACGGGCTCCTTCCCCTTAGGTTGTGGAACTCCCTGGGGTGAACCTGCCGCAGTGATCCTCGCAGTAGGATAGGCCCATGTGTTAGAACGTTTAAGTTGCGCTTCTGCCCAAGTAGCCAACTTGATCGCATCATTCATCGTCCAGACGGACTGCATCTGGACCCGATTCTGGATCGCCATACGCAATCCACCGTTGAATCGAGCGACTTGCTGCGATTCAGTCTAGACCAAATCGTTGCCCGCCGCTAGGCAGTAAAATTCTTCTGCGTACTCTCTCACTGACCGACTACCCTGTCAACAATTTTAGTATTGTTGGAATAATACCTGATCGTAATCGCTAGGGAGGAATCGGGCACGTAGTAGCTGCTTCATTCGCTGCCATGTGTGGATTGGTGCTTTCATCTGCCTGGTTCGTGCGAGTTGCAGTTGTTCCCAGCAAGCTGAAGCTCCTCCTTTCAACTTGTAGGCCACAAGCTTGACCTTCTTTGTTTCAGGGATGTCCATATAGTCAAAAAATTGCTCAACTTCAGAAAGCCAATCGAGAAAATCTTCAATGTGTAGCTGGCCATTGAAGTTAGGAATATCAACCCGTATCTTGAAGTCTCGATCTATTCGATCTACCCGATCGCCGCATTGCCTGGGGTGTTGGAAGATCACGTCATCGATCTCCTCTTCAGTGGAGCCCCCGTCCTCAGGGACGGCCCTTGGATGCACTACTGATATTATCCTGCGATCAGGGCGATTACGGGTTTCAGCAATTGGTGGTGGAGGATTACCACCAGGAACACGGAGTTGCCATAGGATTTCTGCTAAGAGATTCGCTATGCGGTCTATGGAAGCCTGCAGCCCTTGCATGGCTTGCCGATTCTCTTGCTGCGCTGCTTGGAAAGTTGCCGCCGTTAAAGGAAAATTTCTTGGAGCACCGCCTATGGGATTGTTGCCCGACCCGTCGTTAGAAGCCATCGATCCGAGGAGAAACCTCGCTCTGATACCAAACTGACGCAGGGGAGGACATGAGGTCGAGCACCGTCTTCCTCAAGAGGATAACTATTCCGAATCCACGGAACTTCTCTGAACTCCTCACAGAGACTTCTCGAATCCACGAGAAAAGAGAGCAGAAAATAGAAATAAATTCTAAATAAATTCGAAATAGATTAATGAATGAATAAAAACGAGTTCACAACCCTTTAAATAAGGGTACTAAGCAATGGGAAAGAAATCAGAATCAAACTACAATTAGGACTCCTAGAATTCGCGACTTACTATAAATAGTAAACTTACTATTTATAGACGGTCATGATGTCTACTAGTGCGCAAGGTTTTCGGCCAAAAATAGTAAGTGTCCTATTTGGCTTCACCAACCCGTTCTCCTAATTATTCTAAGCTCTTTTCACGTTGGGCGCAACTCCAAAAGCCCGACGGATGAAGAGTTATAAGCAAACTAAAACTTACTATTTATAGTAAAAACGAAATTGAAACAGGGAAACGACCGTCAAATCAGGGGTTTCTCGCAATTCCGAGCATCGCAACCCAGCATAGCTGGGTTGGTTGGCTAAAGTAGCTCGTTTTACCCCAAAATGATATATTTTTCGTCGGCTAACTCATCCCGAATTACGAGATACGCCTGATTTAAGGTCTGATGGTCCAGATCACTTCTGTCGCCGACCGGGCCTTTTCTGATCCATCTTTGCCATGTAATTGTCCGCGACCCGCTCTACATCACAAAATGTCCATTATATAACCTTTGGTCGGATAGCTATGAACATTTGATCAAAATAATGTTTGCCATAAATAAGAAATCAAAGCAAACTCCACACAATGAAAGGTCCATCAATGACTGTCATAATATAATCAATATGGACCATCAAATTTTCAAGCCATTGATTTATTTTCTAATATGGAAAACTCCTCTACGACTTTCTTATGAATACGGAGAGCATTACTTTTGCTGACATTTATAGAAAATTTCATATGGATGAAATCCATGACATCCATCAGGTGTCCCACCATGTGTATCAATGCTAAAAATCAAGCCAATAAAGCAATCAGGTTGGGCCACACCTGTTACACCCATTTTCAACACACTGATATGGACTGACAGGATATCGCCACATATCGGCACTACAGGTTCCATACTAATACAATCGTGGTCATATCCAAAAATATATTTCACCACCTTTTCTTCGGGGATATGTCTTCGGTTATTCATGGCATAGAACCATACAAATGCCTTTAGAGAAGCGAAACATCGAATGACGCGTAGTCATGATTCGAGTAGCATGTGAACAAGGCAGTGTATGCAGAGCATATATAAAAGACTTACCAAGGTAAGGATTTTTTCACAAATTTAGATATGATATGCTTGGTAAAGTCATCTCTCACAATCCTTTCAAAATGGGGTATCTTTCCACATTTAGATCTCTCGCGGCAATTACAAAGATTCTGAATATTCGAAGATCAGACCAATATCGAAGCAGATTTACACCATTAGGTTGGACCAATATCAGAGCGGATCATAGAATGGGAGATCAGGATCTGATGGATCTAGTCCCACTAGTTTCACAGATATTCAAGGGCACGATAAGAGAAGAGTGTAAATGGCTCCGATCGAGCCAGATCTCGATGCAACAGTGTCTCGAAGATCAATATACCAGAAAGCAACTATATAAAAAGTAGAGATTTGAAAATAGTTCCAGATCTACGAAGATTTTTTATAAGAAAACTACATTAAAAAAAAAAAAAAAAAAAAAAAAAAAAAAAAAAAAAAAAAAAAAAAAAAACTGTAGATACGAAGGATCTTTGACCATCAAGAAAACCTAGTGAGGGTTTTACTGCCTCACCAATCTATAAAGGAGAATAAGATGAAGAACTCAAGGCCCACGTTAAATATAATCTATCTTTCTTTACATTTATCTTAGGTTATCCTAGTTTATCTTTAGTTTTAGCATAGATCACTACTATCCAGCGTCATCCTTATAGTATTGTAAGGTAGATTCAACATCCACAATCTTATGTTGTTGGACCCCGATCAATCAAGTTCTTACTTGGGCGATCTTCATTCTGGTCGCATCCTGTTGACCATATGCTTGAATCATTTGTTCATATGAACATATTAAGTATTTATCTCTTTTATTTTCTTTAGTTGTTTTGACTTTATCGATTGTATTGAGCTTCATTAAAAAATTAATATAATCAGCATTGGTTTAGCCTTTCGTTTATTTGTTTATCTTTATTATTTTTTAGAAATATATTTTTTAGAAATATATTTGCTTTAATTTTTTGTGAAAGAAAAGTCATTAATGTAAGGCTAAAAAAAATCTATTAAGACAAACCCATATCCTTTCGCAAATCACATGATCACTATTACAATCAGTGGCTTAGAAGGTGGATGGATCCTGAATCTAGTCTTAATCGGTCCATCTTCGCGCGGGGGCACCAACATCCAATCAAACACTAATTGAGTATAACCTTAGCACACCTGCACTTTCTAAACGCACACCTTAACCAAATACATGCCCTTGTTCATATATGTGATCTCGTATTTGATTGAACTGCGCACAAACAACACCAAGGGAAATAATTTAGATGAGAAGTCCCGACATCTAAATCATCCAAATGTTATGCAGGATCCATCATGCTGTCTATATGCCAATCTAATCCACTCATCTGTCGTACTACACCCAGATAGATGGATTCCCCAAAAATCATGGCATTCCAAGACTCATGTGGGCCACACCACGTGAATTTAAAGATTATAGGATTTTACACCAATATCTGTAGTGTGGGCAACCTAATTCTCGGATTTGACTGAATTTCGGATCCAAGGTGAAAAAGTGATGGTAAACTTGATGGTGTGAGTTAGTACCAACTGATGCAGTACACATCACCTGTGTATACAGTATTAGGACATGACCAGCCAGAATTGCTGTTGATTTGCCCATATCGGACCGACTTGTACGATTCTAGATAAGGTGACAAGTACCACCTTCTCAGCCCATCTCACCTACAGAATGCATTTTTACTGTTAGTTCACATCAAATCTACTCCGTCCATCAGGTCCACCCAATATATTTGGCCCTATGGATAAAAATCAATCAAATCTATAACTCTAGTGGCCACAAAACAAGGAAAAATAAGGGAGCACTCCATCATACAAAGAAAATTTATTGTGTGGGTCCATTATGGTGTTCATATGAAATCCAACCCAGGATGAAGGAATGACTTTCTTTTATTTTTTTTAATCCTTATAATTTTGTAACCCATATAGGTTTTGGACCAGTTCTTGAGAAATATATTATGGATGGTTTGGATTGCACACAAATATCAACGTTGACCAAAAACTAATCTACCTAGTGGTTGCCAATAACATATAAGTGTATTTGCCTTATTATTATTATTATTATTTTAAGGCTCTTAGCCTGCTAAGTTAGTACGCATGATAGAAAATTGTACACACGGCATACACTAACTGAAATTAAAATAGGACCGTGGTCACATTTTTCTTATCATGTGACCCACGTGAGTTTTGAATCATCCTAATTTTGGGGTCATTCTTTCTTCATGGTGGGTCCCATGTGATCCACGGTTTGGGGTGCACCTGAATATAATTCCGAAAAAAAAAAAACAAAAAAGGACTAATGGAGTTAGAAACCCCCTGGATTAGAAACCGCCAGTTACCTTATGCTGTCAAACAATTAAGGGAATTTGAAACCCTCTCCAATCCAGGGTGCCAAACTATCGTTCTTTTTATTCTTGCTCTTATTTTAAATAAGCTCGTTTGGTTAAAATATATTTTTTTAAGCCCCTATTTAAAATAAAAATAAGCATGTTTAGTAAAATGTTCGAATAAAAGCTTTTTTAAATGTAGTTGATGTTGTTTTTAAGAATTACAACTCAATCATAAGAGCAATTTAAACAATTGTTTCGGTGGTTATCATTAGAGATTGATGGTGCTCCAAATGGTAAAAGAATGGATGGCTACAATCTTCATATTTTAATACATTTGTGTCATCCATTATGCCGGACATTAGATGTGGATCCTCCGTCATATGGAGCTCACCTTTGACATGGATCACCCATTTGTGTTAGTCAAACCTTCAAAGTGGGCCATCCATCATGTGAGGCTCATCTTGGATGTGAACCATTCATCATAATTAGAGGTTGACCTTTGACATAATCCATCATGTGGGTCCCACCTTTGATGTGGACCGTCCATCAAGTGGGGCCCACTTAACGTGGATGGTCCATCATGTTGGGCCACACTTTGATGTGGGCCATCCATCATATGGGGCCCGCCTTTAATGTGAACCGTGCATTATATGGGCCCTCCTTAATGTGGATCATTTATCATGTGGGTACCTTCAATATGGGTTGTTCATCATGTGGGTCCACCTTCGATGTCCATCATCCATCGTGTGGGCCCCACCTTTCATATGGACCATCTATCACGTGGGACCCACTTGATGTAGATAGTCCATGCGGGACCATACTTTGATGTGGGTCATCCATTATGTGGAACCCACCTTTGACGTCCACCGTCCATCATGTGGGACCCACCTAGAGCTGGGCATCGGACCGAGTCGACTCGGATTGGGTCTAACTCGACTCGGTCCGATCCGAGACCGAGTCAGGGTCATCTGACTTGATCCGATCATAACTCATGCTAACCTTAACCGATCTGAGTCCGACTCGGTCAGGAAAACCGAGTCGGATCGGATTGGTCAGGTTCGAATCGATAGACCGTCCATCTAGTGGTTCCTATACATCATGGTGGATCTACACCATTCATCTAGTCGTTCCCATTCATCGATAGACCTTAGCTTAAAAAAATCCGACCTCATTTGTCTTGAAATGAACGGCTCACATAAAGCCATAAACAAAAAATAATTAGACTCCAACATAACATCTCCTCTCCGGGATGGTCCCTAATATATCGGAGGAATCAGGTGACGAACCATCCTTCGCCATCCAACGCGGCGAATGCAAGCTGGCCTCAGGGAATCCAGATACTTTCCTTCCGTCACGAACCAACCTTCCTGCAAAGATCATACATATGGACCAAATTCTCCCTGACTTTATCTAAAATACCCAAACAATGCATCACTCAAGTTCCAGTCAAACAGGAAAATCCACGGGCAATTAGGTAATTTCATTCTTACCATAAATATCCGCCGTGAATCGAAATCCCCACCCCTTCTCAAAAACCGCTAATCTCTGCCAAAACTGCTTTAGAAATACCGCATTTTGAAAACCGCGTGTGAAACTGACGGTTCGAGCATCGAAGAAGAAGACTAGAAGCGGAGAGGAAGAAGATATTCAGGCAGGCGGGACGGGAGAGGGCAGGGTAAGAAAACAAGACGGGTGGTTTAGGTTTAGGGTTAAAAATGTATATTTATATTACCCGCTCCGGGTCGGGTCTGTTCGGGTCAGGTTGGACCCTTTCGGTTCCGGGTTTCTGGTTCTGGACCCTTTCGGTTTCGGGTTTCTGGTTCTGATCGGTCTGGATACACCACTATCCTAACCCGACTCGAAAATCAAACAGATCTGGATGGCTAGACTCGATCAGGCCCGATCTAGCCCGTCGGTTCTGTTCGGAATGGGTCGGATCTGATCGGGTAGGGTTGGATCCACTGGATCGGGTCCAACATGCCCACCTCTAAACTCACCTTTGATGTTCACAATCCATCGTCCCACCTTTGATGTAGACCGTCCATCATGTGAGGCCCGACCTTCAATATCAGTCATTCATCATGTGGGCCCACCTTTGATGTCAACCATCCATTATATGGGTCCCGGGTCCCACCTTTTATGTCAACCATCCATTATGTGGGGGCGACCTTTGATGTGATTGTGCATTATGTGGGCCCACCTTGATGTGGACCATTCATCATGTGGAGCCCCGCTTTCAATATGGGTTGTTCATCACGTGGACCACCTTAGAGAGATTATAAGGATAAGAGAAGATGGCAAGATGGTAATTACTTAAAAAGTTATAAGGATAAACTTGTTTAAAAAATTAGCAAAAATTATTTACCCGCTTAAGCCAAATAAATTCTTAAGAAAAAAAAGTAACCTCTTCGTCACTTATTTTTTAAGAGCTTTTTCTGCTAGTTTTGTTTTTAAAAATAAGTGATAAAATCAGAACTTTACCAAAGAGCCTATTTCCAAAATAAGAGCATATTCTTTTTTCTTTTTTTAAGAATAAGCAAATAAGCTCTTATTAGTAGAGATGCCAAACAGTCGCTAAATGGGTAGGGCGTTAGGTTCAGACTAGAAATAGTTCGGGTTGACCCATTTAAATAAATGGGTTGGGGCTTGGTTTGAAACTGTCCTACTCGCCCATATAGGTTATCAATGGATCAGGCCAGATTACCCAACCCAAAACCAGAAACAAAATAAAGAATACTTTTCTTATTATTATTATTATTACATGTGTACGTATATATTGATTGTGAGGTAGGTTGTGGATAGCCTCAGTGTCTGATTCCATTCTTAAATCTGAATTGGGTGATGGTTGGTTGGGTCGGGTTAGTTGAGCCCAACCCATTTACAATTAAATGGGTCGGGTCAGGTCAGGTCAAGCTTGATGAATTTTTATGCCGGTCTGGTTGGGTCAGGGGGTAATGAGTTGCGGTTGGGTTTGGGCAAGAATTCGCAGCCCGTTTGGTAAATGATCAAGCTTAGGCTGATCCTGACCCGGCTCGAACCCAACCCATTGCCACCATGAATGTTACATATGAAAAACATGAGTTACAGTAATCAATGTTCGAAATATCAATATCGCGTTACGTATTTCACCATTAGGATATGGATACGTATTGGTTATCGCATATGATATATCAGTTGTATCGCGGAATGTATCATTCTTGTTATAAACATGTGAAAACATTGAAAAATTGGTCAATTTTTTTAATGGAACAGTGATTGTTAAAAAAGACATCAATGCACACTTATAAATCAAAACATTAGAAAAATAAATAACTAATAAGTGCAAATAATAGATTTTCTTTGCATGGTCTTAATCTATTCATTATCTAATTGAATTAATGTGAGTATATTCAAAGTCTATTCATATAATTTATAAATGTAAGAAAATGTGTAGGAACACAAGCAATACATTCAAAAGCAAAAGAAGATCACTAAATTAGGTCATGTACATGTTTGAAGATTGCAACCAATTTGTGAGAAATTGAATTTTTTATTTTTTTTCAATCTTCCGCAACTCAGCCCATCTTCTCCAAATCTTGAAATCCAAGCTCCCAATTCATGATTTTTCATGCAAAACGTAAAAAATCATGAATTCGTAACAATTTGACACTGATTTAACATGATTTATAGGGGGGAAAAAAAAATCGAAAATGCTCACTAGATCAAACATGTGGAATATTATCCTGTTACTTGTGTGTTTCTCGCACAGGTGGGATATATCGTCTAATATCGTCAATACTTAAAACACTGATTATCCCAACTACTAGTACGTAGTACGTTTCATATCACACCGATGACAAAAATCGCTTCTATTTTTAATGTATTTTGCAACTTTTCCTTCAAATCAAGTTTCAAAATAAATAAATAAATAGACAAACAACGATGAATCAAATTTAAATTTTCCTCTTCCATATAATCTGAAGATGGTTATACACACTCCATAAATCCGTACAGCTGGCTTCTGATTCTGATGCTTAACAACAATGACAAAATAAACATACATTGCGAATTCTAATGCTGTCAAAGAGGTATTGTAGAATGTACAGGCTGAGAGATTGTACACTACCTTCTACCCGATGACTGGACCAACCAGATTTTTGGTCCCTCATTCGAGCATTGTATAATAACTTGTTGTAGTTTCAACAAATGACAGAATAAAGACACCCCTGTTATTGGTTTTGATGATGCAGACCGGAGAAATGAAAACAAAGTGTACAAAAGGGAAGCAATTTTGTAGCTAGCACTCACAAACTGTAGGTTGCGGAACTTCCCAAAAGGAAGTTATGGACCTCTGTAACTTGTCTAGAAGATTGTGCGTGTTTTGTACACTAGGTTGAAGCCACATAAACGATTCGGTTGTCTTGTCACTATTGGAAGCAATGAATCTCCTTCAATCCAACCTGAAATTTCAATTTCCCGTTCTTCTGTTGTTTCGACATAAGCTGGGATCAGACTTGGGGCCTCAAAAATTGCACCACAGCACTGTCAAAGTGGGATAGGAGTCTGGCCCATTTCCTCAGATACGATAAGACTGCCTATTGCGACTTAGCCTCCGAAGCTTTAGAAACACATCCATCAAGCAGGTCTATCTATTCCTTCAACTGCAGGAAATCCTTGAGGTTACCAAGAATTCCTTTATCATATGGGTTTTTGAACCTCAATTCTGCAAAGGGTTGCCCTGAAGAAGTGCATTGTGTCAAGAAAACTCATGAACAGATGTAGAAGCCCACCACCCGATGGCTTTTCTATTCAGTACATGTTAGCCCATGATTCAATGATCCAGTCTGTTGATCTCGATACATGGAGAAGGCCCCCTGGAATCCTAGAAGCTTGGAAGATCCAGAAACTTTGGTCTTTCGCCATTTCTTATCAAATATGGATCATTATGGTATTTTCTTTTCTTTTCTTTTCTTTTCTTTTTTTCTTTCTTTCCTGACTTTTGTTGGCTATCAATCAAAAGGGTTAAGGATCTTCCAATCTGGGAGATTTTTGGGACATCGCTCATAACGACGGTGAGGTCCAATCAGTCCAGCAGTCGAGAAAATCAAATCATGAGCTAAAAAATGTAAGGAACCAAAAGCATCAGCGAGTAATATTTTCAATGCCCAGGGCCCTATACATTCTAACTTTGAATACCGCCAATACAGGCATTTAACTTACCTGGAATGACAAGCTGGAACTCTGGATATTTCCTCCAGTTTATCTGACCCACATTGCTTACTATCAGACAAGATACGGAGAAGCAGACCAATCTGAGGAAATGCAATAAGACAATTGTTTTGGAGCTTACCCACTCATCAGTTTTGATGTTGAAACAGATGCAATAAATATGCCACGCCAGGAAAACCACCTAGATATCCACCATAACTTGTTTGGTCAGACAATTTGACGGAAGTTCATTTAGTAGTATGACATTTTCACACACACACAAAAATTTTTTAAAAAAATTAAAATTTAAAATAATAAATTTTTTTTTTTTTTTTAAAAAAAAGCAAGGAGGCAACCAAATCGAATGAGGATATTGAAGTGGCCATTAAGCCTGTAACTGAAGATGCTTTCATGCCATTCACAGACAAAGCTTAATTGATTTGCTGTACACTGATTTCATTCTTTTTCCAACATGATTAACAGTAGAATTTTGATTTCTTGGTGAAGTACGAGTCAGTTTTATTCCTTGGTTGTTCTTACCAAGAGTATTATCATTATCATTATCATTATCATTATCATTATTATTATATTATTATTATTATTATTATTATTATTATTATTATTATTATTATTATTGGCTTTTTGAAAGGGAAGTTTTGACATTATTTTAAACTTTGATATCCTGCCCGATCTTACCAATAAAAAACTATACATATTCTACCCGATTTTATCCCATTCTCAATTGAAATGCATAACAGGCATCAAATCTCCTATAATTTCAATTCCAATAGACCAAATACGTAGAGAATTTGCTGGTTCTTTTCACCGATTGTAGATGTTCCCATGTAATATTTTGAATTGCTTACAAATAACAATCTTGCGAGGCTTCATTAAAGTCTCATACTTATTCCTTTTTCATGGGAAACAAACAATTTTATTGAATCCCTCACCAAAAAAGAAAAAAGAATGAAAAGAAAAGAAAAGAAGAAAGAAAGATTTTATTTAAATCTCATATTTATTTATTTAGTTTTCTTTTGTCAGCATCATTACTGAATGCAATTTGGATGTGGGAAAAGATCAGGTGTTGGAGACCAGAAGAAGAACAGGGGCACTTCGCAGTTGGTGAGAATTATTGGAAAGTGGGCACCATTGGATCTGATCATCTCCTCAGAGGTCAAAGCACGAGGAACTTCCTTACTATCACAGGAATAAGTTTCAGGACTTTTTTTTATAGCCTTGGAGGATGTGGCTCCTAGGCATGGTGACATAAGTGGGCTAGTAACCTGGACCTTTCCCACAAGGGGATGTCTCTACCAGCTCGTCTAAGGGGCCGGAGACAGACAACTTTGCTATTGGTGTCCAACTCCAGATCATTCCCGGTCAGATGTTCCATTTCATCAAGTCTAGCTTGTCCATCAAACCAGACATTCTTTTGACAAAGATTTTATGGACTCAGAGTGGCTTTTACTCTTTATGTTCCAGTGATACGATATGCCGATATCAGCCAACAATCCAAAAGTTCACTACCAAAAGTTTTATGTGATCACATTTAATGCAAGGCAAACATGCCATAGCACTTGGAGTAGGCAATAAAGCACTGCTGGAAACACATCCAACCGTTTCCTAAAAAGCACTATTTCCCTAATTAATTTTTATCAAGTGATTAATGAGATGTGCTGACCAAACGTACCTAAGTCATAAAATCAATTTTGAAAATCAAAAGCACTAAGAAACGCTTAAATTAGCATGACCAAACAGGCACTTAATATGAAGCAAACCTGCCATAGCACTTGGAGAAGGCAGAAAAGCATTGTGCTGATAGCCAAGTTGCCAGAGAGACTGCTCTGCAGAGTTTAAGAATAAATAAATAACTCAAGTCATGAATCATGATATCACAAAGAACCTTTGCATAATATTGAAGCCACACACACAGAGAGAGAGAGAGAGAGAGAGAGAGAGAGAGAGAGAGAGAGGAGAGAGAGGAGAGAGAGAGAGAGAGAGAAGAGAGAGAGAGAGAAGAGAGAGAGAGGAGGAGAGAGAGAGAGAGAGAGAGAGAGAGAGAGAGAGAGAGAGAGAGAGAGAGAGAGAGAGAGAGAGGGGGTCTTCAAGGCATGCCCACTTGCAACAAAACTCAGCAAAGACAAGCATTTTCCATGTAATACAGGTTAACTAATTGTCAACCTCAGAATTCAATCAAAACTTAATTGTTCACATGTTAATAGCTGAACACAGTAGGATTTGCAACAATGCTATTAGATCACTAGTATATTAGTTGCTAATCCAATTCTTGGAGGGAGCTAATCGCGGTACAGGACGTACCTCTGGGCCAGTTTTGTGCATGTTCCGTGATTTCGCAATAACTGCCATCCAGAATAAGAAAATAGTGACAAATTGCAAGAAGAAAGGGAATGCATACATAACATGCTAATCATGAAAATTAGGGCCCCAGGATTGGCACTGCATCATTCAATCCAAATGATGCTAGTCCGATATAATAATCTAAAACTTACATAAATTGAAACTAGCCCTATAGACAAGTTGGATCTGACTCAATACACCGAGAATGAATTCAGCATCACAAAAGAAAGGTGTTGACATAACACAAAACATAGAGAAAACAAAATGCGAAAAATCTACAAAATTAAGAAAGGTATTATCTATAATTAGTCATTTGTTATTGTAACAAACTGATAAGAAACCAACCACCGATCACTTTTGAAAGCGAAGCTCTGTCTAGAAACGGGAAGTATTCAGTCTTAGGGAGCTGGAGTCGGACTTGATGCTGAACGACATTCAAGCTTTGGACATCAAAGGAGGAGGTTTGCTTACCGAGGAAGAGCATGCGGTTCGAGATTAGTTATCATCTGTTTATCAATCTAGGGTTCACAAGGAAGATATTATGTGGTGCCAAAGGTCCAGGGACATTTGACTCAAAGAAGGCAATAAAAACACTAGAGAAAAAAATGTTCGAGTTACTGAGAAAAAAATCATTTGTGAGAAAATAGTTAATTTCCATAAGACCTTGCTCTCAGATGAGGGGTTCCAGAGGCCTTCTTTCGATAATCTGCCTTTGGATTCCATTTCTCCAGAAGAAGCTGCTGCTCTGGAAGCCCCTTTCCGTTTAGGTCCTAATTAAATCGTATGGAATTGCATTAGATGGAATTAACACCATTATTGCACAATGATTGCATGTCTAGAAATACCATGGTATTTTGATTGTCCAATCCCATATTTGGGATCAAATTCTTCCTTTGAGAAAAACATGGTATTAAGTGAAGCCTGCGTTTGCACAATGATTATTGTCTTTTGTGAGTAAAACGAAAGCATACACTGCACGGAAAGAGATGGCAAAAGAAAACGAGAGATGTGCGGGTGAAACTTATACTTTATACAAGTAGAATAGTTATTAGGTAGCTTTTTGCTTGTAAAATATTAATGTAATTTGGATATTAACCACATTTTCTAGTTTTCAAAAAATAGTTCTTTGTTTAAAATGTCTTCATGAGATGCAACGTAGTCTTTGTTTGATAGTCTTCAATTTTGCGGCAAACACCACTAAATAGCTTGTTATTGTTATTTACATCTGTTTGAAAGTGATGGTGTATTTCCACCTAGAAACTCGATTCAAAAAAGGCTGATTTAAATTTGTGGGGTCCACTGTAATGTATGTGACATATCCACGCCATCCATCCATTTTACCTGAACATTTTAGGTAATGAGGCTCAAGTGGCCCACACCATAGGAAATCGTGGTCGTAAAAGGTTTTTAACGGTAGGTGTTCAACCCACTATTTCATGTGGCATGGTACACTTGAGCTTTGGATCTACCTCAATTTTGGATTCATGCCCTAAAATCATCCCACAAAATGGATGGACAGCGTGGATAAGCCACATATATCACAGTGGACCCCACATGAAATTTACACCCTCAGTTTTAGTGTTAAAGAAGCAAGTCATCATTGTCAGCATAGAAAAAAGTGTAGGAACTACATTGGTAATTAATCATTTACCCATTTACATGCATTTACATGGGGAATTAAAAAACAAACACCCCTTGGAGGAAATTAAGTTGTTTGGGACTTGGGTAGGGTGTTAGCTTCGTCGTGAGCAAATGCACTAGGGTGACATTTTATGATGATGTTTGGATTGGGGATTCCCCTCTTCGCGAGTCTTTTTCCTCCATTGTGTCCCTTTACCCAGAGGTTAACATTCATGTCGCCAGCTGCTTTTCTTATCTGAGGGAGAAGCAGGAGTCTGGTCGCCTCCTTGCGTTAGGGAGCTACATGATTTGGAGTTTGGTGAGTTATTGGTCCTCCCTCGATTGCAAGGAGTGTTGTTAGTTCTGTGGGAGAAAGAATCGTTGCTGTGACGTTTTTGCAAGTCAAGGGCTTTCTTAGTGAGGTCGTTATATCTGGAGTTGTCTTGTCCTAATCCCAATCGCTTTGTCAGCCACACTACCTTTATGTGGTTGGACTAAGCTCCTCCAAAAGTCGTTGCCTTCGCTTGGTCCTACGATTGATAATGTGCATAAAAGATCTCTCATTTTACCCAATGCTTACCTGTTATGCCTTAGTGTTAAAGAGTCCATCGACCATTTGCTCATCCACTGATCCTCCCGCATTGTTTGGTCTGGAATCTTCATATTGGCGAGGATCAGCTAGGTGATGTCGTGCTCTATTGAAGATCTTTTTTGCTACTAGCATTTCGATAGGGGAGGCATCCTTGGATCCAAGAAATGGAGGGTAGCTTTGTTAGCCGTCCTCTGGTGCACATGGCTAGAAAGAAATGGGTGGTGCTTACGTAACATTAGGAGCTCTGCCCTTTGTTTAGTAGGGTTGCCTCTTGTAATAGGAACTGGGGTCCCTGAGGTTGTTTTTTCCTTCTTTGTTTAGGTTTATTTGTATAGCTTCTTTTGTTTTTAGGGTTTTTAGGTTTCTTGCCATTTGTTTCCTTTTGCTTTTTGTTTTTTGTTTGCCTTAATAAAATTCATCATCTTTGCAAAAACCACAAATCATAACAAACTAATTGAAATTAACCCATAAAATCATGTGTGACACATGCACGCACGCGTGCGTGCGCACACCAAGGTGTTCTGTATCCGTTACTATACGGCCGTAAAGATTGATATGTACAGGTAACGACCGTGATTGTTAAGCAATATGGGAGTAAAACGGGATAGTTGGTTTTTTAGGGACCGTATCGACTATTACATGGGCAATAACAGCCATTATGGGGCGTAGTGACTATTACCCCTGTAATGGTCGAAAAACGGCCACTTCTTTTTTTTCTATGTAAATCCATTTTTGACTTTTTTTTTTTTTTTTACTTTTCTCATTCCAAAAACTTTCCTACATCATTATGTAGCAAATTTCGACCACTCATACTATAGTTTTTAGGATTAAAATAGTAGATTGAAGTGGTTTGGGCAACTAGAACCTCCGAGGGCCATTTTTTCAGGAAAAAAAAAAATGAAAAAAGTGGTATACTGCATTTCTTTTTTCTGATTTCAAATTCTAATGCTTGATTGCGATGTGTAAACATAAGAGACACATAATCATGTTCATAAATTCACTAGAAAACCCAATACAACACTCTCACCAAAGAGTGGACCACTACACTACCATAAACATGTTTAAAAAAATACATACAAATTCAGAATATTTACATTATTTTAGATTTTCTAAATATTTTTCGGAATTTTCCAGGAAATTTTTTTTTGAACTATTACGAGGGTTGTAACGTTCGTTACGCCCCCGTACCAACCATTACAACCGATACTCATATCGGTAATGTTGGTGACTGTTACAGCCACTGTTCTCGATACAGAATACCTTGACTAAGGTGTTTTGTATCCGTTATGATACAGCTATAAAGGCCGATATGCATACGTACGGCCGTGACCATTATGCGATACTAAGGTGAAACGGGCAAGTTGGTTTTTTGGGGCCATACGGCCGTTATAGGGCATAACCGGTTAATGCAGGGGTATTTTCACACCGGGCTCGAGTAGGGTGCCTGTGGGATGCAGGGGCACACTCGGAGTGGGTAGCCGGTGTGAGGCAAGCCCCACTCATATGAGGCAAGTGGCTCGTGTGAAGTGGAACTCATGTGAAATGGGGCCCATGAGGGGGATTCGGCTGAGGTCTTAACCCATAGGATGTGGGACCTGGGCTATAAGATAAAGGGATTGATTCGCCATGCTCTATCAAAGGTAGCTTTTAGAGCAAGTGGTTAATTGTCTTGCATCACCAGTGTTTTAAGTATTGTCGATATAGGCCGATATATCCCACAATATATCTTGCATCTCACGTGTGCCATACAAAACATACACGTAGCGGGAAAATATCTTCACATGTTCGATCTGGTGAGTATTTTCGATTTTCGATCCTTTTTTTTTCTATAAATCATGTTAAATCAGTGTCAAATTGTTACAAATCCATGATTTTTCATATTTTGTATGAAAAATTATGGATTGGGAGCTTGGATTTTGAGATTTGGAGATGAACCAAGTTGCGAAAATTTGAAAAATATCAAAAAATTCCAATTTCTCACAAATCGGTTGCAATCTTTAAACATGCATGTGACTTAATCTAGTGATTCTTCTTTTGCTTTCGAATGTATTGCTTGTGTTTCCACATGTCTTCTTACATTTATAAATTATATGAATAGACTTTGAATATACTTGCATCAATTCATTTAGACGGTGCATAGATTAGGACCCCATACAAAGAAAACCTATTATGTACATAGATTAGGACCCCGTACAATCAAAACCTTCTCTAGGGAAAATTTTATTTTCCTACTTGTCATTATTCCTACGGTATTTTATTCATGTTTCCTTTGAAATATTTTGTATATCATTTTTCATCAATGCATATTCAGTTGGTTTATTTTTAACAATTTCTTCATCTAATATGGGTGCAGTCAGTTACCCACTGCATTATCTTAAAATTTTAAATTGTAATCTCAAAGTAAGGAGGTGACCAAGCCAAGCATCCAACTGTCCCTTTTTTACAGAATTCCACCAAAAATCATCACTTACACTGAGTTGAGCACCCTATGTAGGAAACCTCAGCAATGACAAATCCAATCAGAAGAACCATGAATAAATGATGATTTTTCTGACCTGCAAACAAGAACGTCAACTTCAAGATTGATTTGGCACAAGTCAAATAATAAGTTTTAATACTAACTATAGGTTGCATTTACAACTCCAATAATGTCACAGAAAATGAGTGAGACCTATACAGTTCCCAAAAGCAGGACAGTGGTGGTCAAACCCCTTTACATGTGCCTTACAGCTGTCACAATATCTCACCCTCTTGAGGGAAGGTGCACCCTGTAAATGAAAGAGACATTTAAGAGGCCATCGCCAAAAGAATTCAAAAGAAGAAGAAAAGAAAAGAAAAGAAGGAAAAAAAAAAAACCCTTGAACCCACAAAAAATAAATAGATCTTTGAAAAGAAAAGGAAAAAAAAAAAATGCTTAAGGAGCATAGTCAATCAGGAGGCAGGCCACATGTGTACTTTGAATAAGATTGTTGACAAGTCTGATTTAAACTGCCCATCTTTTACATACAAGTTTACCCACCAGATGAGGGAAGACAGTCACGTATTAAAAGACAAGACAACCCCGATAACAAGGGGAACTTTGTTCGAGGTTGAAGGGGAAGACCTAAAAAGGGCTTCTATCAAAGTGGTGAGATGCACTTGATACCGATTGGGCCTTAGATAGGATCCACAGATGAACAGGATGGATAGATGGACCTACATAGCCAGGAAAAGGAGACGACAATGACAACGAAACAGAAAGATGACAAGTACGACACCGATTATGAAGAGAAATGAGGATGAGAATGATAATGACAACAATTGCGAAGGCGATGCTGGTGGTAGCGGATGGAACTATCAATTTTTTTAGAATTCTTTAGGCGGCCGAATCACTTTGAAGGCAGTGTTGGATAGGTTGGAGAGGTGAAGGGGGGATTTTATATGGCAAAGCGAGGAAGAGAAGAAAAAGTTTCACCTCATATCTTGGGGAAAGGTGTGCAAGCCTTATGATAGGGGAGGCGCATGAATTAAGGATTCAAAGCAAATGAATTTAGCTCTTTTGGAGAAATGGTTGTGGAGGTTTAGTGTGGAGGATGACAAGCTTTGGAGGGAGTCTATTGCTATCTAGTAGTAATGAGGGTGGGTGGCACACCAAAAACTCCTCTCCACACAGAGCATCAGCACTTTGGAAAGGAGTGATATCTACAAGGGGAAGTTTTCTAAAGGGGTTGGCTTTTCTCTTGGGAATGGGGAGAGATTTCGGTTTTGGGAAGATGTGTGGCTAGGAAAAACTCATTTGAAAGATATGTTCAAGGATAGCCCACTTGTCTCCAATTCCTAATATTTTGGTTTCTTAGTGCTACTCCTTTTGTGATGATTCTGTGGTATGGTCTCCCTGGTGCCGTAGATCTTTTACCGATGATGAGGTGGAAGAGTATGTGGCACTATTAAATCATGTTCGGCTTTGCCACCCGATGATCGAGGATCAGAATAAGCTGGTTTGGAAGGGGGTTAAGTCTGGTGGCTTCTCAGTCCGATCCTTTTATGATATGATTGATCCTTGCGGGGCTAGTGGTGAAGACAAGCTCAATATGTTTAGAGGTACGGAGCTCCCTCGAAGGTTGTGGACCTGTGGCTTTGAGTGGTTAGTAGAGAGGGAGAGGGTGTTGACAATGGATAACCTCCAGAAGTGTGCAATGATTATCCCAAACATATGTCTTGTGTGCATGGCGAACGCCAAGTCAGTGAATCACCCTTTCAAGTATCGTCAGTTTGCAACTCAGATTTGGTTGGGTTTTCTAAGGAGTTTTCATGTTCTTTGGACGATGCCACATTCTTCTGGTGATCTCCTTTCGGCTTGGAATGGGGTGGGACTTCAGAAGCAAGATAAGGCTTTGTGAGGTTAAGTTTGCTTGCAGTTTTTTGGGCTTTATGGGCTGAAAGAAATGGGAGATTATTTTGTAATGTTAGCAATAGTGTGGATAAGGTTTTGGGTAGGGCAATTGATTTAGTTGTTGAGTCGGCTTCTTGTATAAATGGGTTAGGGATTGTTGTTTTCCTTTTGAGTTTTTTTTTAGCACCTTCTGAGTGCGTTTCTTAATAAAATTTGCTGTTATCTCTCAAAAAATATTTAAGAATTCTGTAGTACAAGGTAGAAAGGGAAATACCATGTTTACAGCCAGCTGTTCAAACTCCATGCCACTTGATGAAAGTTCTTCATCCTGTGCAAGCACATAAAGTAAATACAACTATACAAGTATTACATATTTTGATGGATGAAAGCCCAATACATCAAGTTTTACAACCTCAGAACGAGAACTAACATTGGAAACTGCACTTTGGTTGAGTCTGTCCAAACAAGAATCATCATATGAAATGAAACCAGGATCCCCAGAAAGAATACTGGAAAAAAGAACATGCAAAAATAATAATAATAAGCTCATCTGCCTGTTTGAAAGGAGGAAAAAAAAAAATGCTTGCTAGAGGACACTATATTTAGCCAAATACTTGATTCACCAAACATGTTGATGAAACCATACGATCTGCACCCACCCATCAAATAGAAAATTTTACATAGAGTTCATGAGCAAATCCCATTTCCTTCATGATTCATTGTACCTCTTGAGATTTTCATAGTCAAGTTTATAGTTTTGTTCCGGGGGGGGGTTAATGTTGCCTTTGTGACCTAAAAAATAGACAACACTAAGCGATGAAACACTGGAAAGTTCATCTAAGTGATGAGCAGCCAGAAAGTTCATCAAGAACATCTGGTTCATAGCCAAGTCATTCAGATCTCATCAGTGTTATCCAGAAGTAGCATATAAGTTCATACCTAAATTGGAACCAACCTAATGTGGCACAAACGCATCATTCAAGCAATCAAATTAAGCATTGAAGGTAAGGTCAATAATGGAAATTTTGCAGAGTGATACACTAATCACATATGTATTCTACAGGAAAGGATAAGACACAAATGACCATAGAAAAAAAAAAAGAGTGTAAAGCTCAAAAGGGTAGACAAATATACTACAAAAAAACTAGTGTATTTAATAAAATTTCTTTGTAAATGTGCAAACAAGATCAACATAACTAAATGAGTGAGGTAAACCAACAGCCCATATCAAGCTTTTTTTTTCTTTTTCTTGAATGGTAACTTAAATTCATTAAGACCAAACATTAAACAAAAGAGATGACAAAGCAAGGGAGAAAAGGGAAAAGTGGGAGGATGGTGAGATATCATCCTACGATCCAGCTAACATAATCAAGAATGGCCTCTCCAAAATTTCATAATATCATCCCTATTACATCTCCTGAAAAGAGGCAGACACAAGGCCCAAGAAACCACCCCACCTTTCACTGAATGTATGACTGACGCTACATTCAAAGACTTCTTGTTGAATATGCTGTTATTACTACTTTCCACACAGACCATATAACAGCGAGCACGGAGAGAATTTCTAGTATCGAGAATTTCTGGACATTAATGGGGAAAAATCCCAATGGAACTAAATAATACCATTATAAAATCAGTAAACCAGGCTTCTTCTACAAAGTGCAGTAGGCCTCTGATTGCGAATACAATTGAGTCTGGAATTATGTTGGCCTTTTCCATCAATTTCAGATCTAGTACTATAAGAACTACAAGAAATGTCAAAGATCAATAAGTAGATGGGGAAAAAGCTAACCTATGAAGGCCGATCACAAGAACAGTAAACTCTGCATTGACTACAACATCCTTTAGAGAAGGAAAACCTGTAAGACAATATTCAATACAAAGAGAAAAAAATAATCGGTAAACACATTTACATGCCAATCATTTAAAACAAAATTAAAGGAAGACACAAGCAACAAACTCTGCTTAAATGAGCATTTTGCTTTCACTCTGTCTCCTCAATTTCTACCATACATGTGGCATGTATCCTAGGGTGATCAGGACGCGATTGGGTGGGCCGTTAAATTTACATACATAAATAACTATTACTGATGCAGACATCAATGATGCACCCTTTAGAGTGTACCAGAGGAAGAGGCATCACCAACAGACTACTGGAGTAAAGGAGTTGATGTGGATGGACGCTGAGTCCATTGGACCCATTTTCTAACGCGATATGAGTACAAGAGCGGCATGACTGCACCTTGACCACATGCCCATGGGGCGGATTTCACACCCTGTTGGGCGGGTGTTTTTAGTTTTAAGCGTTTTTTTGTTCTTTTCCTTATTATCAAGGACTTTAGTGCACTTTTTACTTTTTTCATCTTTATGTTATTTTCCTTGTTTTCAGGAGCTTTAGTGCACTTTTACTTTTTCCATGGTTTATATATACACTGTGAGAAACCCTATTTTATTATTATTGAATGAATAAGAATTCGTATGTTTTTTTCCCTCTTATATCAAAGATATTAGAGTTTCAGGATTGGCCACTGGGTATTGAGGATTCCAACCCGGTTTCAAGTTTCCTTCTTTCTAGATCTTGGAAGTGCGGGAAAAGGTAAGATTCAGCTGTTTTCTTTTCTTTGATGCACTAGAATACGTACCTTCTTCTTCTCAAACCTATCTTTTCTTCATCCCTTTCGTTCCTCTTTGGATATTCCCTTTTGATTTTGAACAGAAAAGAGGGATGGCTAGTTAGGAGAATTAGATCCAAACTTGACTGTGGACTGACTTATGCTAGATCTGAGATATCTCCATATCCCCAAGTCGTCCATTTTTACTGTTTACGTGATTTTATGCTAAGGGGCATGATCCTGACAGAATGATCTCATCTCTATATTGAGATTTGCCTAATTCATTTTATTAAAAACAGTTAGTTGATTAATTTATCTATTTGAATCTCTTCATCCTGATTATACATGCATCTAGGGTTAGGCCATCACATGTCCCTGCATCAATTACATACATTTTCCTCATGCTAACGGGAAATGATCTGGCACAGAACAACCAAAGAACCATTATCAACATCTGATCAAGCTTTGGAGACAATGGGGAATGGACCCTACTTGATCCACAACCTAATAAGAAGTCAAAGCAAGTGGGGCCAATTCCTATCTATCAGACACCTATAACTTCACCAGCATCACACCCAGATCCATAGCTCAACTGGTAGACTAAGTGGAGATACCTCATTTCAACACTTGAGGTCTTGGTATCGATCCCTAGCGGGGGTGGCTAACATGGAGTGTGTGTACTGACATGGGTGTTTACTAACAAGCTAACCCAAAAAATTAAAAAATTAAAAAAACTTCACCAGCATCAATTTCTGTCCTTTTTGCTAACTCTATCTAGGGAATTTGAGGCCCAGCATGCAAAATTTCAAGTCCCCACATGATAGCTCCCATGCGGGGCCTGGTTCCACATTGGATGGCACAGTGTCAGAGATCTACGCCATTCATTAGGCAGTGCTCTGTCCATATACCAAAAATCAGAGTAGTAATCTCATCAAGAGACATACATGTACATTGAATTTGGACTTATTTTCTAACTGCTCATCTTTCTCATACAAGTTTGACCTGCATGATCAGCAAACCAACATTAGTTTGATCTAGGGCATGTTCAAAGGGTACCCCACTTGATGAATAGCCTAGATGTCTACATATGTACCATCCTACAGTGGGAAGCGACAAGAGAGCTGCCCCACATTCCCATGTAAAAATTCAAATGCAAGCACCATGGCCAAACGCTAAATGCCCCCGATTTTTCACTAAATTCCAGAGAAGCAGAATTAAAAACACATCATGTGGGTAATTTAGTCCGGAATTTTTTGAAGTCCGAAACCATCAAAGGAATCCCAAATTTATAACGTGGCTGGCTTTCTTTAAGGCTGAGTTTGGTTGCACCAAATATCATGAAATGTCATGATATTTCACGATTAATCAGTCTAATTTGGTTCAAAATATCATGAAATTTCATTATATTTGGTGTAACCAAACGAACCTAATGCAAGAACAAAAGGTCAAAATATGAAATTATACAAATATTAAGATTCTAAATATACATAAATAAATTATCAGAGAGAGACGGAATGAACCTTCTCGAATCAGTGCAATATAAACTCCCCAAAGAAACAAGATATTGAAGATGACAAGAGCTGGTGCTGATGCAGATACTTGTAGAATCCTTCGGCAGCATCGACCAAAAACAGCAGAAGCTACTAGAACTAAAGCTGCAAAAAACCGGAATTGAAATTTCAGAGAGAGAGAGAGACTATGCGATTGCCGAGCTAAGGAAATGAAGAGTAAACTCAGGCTTTCAATCTGTACAAGTGAGGCCCGTGATTCAGTGATGCAGACCATTGATCTGCTGGGCCCCACCCCAAAAATCTAGAGAGAGAGAGAGAGAGAGAGAACCTGAAATGGAGAGGATGGATAAAAGAGAGAAAGTAGGATAGAGGCGAGGAACCATGGCTAGGGCGAATTGAGAGACACAGACGAAGAAAAGGGAGAAAAGAGAAGGGTAAATTTGGGCTTTCACCCATTGCCTCTCAAACCCTAACACTCGCAGCATTTCCCGCGCCAACCAACGTCTGCGAGAGAGAGAGAGAGGGAGAGGAAGAGAGCTGACGACGACACTACCTTGACCACGAAATCGGGTGCTGATGGAACACCGAGCTCGGTAAGGCCGTGACCGTGGGGCCCACCTTGATTCATGTCTTGTATATCCACGCCGTCCATCCAATTTTTCAGATCATTTTAAATAACGTAAATAAAAAATGAAGCACGTCCAAATCTCAGGTGGCCCACTCGAGACGAGCTCAACTGGAATTGGGCTGGGTTTTGACCTACTAAAACTTGGCCCGTGGGCCAAGCCTGCACCAGACATTTTGCCGTATTCTGTGGTTAGAGTTGGGCATCGAGTCGAGTCGTACCGAGTTAGGGCTGACTCGACTAGATAAGGTTTTGAAATAGGCCTGACTTGAAGTCAATCCTACTCGATACCGAGTCAAGCATGCCTGACTCCATCCGAGTTCGGTCTGGCATGGATTGATCCGGACCCAGTCTGATCTGGTCAGAAGTATCGAGTCGGGTCAAGTTGGCACTCAGTCAGATTGAGAGATAAGGGAGAGAGGGAGTGGAGAGGAGAGAGAGGAGGAGGGTGATGGTGGTGGTTGGTTGCCGGGCTTGGAAGAGGAGGAGGATAAGGGAAGGAGGGAGCGGAGAGGAGAGAGAGGAGGAGGAGGGTAATGATGATGGTTGGTTGCCGGGCTTGGAAGAGGAGGAGGATAAGGGAAGAAGGGAGTGGAGAGGAGAGAGAGGAGGAGGAGGGTGGTGGGTTGCCGGGCTTGGAAGAGGAGGAAGATGAGGGAGGGAGGGATAGAGTACGCGATCGGGTTGGGGTAGGGTTAGAGAGTCGGGTCGAGTTGGGTTTCAGATTGAGTTGCATCTAACCGAATCGAGTTTCAGGTCGAGTTACTGGGTAACTCGAACTTGACTCAGTTTGAGTTCGGATTGGGCAAAGCCTACTTGGTTCGGTCCAACTCACCCATTCGATTTGAATCGAGTCGGATCTGAATGAGTCCAACCAATCGAGTTAGCTGGATCGAGTCATCCGGTGCCCGACTCTATCTACGGTACACATGGCATGGTTTTACCAGTATTTTGACTGTTAAATCACCTGTTCAATTGTAGCAGAAGCATAACTCAAAACTAAGCTAATTAGATGTGATTTAGCTCTTGAGAATATGAAGCAACTGTCAGAAGTAATCATATGTTTTTTTTTTCCCTCCCTGAAATTTGCATCAGTCACTATTTTATTTTTAAACATTTATTTAACAGCCATCAATGGATAGTTAATATTTCTTTGTCAATATGCTTTCATAGATGTAACCCACCTGCAGTATGTCTCAAAGTTTAGACGGGCCGGATGGACGAACATGAATACCACATGGGGGAAGAACGAATCATCACCAATTTCCAAATGGTGATGAAAAATCACATGAGTGGCCCACTTTTTGCCACTGCTTCTCATCCCTTCCCCATATCTTTCAAACAGCTCCCTCTATCTCCACATGCATTGCACGTGCCAAATCCCCTAAGAAATCCAGACCGATCATCTGGTGGGTCCCACCGTGGACAGACCATGGTCCAGCAGGGTCCAATCAGCATGATTTCATCTATGGCCCATCCATGATGGGGCCAGCGGGATAAATATTCCTCTCTTGGGTGAAATGTATAGTGTGACTATAGTATTAGAAAATTTTCAATTTCAACCAGAATACATTGCAATAGTCAGAAAACAGTGGCCCTTGGATCCAACGGATCTTGAAGCTGTGGTCCACCTACCTACATATCATCCACCGTAGCAATGGTCCAAATAACTCTAGAAATGGACCACGTGTAGGGTGGCGATGGAATGCCTACTTAAGGTATCTGGCATTGGTAGTGTTCACACTTCACACTTGGAAAAAAGGAGGCTAGAAAACACCTACTTAGGATGGAAATGGGCTGGCCGGGCCCAGTGGATTTACTGTCCGACTCAATACCAGTCAGGTTGAGTTTATGATATATGTGTTGGGTATGGGTTTGGATTAAAGCCAACTTAATAAATAGGTTAGGTCCAGATCCAACCCTTCATTTATTATGGTGGGGTTGGCCTAAAATCAAAGGCCCACTACTAAATTGGCCGGACAAAGGCTCGTTTGTAATTGAGTTGGGGCTAGGGCTATCAGTGGGCTGGGTTTGGGTTTGGGTTGGGCTGATTTCTATCCAAGATTGGCATGCAAAGTTAAATATAGGCCCTATCTGGACCATGCTTGTGATTGGCTAGAACAAACAGTCCAAGCCTGGGCCGTGATGATGATGATTGGGCCTGGCCCGTCCGGCCAGAGCACAAGCCCAGATAACCTCTTTTGTGGAAAATCTAATCATGCATGTCAAATGGGCCCTTGAAAGCTTAAACATGTTGGGTTGATGGGCTCTCAGCCCAAGTATTTTTAGCCCAAGGTAGGCCAAAACCTGAAAGATTGATGGCTGTTGCCCCCAGACGTCTCTCATGTCAGTACTACTCTTGCAACATTGTTATCTCGAAAAGTCTTTATCAAATATCATTTCTACTTGGCACTTTCAGGCTTGCTAAGTGCACTAGTAACAACATGTGCAAATGTGTAAGATTAAAGCCGTTCGTTAGGTGGACCACACGTATACAAAATAGAAAGTAGGGAGTAGAGCATGTTATTGTAAGGCCCAGGGCCCACTTTTTATGCTATGCCTAGGCCCATTAATTCATTTTCTATAATAAAGTGAGGGCCGAGAGGTGGAGGTGGGCATGAGTCGAGTCGGACCGGATTGGGCCAACTCGACTCGGTCCGAAGTTTACAGTCTCTGACCCGAACTCGATCTGATCCAGGACCGAGTCCGGGTCCTCTGACTCAATCCGATCCGTTATATTGCTGGTTTGACTCGAACCGAGTCCGACTCGGTCAGGAAAATCGAGTCGGATCGGGTTAGGTACGGTTCGGATCGAATATTCTTAACCCTAAAAGAGTTTCAATGGTAGACGTTCAATCCCACTGCTTTTTGCAGTGTGGTCCACTTGATCTTTAGATCTATCTTATTTTTAAGCTCAAGCCTTAAGACGATCCCGCCGAGTGGATGGACGGTTTAGATATAACACATACCTCATGATGGGACCCACAAAACTTGCTGACGGCAACACACCAAACCAGCTGTGCTGGTACGTGGTACACCTGCCGATCCGTGTCCCAAGGTTTTTCCTTGGGACGTGGATTTTATGCTATGTGGGCCCGCAGTGATATTTGTAAGAAATCACACCGTCCATCAATTGTGAGGGCTCATTTTAGGACATGATACCAAAAAATAGGTGAATCCAAAGCTCAAGTGTGCTGGACGAGAGGGAAAACAGAGGAAGTTGGATCTACACTATTTCCTCTTGTAAGGGCCACTCGAGTCTTGGATATACTTCTTTTTTGGCAGCATGTACTAAAATGAGCTCCCAAAATGGATGGACGGTGTGGATTTATCACAAACATCACGGTGGGACCATCCTAACATCTCAAGCAAGAACGTGAAAGGCTTGCTTATTTCGTCAGGGAGCTCTGCTCAAGGCACTTCGAGTCGTGTGAGAAGATGGATTGGCTACTCCCCATCCCACCAGTCAAAGGATGGTAAGTCGGTGCTCTGTGGGCCCCACCATCATGTATTTACTTCATCCATGTCGTCCATCTATTTTTCTAGATCATTTTATGGTATTAAAAAAAAAAAGAGGTATTTCCCAATCTCAAGTGGACAACATTACATGAAACAATAGTGAATAAACATTATGCAGATCGAATCGGATCCAATCGGATCGGATTCCAGATCGGGTCGGTCCGGGTTGACCATCGATCCGATTAACGGTCGGATCTTGCTGGGCCAGCTCGATCTGACCCGATCCTGGCCTTCGGTTGATTTCTGTTTAGGTTGGATCGGGTCGGATTCGCCAAATCGGTCCCTTTCTACCCAACGCTACTAAGAGGTTTCTCCAAACCCTAATTTCTCCTTTATAATGGTATCAAAGACATTGTTAAACTTAACCCTCTCTCTCTCTCTCTCTCTCTCTCTCTCTCTCTCTCTCTCTCTCTCTCTCTCTCTCTCTCTCTCTCGCTCTCAAACTTAGGATGCATATGAGAGTGACTGATAACAATGATTGTGAGTGTGGCATGCTTCCGTAGGGAGTACAAATCAGCTTGTCGTAGTCAACATTCCACAAAGACGGATAAGATGATTCTTTTATCAGTGGAGCCCATTAGGGGTCATTTGGCAACATGAATTAGGGGGAGTTTAAGTGTCACGCCCCAAACCCGGAAATCGGATTCATAGGAATCCCGATCACCGAATTCGGTGCCGACAGCCTCCGTAGTACCCCATTCTCGACTCACAGCGTCCATACGCCAGATTCCGATCCTGGGATCCTACAAGGAAGATTTTTTTTAATTTTTTTTTGTACATTTAACTCATAAGAAGCATAACCACAAGTTTATCCAAATCACAAAGGCAACATCATCATCACATATCCACTAATATAACTATTTCAGTACAATACCAAAAAGGAAATACATAAATGGAAAATCAAGCTCCAGCATACCACTGTACGCTCCAAGCTCAACACTGTTGCAACCTAATATCACCTGCACGCATCTATCGTGCATAAGCTTATAGAAAGCTTAGAGGGTGGTGTAAGTGTGTGCGCAAGGTAAGTGTCAAGTATTCTGTAACATCCCGGATTTTTGCCAACCTAGAATTAGACGTCCTTAGGCAATGGGTCGATCCTAACACCTTATTAACTTGTCAGAACTCAATCTCATAATCTAAAATTGCTTGTTAACCCTTTTCCTTCACAAATCCCACCCTTCACCACATTTTTCTTTCAATTTTTCTAAAGTACTTTCACCCTAGACACTATCTTAAACTAGCTAAGTAGTATAACTTGGATCACTTTATATACAAACTACAAAGGCCCATGTACCACCTCAGACGAAAATTACTCAGGACTAAATCCTTTAGAAATTAGGCGAGAATTAGCCAGTGTTAAACTAGAGTCCCTGTGAAATTAGCAGCAATCACTTTAAATACGATCTGCAAGACCCAAAACTTGTAGAATCATTGACGCTAGGTTACCCTAAAATCTCGGATCAATCTCATTACCCAGTTGCTCTCGGGAGCATCATGAAACTCCGTATCAGATCTGGACCGCACGTCGGAAGTCCGATTAACACGAAGTTAAGGAATTAGGACCGCCTTGCTGTGCTTGACAACCATCTCGGAAATCAAATCCAGATAGTGTCCCAGTGTAATTCGCTTGAGCCAGGAGTGAAGAGTGTGAGAAATGTGAAATTAATTCAAAATAAAATAGAAATTTATGAAATCTGGCACCTCTCACTTGCGGATCAGTATTAAGCAACCAGACCGTCAAAATCAGACCAAATTACACCCTCGGATCAGGGATATTTCCCCAAACATATCCATGTACTCAGAATCTACGATCAAGATCCGCTAACCGTTGAACTGAAACTGGTCCGCCATTTGTGATCTGGGTATCCGACTGGAACGAAAACATAATGGTACCTAGATCCGATGTTGGTGAGCTTAAGTCCGACCGCACACTGAAAAGGGCCAGCCAGAAGTGCTCCGTTGAGCTGAAACTGGCTCGCTTTGGTTACAACCTAAGTATACCTTGACCTTAAGTCCATTTTAGTGAGATTTTAGGCTATATAAGGACCTTAAACCCTCTCTCATTTCAGCCATACGAATTTGAAAAAAATCCTAGGAAAAGAGAGAGAAAAGAGAGAGAAAGTGAGAGAGAAGTGGGAGCATCTCTCTACCATGCTTCCCTGCCGCTACACAAGCTTAACCACTTCCTTCTAATCGCTTTCCCGGCGATTCTAGCTCCGTTTCTAGGTAAGAAACCCTAACCCTAATCTGATTTGGGGCTTTGGTGGTTGTAAGTTATGAAATAACTGACCTGAATCATGTAATAGGTTGATAGATCATCGTAGGAGGAAGCCTAACCAGTCTAGCGAGTTTATTTCGCTTCTACGGCTTAAATGTGCGGACTTTAGGTGTATAGGTTATGGTTTTCAACGCTTTCAATGTCAGATAATGATAGATTCATGATCTGCATGCAATTGCACATGTACAAAGTGCTGTCTGTTTTCCGTTTCGATTAAAGATGAAGAATATGGAATTTTACATACTCTAGGTATTTGTAGAAAGTACCGTATATGTATAAATTTTGGAAATGTGTTTGCCATAACTATTTGCTATATTGATATATTATATATAGATAAAATACTTGTTTGGCGAAAGGACTCGCCCTAATACATGTTTTGCTAATGCACACTATGTATGTTGAAAAGAGTGTATTCTAAGTGTTTGTGAAAATGACTGAATGAGTATAAAATTCTCATTCGTGCTCGTCATGACTAATTGTCATGGATAGATGATTATTGTATTGGCGATACCCCTTGGCGAAAGGATTTGCCCTAAATCACGCCACGGCCAATATACACTACTTATATTAAAATGTGTGGCCCAAGTGTTTGTGGAAATGACTGAATGAATATGGAACTTGGATTCCTGCTTGCCATGACTATCCGTCGTGGGTGTATGCGTGTTATGATTGGGGTAACTCCCTAGTGAAAGGATTTGGCCTAATACCTATGTGATCAACATATGTCATGTATGTTGATGTATGTAGTCTAAGTGTTTGTTGAAACGTTTGAATGAGTAGTAGTTAGTAAATTGTAATGTATAAGGGTGTTGAGATATGATTCTCAACTCCTTTAACTATGTGTATGATTTATTTGAATTGAATATGTACAAACTCATGCTTGTGTTGTGCTTTATAACATGCTCAACTGATTGTATAATTTTATCTATGTAATGCATATGTTTAAATTCATGTTTACGTTGTATGATCCGTCATGGGTGATGGGGGAGTGGTGTAACGATTCCGTGCAACAGCCTTGGCAGTCCTAAACGGATAATATCAGACTTTGATTGTATGATTTGAATCTTGATCCATTACTGCTTTAATTATCTGAAATTGAATGTGATTGGGGCTATTGTATAGTCCAGGCAGTCGGTAACGGGATCGAATTCGTGGCTGAGATTCATTCGCCACGTAGAACGTGTTTGACGAACCCGAGTCGTGCGTTGCTTGTCGGCAGTGGTTAGGCCACACGAAGTGCTTATGCACTTCATGTCACACAACTCAACGGGCGCCGTGCTAGTCGAGTTCATCAAGTAACCTAATCTGTCTTATGTATGTTCACCGTGTTTGGATGCCTCTGCTTGAACCTAGGGTACCAAACTTACCAGTGAAATCCCGTTAACTATGGTACTTCGATCCGCTAAGACTCATGAGCCGGGCATGGTGGTATGGGACACCGTAGTCGAGTTGTCGGCCTACGCTGGGGCCACGTGCCTCCCCGTAGTGACCATTGAGCAACCAGACTCGTGAGCCGAATACGGTAGTATGGGACACTGTATTCGAGCTGTCGACACCTACGGCGAGAGCCGAATACGGTGAGACTTGTATTCGTGCTGACGGGCGACGAGCCCTTCGTAGTGTCTTCGAGTATACTCTAAAGTCTGTGATTGACGATGAGCCCTTCGCAGCAACTAGAGCATGAGTTGAGCCGAGTATGGTGAGACCTGTATCCGAGCTGACGGCCAGCGATTGAGCCGAGTACGGTGAGACCTGTATTCGAGCTGACGGCCGGCAATTGAGCCGCATACGGTGAGATCTGTATCCGTGCTGATGGGTGATGAGCCCTTTGTGATGCCTTCGCGATGCCTCTCAAACCATAATATCGTATGAGACTAAGTAGGAGTGACGACCCTAGACAGGATCCTTGTTTGGGAATGATACAAGGGAGGTACCTTAGTTTCTCAATCCTGTTGTTTGAAATGGACTAATAACAACTCGGTAATCATGCTCATCATCGCATTGCATGTGCCTGGAAGATGTGGAGTACTGAGGAATACAAGCATACCGCGAACGTAAGATGGTGTCACAAGGGAGTGTGTGGTGAGGGCATACATCATAACTGCATTCATACTTGCATTAATAAGAGTATTTAGAATTGTTTGATTGTACTGCTTTATCATTACTACTTGACTGTTTTGATAACATGTTAACCTATGCTTTATTGTTCCACTGAGTTGATCACTCACTCCCACGTTATGGGACGGTGTTCCGAACACCCACCAGACTTTGTCTGCTTGCAGATGGCGACGCTACTCCTGAGGCGGAGCCGGACCTTTATGATGACAATAATGCTTGTTCGTATATGCTGTATGCTGACGGCTTCACGTGAGCCGTGTCCTGATCGATGGGGTTACAGGAATGTTGACTAGATAACACTACACCTTTGGTATAATTTGAAATTGTACTTGTAATTCATTAACCTGGTAACATTATCACACTCTGGAGACTCACCACTGTTTTTATATTTTATATATCTATCACAGTCTTCCGCTTGCAATTTAACTGTCTCTGGAGTATGATATGATGTTTTGGCTTAATCTCACTCATATTCAATGCACTAATACAGACAACATTCAATCATCATTCATTTGGTTGCATAAGTGATGCGTTGGAACTCGGGAGTTGAGTTTATGCTCGACCCCCGATTTTCAGGGCGTTACATATTCAATACAATGACATGGTCATACAATACTGGAAATACTGGTAATCCATAAATCGTATAATGTTAGAATAAGCAGAAATACTAACAAGATAATGAATTATTAGAGTAAACAAAAATACTGATAAGATCACAAATCATAAGATAACAGAGTAAGCGAAAATATACTGATAAGTCCATAAGTGCCATCAGCCGTACCAAGGCTATGCGATGTAAGGCATGAATGCTAACGGCCATATCAATGCAGAAACATATCAACCCAAAATGCGAAGGGCCTGTTTGTTTTTCAGAACAGTGGGAAATGCAAGGGAAATGATAATTATTACGATTTCACTGCGTTTGAAATTTCATAGGAAGTTGTGCCAGTGAAATTAGTTCAAAAGATGTAATTTTAATTTTTGAACTGAAGGGTAATGTGTATGAAATATCCATTCCGTCCGTCTGTTTTATTACAATACTTTGGAGCATGAGACAAAAAATGAAGCGGATCCAACACTCAAGTGGCCCACGCTAAAAGAAATAGTGGCCATACAAAGTTTTTAACGATAAGTATTCGATTCCCTTTTTTGTATGACGTGGTCCAATTGAGTATTGGATATGTCTCAATTTTTTTACTCATGCTATGAATTCAAATGGAACAATGGATGAACGGTGTGGATAAGCGAAATGCATCACAGTGGGACCCACAGATATTTTGTAATATTTTTGGTTTTTATGTAAAAAGTAAGCGGTCAAATCAGGCAAGTTGTAAATGCATGGGGAAGTAATTATTACTTTTTTACCCGGGATTTACCATTTCACCGAAAATCAAACACGCCTAAATGTTGTAGATGCAATACGATATGCGGTGCGAATGAAATGAATAAGCTGGGGTGAATTCGGGATGATAGTACGTAGTATCGTGGGCTACGGGGTCCACCATAAGGACTTTTATTCAAACCAGTCCCATACCTAAATTTGGATAGTCAGACTCAATTCGGTAAACTCCTGATCGAAGGTTAGTCGCGCGCCCCAACTGAAATCCTGGTCATCGCGAAGGTACACGTAACAAATAGATGCGCACCACCAGCCCAAGTGGATAGTGAATGAATAAATGAATGCGTATGTAGCTCCTACTCAATAAGTCCACATATCAGTACGGTTCATCTCTGGGATCATCAGCGGGGTCTATTACACTCTACACCAGCTTGTCGCCCCTATCCGAGCGTACAACTGGGTAAGTGGAAGAGACCTCACTATCCGCTTGCCAATATCGAACCCGGCTCATCGATAGCGGACCCTTTCCTCAAAGCTGGTCAAACTCAACCTAGATATTGCCCCCTCACCTAGGCGGGTAAGGTCACACCCCCTCCCAACCGACCATGACACAGTGGGAGACGCAGCCTACTGGTATACGGCCCTCATGCACTCATATACATCCACTCGGTCTCGACGTTGGGGCGTCTCCTGGCCACGGAGGTTTAGAGATTTTCACCCAGGGACATCTATGACGCCCGTATGCTAGAACCAAACATTTTCAGTGTTCATCTGGCCATCCACGATATGTCTGTGGAGGCTACGACCCTGATATCGCTAGGGTGTACAATAGTCATATCACAAAATGCGTGATGCATGAGTCATACAATCTAGTCATACATCAATCCTGCGTATGTTGTGCGCTCATGTGAGATAACCTCCGCCTATTAGGGAGTCTCATATCAACTTGCCCAATGACATGCAATGGTCAATCACTTCTCATAACAAACATGCAGATGATGCGTATGGGCATGTATCATGATGCTATGCTGTCACATACTCATAATCAATATCAATAATCGACATCAACAATCGGCCTCGACAATGTGGACATTTAACCAACATTACCCAAAGGAATGACCCACATAGAGCCTAACATATAGTGGACCCATGGCCTCACACAAGGGCCAAATATACAACATCATGGGTCTCACTCAAGAACTTAATACACATTACGATGGGCCTTTCACATGGGCCTAACATACATTACAATGGGCTACATCGTCTGGCTCTCAAATGCATCACAATGGGCCTCATCACATAGGCCTTATATACATCACATTGGGCCTTAAACACGGGCTAAATATACATCACAACAGGCCTCAAATACGGGCCGCATATACATCACATTGGGCCTCAAACACGGGTCGAATGCACATCACGCAGGCCGAATACACATCACAATGGGTCTCAACTACGGGTCGTATATACATCATATAGGTCTCGACAATCGACCTTGATAATTGAAATCAGCCTTGACAATCGAAATCGGCCTCAACAATCAGAATCGACACTCGGAATCAGCCTCGACAATCGAAATCGACCTATACAATCGGCCTCGACAAATTGAAATCGGTCTCAATACTTGGCCTCGATAATCGGAATCAGCAAATCGGTCACATCAATCGGCAATCAGTCACGATAATCGAAATCGATCGATAATCAGAATCGGCAAATCGGTCATGTCAATCAGAATCAGCAATCGGTCACGACAATTGGGATCGATCTATAATCAGAGTCGGCAAATCGGGCACGTCAATCAGAATCAGCAATCGGCCACGACAATCGGGATCACTCGACAATCAGAATCGATAAATCAGTCATGACAATCGGGATAAATCGATAATCAGAATCGATAAATCGGGCACGTCAATCGGAATCATCAACCGACCACGATAATCGGAATCGATCGATAATCAGAATTGGCAAATCGGCCACGATAATCGGGATCGATCGATAATCAGAATCGACAAATCGATCACGACAATTGGGATCGATCGATAATCAGAGTCGGCAAATCGGTCACGACAATCGGAATCGGCAATTGACCACGACAATTGAAATCGGCCTCGACAAATCGGAAATGGGCCTCAATACTCGGCCTCGACAATCGAAATCGACCTATACAATCGACCTCAATACTTGGCCTCGACAACCGGCTTATATACACGGCGGGATCCATATACAAACGACCAATCAAACCATAAAGACCGGCCATCAGCCGTGGTTATATCAAATCCGATAGCATGGAGTCATCCGTCTTTGGAAATGGGGCCCACTGATTAGGGTTAACCCACAAGAGAATGATGAGAATGGGACTATCAAGGCCTAAGGGAAGGTCACAATGTGATCATCTAACCATCATTGCCCATCAACGTGGACATTTAACCAACATTGCTCCCAAGGAGTGGCCCACATAGAGCCAAACGTAAAGTGGGCCCATGGCGTCACAAGGGCCTAATACACATCACAATGGGCCGCATCCATGGTCCAAAAATACATCACAATGGGCCTCATCATATGGGCTGGAAATACATCATAATGGGCTGCTTATATACATTCCCATACCATCACCATGCACATCGCAATGGGCTGCATACATGGGCCGAAAATGCATCACAATGGGCCGCATTTATGGGCCAGAAATACATCGTAATGGGCCTCTTTACATGGGCTGCACATACATCACAGTGGGCCTCAAACATGTACATCACGTGGGCGCCACATGAATGGACAGTATGAATATACATCATGGTGGGTCCCACTATGATGTGGGTCACCCAGGAAGGTGTAGGGTTTGCCGAGAGCTAGGATTACATCTAAAATCATTTCAATAGTTGCAGGTGCAACATGTGTTACATCGTACACTATCATTCTATGGGGTGCATGGCTCTTTAACGGTGATCAGCACTGCCCAAACATTGTCCATATGAATCAGCACCTTCCAGACATTGGATAGGTAAATCTGCACCATCCAAACATTGGACAACATGTATAACAACACACATCATGGTGGCCACCCACCGTCCAGAGAGATAGACGGTTCGATACAACACAAATGATAAGGTGGGTCCCGCATCCAGCTCAAGACGGACGGACAGGCTGGATATAAAATACATATATCAGAGGTGGGCCCCACCTACACGTGTGGGGTGGGTCCCACCCGTCAGAAAAACGGACAGAAGGTGTGGATTTCTCCCATTTACCACAGCCGTGTAGCAATGTGCGGTTGGCCAGCCAATGCATTTCTTAATCAACAGGTGGGTCACACATGGGGCCCACCATACACACGTCCAGGTGGCCCACCGTAAAAATGGATGGACGGTAGGGATGCAGCGCATGCATCATGGTGGGGCCGTATGCCAATTGGACGGACGGCTTACATCACGGTGGCTCCACCCATAAAATGGATGGACGACATGACAGTCATGCTTGCTGCACCATCCAGCAACTGGACGGTGCAGATAGAGCCATACATCATGGTGCGGCACACGCATCACGGCTGGAGACCCACAGGTTTTACTGTAGTGAGTCTAGCAGGTGGGTCCCACCGTTTGGACGGTTGGATATAGCACATACGCCATGTGGGACCCACAGATCTAGCTGGCGTCAGTACGTCAGTGGGGCCACGTCCTTAAATGGACGGTGTAAATATAGTACGCATACATCAAGTGGGCAGGCCCACCGTCCAGCCCATCTGGACGGCAGGATAAGGGCAGCAACATGCTGCAGGTGTGAGACACGCGCACTACTAGTTGATTCCAAGAGGGTGGGTCCCATGTGGGGCCCTCCATATACCTTTGTATATATATATATATATATATATATATATATATATATATATATATATATATATATTATCATTAAAATATTATATATACATATATAACTATATCCTTTTCTTTTCTCTTTTTCTTTTTTTTGAAAGAAGCTATCGTCCAGACCTAGGACTTCTGTGACGGACGGCCTGGATCACACCGATCCCTCTGTCCATATGATAGTGTGGATAGAGTACGTACATTCAGGTGGCCCACCGTCCAAGCAATGGGTGGTGTGGATACAGTATACGTACATCATGGTGGGGTCCACTCATGTGGGCCACCCCACTAAGAATCAAACTAATAATTGTGTTTTTATAACATCCAAGCCTGTCCAAGTGGACAGGTAGCGAGGTGGGGCCCAACACATGGACGGTCTAGATCAGGTGGGCCACCTTCCATCAGAGAGAGAGAGTGTGTGTGTGAGAGAGAGAGAAAGATAAATGGTGAGAAAGAGGGACCCCGCCACTATGGGCCCCTCTTAACATTGCATACATCAATGTGGGTTCCACAACAAGTGGGCCATTAAATTAAAAATCAACGATGGATCACCCACCTTATTGGCCTCCTTCTTGCTCCCTTAGGCTTGTATGCTCCTATACTCAACTTTTAATGGTGGTTGATGGGGTTTTGATGGTGGGGATGAGAGATGAGAGGGTGAGCCACACTTAGCATTTGGGAGAGAGCTTGGGGAGGCTTGGACATTTGGAATTCTTGCTTGGAGATTTGAGAAATGAGAGAGAAAAAGAGGTGATGGGATGATGCAAGGAAGGGGATGGGAGGTATGGGTGAGTTTGATTTTTTTTTTTGTAAAAGAGGAATGGTGAGGGGAGAGAGAGGGTTGACTTGTGGGAAAAGAGGGAGTGACCACTTGTACTTGTTGTTGGGTGAGATGACATTGAGGTAAGGTGGTGTACTTGACTTGATTTGATGGGACATGTCGTAGAGATTCCCTCGAAATTCGCAACACTCGACGTTTCTTCGGAATAAATGCAGGCCTACAACTTCTAGCCTGAGTATTGGATCGGTACGCGAGTCGCAGCGTTGGAACCTCAGCGACGGTGCGGTCGCCAAGGTATAGGTTTCGGTTCGAGCCGACTTCGGTATGCAGGACCCGACTTAGGATCGCGTGCAAACGTCGGATACGGGTCGAGAATTGTCGGAATTCAACCAAAAAGACCGCCGAAGTCTACGGAATGGTACGATATAGGATACAGGTCTTACATTGAGTGGATTTCAAATCCCCTTGTATGTTTGTCACCATAAAATAACCGGAGTTTCAAATTCAAGGTGAAAGCTTGGATTACATCTAAAATCCTTCTAAGAGTTCATGTGTAACATTTATGTCACTAAGGTATTAATCTATTGGGCACATGGGTCACCGATGATATCCCAAAGCAATCAGACTATCAATTGCATCATTATAGTTACTTTAATACAATGATTTGTGCCGTCCAAAAAATGTCCATGTAAATCAATGGTTACAAATTGTTGGTTACTCACTCGGATGTGATCTTGTACTTGAGGCCCATCCGAGACTTGGAATTTCATCATTTTCGGGCAAAGTATATATTTCAATGGTTTGGGTTATTATAACCATTGTGTTAAACATTACATATGTACACTAATTAGAGATATTAAAGTTGATTTAGTAATTAAATTCAAATCCCTGTAAACATACTATGCATAACTACTTTTGGATTACAAGGGATTCTGAATCTAGGGTACCGAACACAATAGGAGAATTTCAAATCCAGGGGTTCCAAATCCATGCTCCCAAACAGGCCCTTAATGTTTTAGATCAAACCACAAAGGTGGACCTTTCTGTTAAAGAGGCGATGCAATTAATAGTTGACATAACACATTTCTAAGCTTCCTTCTGTATATAGTTGTAGGTAGTCTCAAGAGATGGGAGGAGACGTCCTACCAAGTATTTGAGCATGTTAAGGCTTTATATCTTGAGCCAGTAAAAAAAAATTTAAAAATATGCCTATTTTCCAGCCATATACTAAGTTCGTTAGGAATCGAGATAGCAGACATGTAGTAATCCATCTTTCCATTATTGTTGAAGTCAAGTGTTCTTGTTGCATAGTAACAATCTCACAATGCAATTGAAAATTTCAGACTGAATCATGATGCTAACAACACATATTGGCAACCGCAACTCCTTTGTTATCTTTCTTTTAAGCACAAGTCTACTACTAATCCATGGTTGCATAGAGTGAAGTAAACAAGTCTTCGCTACATAGTTGTTGCTAACCCAATTATCATATGATAGATCGGTCTTATTAAGTGCTCATTTGGTGTACGTGATATAGCCCGACTTCTTTTGCCCCCAAATAAACAACTTTATTAACTTAGTGATGCCTAACATTTAGGTTCTCTTTTTCTCTACTGCACTCTGCCTCTAAGATGTGATCTATCTATAACAAGAAAGATAAGATTTTAAAGAATGCATAACTTGTGGTGCTCCACCACCTTATAGATATTAGTAATACATTTATGTAATTAACAAAAGTTTGTTTACTTGTCTTTCTTCATATACCCTAATTATCCATGGTCGTCATCCTTAGTTAATACCCATGCTAACCTAGGGAATAGATTGGGATATCTCAGTCAATGAATCTTCATCAAGTATATGTTCATCGAGTGCCTTCAATCTGTTGCTAAAATAAGATATTTTTTTATTTGATCGACAACCTGGTCAATTTGATCAAGAAAATTTCAAAAATTCAAGTTCTCTTTGGACACTTTTGATTCAATCGGCGGAGGTGTCGATTCTATCGATGGTGTGTTGATTCCAGTTGATTTGATCGACAATTCGCACAGTTTCTGCGTAAGTGAACGATTTGTTTCTAATTGTGTATGGGATGCATAAAAATAATCTTAATTATACAATTAGGGTTAAGAAAGAGTGAAGAATGTGAGAGCTTGAGAGCCAAAGGTTTTGAGAAGAGAGAAAGCTAGGGTTTTCGAATTTGTAACTTGTTCAATCTTTGTAATTTTCTTTATAGTGAATTTTTCATCGCTTGGTGTCGTGGTTTTTTCCTGCAAGGGTTTTTTCACATAAAATTCATGTACTCTCCATGATTGCTTGAATTTTCTTTCCCTATTACGTTGTGTGATTCTGCCTGAGGTTACTTTCGCGTTTGACAAGTCATGTTAGGACTTGTTGCATTCCCAACAAGTGGTATCAGAGCTAACGTTGGGTTTTTATACTAAATTTGAGACATGACATCCAGGGGAATGAATGTGAAGTTCGAGATAGAGAAGTTCACTGATAAAAATAACTTTGAATTAGAGAGGTTGAAGATGAAAGCCATTCTAGTTCAGTAAGGGCTACAACAAGTACTCATTTGGAAAGTGAAATATCCTGAATTGATGAAAGAAGAGGATTTAGATGAACTTGATTAGATGGTGATTTAACACAATCCAGTTGTGCTTGGCCGATGAAGTCTTTTATAATGTCATCAATGAGACGATTACCACAGGCTTATAGGCGAAGTTGGAGAATATCTACATGATAAAATTGCTCTCCAATCGCCTATATCTGAAGATGTCGTTTTATAATCTAAAGATGACAGAACGGTTAGATCTTCCTGAGCACATTAACACATTCAACAAATTAGTTTGCAATTTAATAAGTGTGGAGGTGACGATCGACGAAGAAGACAAAACCCTAATTTTGTTAACGTCTCTCCAATAGTCTTATGAGTATCTAGTGGATACTCCGTGCCATGGTAGGGATACCTAAAACGTCGATAACATTATCTCAGCCCTTCAGTCGAAATAGTTGAGAAAGAAGATTCGAAACGAAGGTATTTCTACGGATGCACTGGGTTGCTTGGGGAAGATCGACTGAGCGAGAGAAGGGGAAGTCACGATCAAGGTCCAAGTCGAAGGGCAAGGGAAAGTTGAAGTGTTGGAATTGTGAGAGGATGAGACATGTAAAAAAGATTGTCAAAATTCTAAAAGCCAAAAGAACGAGAAATTAGATGATTCGTTGAAGGAAGTCAATCTAGTTGAATCTAGTGAAGGGACAAGTGGTTATGATGTGTTGTCTATGTCCAAGGTTGGACATTTGCATAACTTGTGAATTTTGGATATGAGGGCATCATATCACATGTGTCCTATCTGATTTGGTTCACTACATATGTAAGTATGATGACGGCCTGGTTCTTATGGGCAATGATCATGCCTACAAGATGATTGAAATTGGTTTGGTTCACATCAGTATATTGATGGGGTGAAGCGTACTCTGATCGATGTGAGATACGTTTTGTTTTTAAAAAAGAATCTAATATATCTAAGAGCTCTTGAGGTGTTCGGATGCAAATTCGCCAGTTACGAATGTGTCTTGAAAGGTTTTAAAGGGGTCATCATTATTATGAAAGCATAGAAGGGTGGAAACCTTTATATGTTGATCAGGAATACTATATCGAGTGGAGCTGCAGTGTTTGTAGCGGAGTTCACATCGGTACGTTTGCAGCATGCGCGCCTATGCCACATGAGCGAGCTCGTTGTGAAAGTACTTCTTGATCGTCGATTCATTCCTCATTTTATTTTTTTTAAATTTAGATATATGTGAGCATTGTATATACGAGAAACGATCAAGGTTATCTTTTAAAACTGCAAAACGTGTTAGTAAATGTCAGCTTGATTATGTGTATTCGGATGTGTGGGGGCTATCATCCATTGTTTCTAGAGAATGATCATCATTCTTTGTTACATTCATTGACGACTTCTCTAGAAATGTGTGGGTTTATTTCATAAAACATAAATCCGATATTTTTTCCACTTTAAGGCATGGAAGACAATGGTTGAAAAACATACATGGTAAAATGTGAAAATTCTAAGGACAGACGATGGGGGTAAATTTACTTCAAGGAAGTTTAATCAATACTGCAAGGATGAGGTGATCGTGAAGAATACACCAGAGCAGAATGGTGTGGCTGATAGTATAGATTAGACTCTTTTGAAAAGAGCCTGAAGCATGTCGAGTAATGTCGGGCTGGGCAATGAGCTATGTGCTGAGCCCCTAAACACGGTTTACTATTTAGTGAATCGATCTTTGTCTACATTGATTGATTATAAAATTCTAGAGGAAGTATAAAGTGGTCATGAAGTCGACTACTCAAGGCTATGGATTTTTTGTTGTGATGCTTACTTTCATGTACCGTCAGTTGAAAGAGATAAGCTAGACCAAAAGGCGAAGAAACGTGCTTTTTTCAACGATGGTGGTGGGGTGAAAGGATGCAGACTGTATGACCGAATTTCACACAAGATTATATTTAGTCGAGATGCCGAGTTCAATGAGAATTTCTTATTCTGGAAGGATGAGCAAAATAAAAGAAATTTAATGATTGATGTTAAAACAAACAAATGTGAGATATATGAAGAAGCTGAGCTGTGGGAAGAGGTACAAAAAGATATAGTGCCACCACCTATCATGATAAATCCACTAAGGGATCACAAAGTACCATTGGGATATAGGAATGACTCAAATATTGTGTGAGGTCTCATTACGGATGAAAGTGATCCATCTACCTTTCAAGAAACATTAAAAGACACATATGCTAAGAAGTGAATGACAACAAAAAATGATGAGATGGACTCTCTATATAAGAATAAAATGTGAGAGCTAGTGAAATTGCCCGCTGACCGAAAAGCGATCATGTATAAGAATGAAATGTGGGAGCCGGTGAGACTAGTTGCGAAGGGCTATACTCAGAAGGAAGGTGGTGTTGACTTTGGTGAGATATTCACGCCTATGGTTAAGCAAGTATCTATCATATTCGTCGGTAGGTCTTTATTAAGTTACAACTATCTTGATTAGTCAGTGATAGGTCGGCTAAATTTAGGCCATAGATGAATAAATCATGAGGCTAGACTCGAGGTTTAAGTAATCGAGCGGATTCATTAACTTCATACGGTTAATTAATCAAATTTGTAGGCTAACATCGAGGCTATATCTTTCTAGGCTAACATCGAGTGTTAATGGTCAATAAGTGACAACATAATGACGCAGGGATGAACGTGATGAGGTCGAGCACCGTCTCCCTCAAGAGGATAACTTTTTCGAATCCACGAAACTTCTCTGGACTCTTCACAAGGCTTCTCGAATCCATGAGAAAGAAAGCAAGCAAAATAGAAAATAAATTCTATAAAATTTGAAATTGATTAATCAATGAAATAAACGAGTTCAAAACCCTTTAAATAGGGATACCAAGCAATGGGAGAGAAATCAGAAGCAAACTACAACTAAAACTCATAGAATTCGTAACTTACTATAAATAGTAAACTTACTATTTATAGATGGTCGTGCGCAAGGTTTTCGGCCAAAAAAAGTAAGTGTCCTATTTGACTTCACCAAGATGTTCTCCTAATTTTTCTAAGCTCTTTTCGTGTTGGGCGCAACTCTTAAAGCCCAACGGATGAAGAGTTATAATCAAACTAAAACTTACTATTTATAGTAAAAACGAAATTAAAATAAGGAAACGACCGTCGATCCAGGGGTATTTCGCAAATCCGGCTTACGCAACCCGACTGTGCCAGGTTGGTTGGCTAAAGTAGCTCGTTCTACCCCAAAATCATATATTTCACGCCCGATAACTCATTCTGGATTGTGAGATACGCTCGATCTAAGGTCCAACGGTTCGTGTCACTTCTGTCGTCGACCGGGCCTTTTCTGATCCATCTTGGCCATGAAACTATCCGCGACCCGCTCTACATCACATAAGCTAATTACAACGATTTTTTAAAGTTTTTTTAAATCCAAAATACTGAAAATCCAGGACATTACAAAAAAAGAAATGTTTGCATTTGAAAAAAATAAAATCAAACATGGGTTTTGGTGGAATTGCCAAAAGGTTGTAAGGCGGTTGGTTGCAAGTGGGTTTATAAAATCATGGAGAGTACATGTAGTAAAAATTAAAAGATAAAAGGGAATGCTAGTTGCCAAGGGCTTCGCACTAAGGGAAGGTATTGATTTTATGAAAATTTTTGTACCGTTTGTGAAATTTGTTTCGATTCGGTTTGTTCTTTCACTCATAACTTTGCTAGGCTTGGAACTTGAGCAAATGGATGTAAAAATAATATTTTTGCATAAAGATTTTGAGGAAGAAGTTTACATGTGACAATTGAAAGAGTTTGTTATGAAGGATAACGAGAATCTTGTATACAAGTTGAATAAATCATTATATAGCCTCAAGCAAGCATCAAGGCAATGGTATAAAAAGTGTGACTCTTTAATGTTAAGTTTTGAATATAAAAGAAATGGTTATGTGTAACACCCTGTACCTCTGGTACACGGGTGTTACCTCCTAAGAACCTACATCTAAGGAAAAACCAAGATTTAGTTACTGAGCGACTTAAACTTCGACATGTGCAGGTGGGACTTCCAGTCAACATTGAGGCCGTCCATCAGGGTCGGTAGGGGCCGAGTTTAACCTAACGCTAGTCAGAGAGGTAAGACTCAAGAAACACCTAGAGTTACTAAAGCTTATAATAAATTTATCGAGTCATATTGAAACAATGCACCCACTAGCGGCTCTGAAGGATGAATGAATATCCAACCGAATGATCAATATACTCTAGAACCCCATTTAACCGTTGAAACCAAACATCGAGCCAATCCAACCATTGGGTCGACATACACCAGCCAAACAGACCCCCAGACGTGTGATACGGCCCATCTAGGCCTCACCTCCACCCCACAAAGTGGGCCAAGATCCCTGTGTAGGGTCCCCAATGTGAATGGACGGTATGGATTATGATATTGACATCTCAGCGGGCCCCTACACGGTACAAATGCACTGAAGACACTTGTGCACGAAGTGCACTGGAACCTCTGGCTCAGTCAAACCAGCTTTGACCGAGCCCTTTTGCAAACAAAAGGAAAAAACGGATCTCCCGCCATGTGAAGATTTAAACTGCCCACCTTTGAGCACAAAAGTGGCCCACCTAGGCCACTTTCTGACAAATTTGAACCGTCCACCTTGTCCCCAAGGACAGTCCGACCATAACCGTATAACGATTTGGTCCCGTGCATAAGGACGAGAAAGATCGAATGTGACCATTCGGAATCCTCCGTGCGGCTGAGATTTGCGATGGTGGGCCCATCAGTGACCAGCTGGGTGGCCCAAGATTGAAATGATTAGGCCATCCCATCCATCCGACTGTAGAAGGGGTGTTTTGTCCTTTGCCAAGAAAGAAGGGACATCCGCCTGAAGCAGGAAAGGCGAGGGAATAGTTTCCCCTTTTGGAAAGTCGATCCCAACCGTCCGATGGACCACATTCCACCGTTGGAGCCCCCTCCTCCACGTCTATAAAAGGAGCCCTGTAGCTCTCGAGATTCAGACCGGAGTGAGAGGGAGAAAGAGAGGAAAGAGAGAGAGAGAAAATAGGGGAACCGACTGCCCTGTTGCCGCTCAATGTGGGTGAGGAAGAAAGAGTGTCGTGCCTTCTTCCATAGCAGGCTCAGGTGAGCCTTTTCTTCCTTCCGTCTCTTATAGTTCCAAGCAACAGTGGTGATTGGGTTGAGTAAAGCAATGGCCCTCGAATAAGAATACCAGCTCAGGCCCCATTTAAGTTGTGCTTTTAAGCTCTCTGTAGAGTTTCAAGACCAGCTCAGGGTGCAAGCCAAACATGGTTGTATTAAGCTAGAAGAAAGACTCTGTTTCAGTCCAGACCCGAGCCAATCAATGGTTGCGCGGTGGACTGAGAAAACTGCTAGGACGGGTCCCTGTTTTGGACTGGAACTGAACCAACCCATGACCCTATTTCGGGCCGAGATGCGACCCAACTAGAGTGTCTGTGTCGGGCCGAGATTTGGCCAAACGATGGCTGAGTTCTGGGCCGAGGACACGCAGGAAATCAGGCCTTTGTCGAGCTCTGTTTTGAGCTAGGAAAACTGGCCAAACAACGACCATGACTTTGAGTTGAATCCGGAACAAGTGAGGGGTGTGTTTTCCGACCGAGGCCATGCCAAACGATGGCTGTGTCTCGGGCTGAAATCAGACCAGATGGTAGCCATGATTTTGGGCTGGCATCTTAGGCAGTTCGCGCACCTATTGTCTTTACCATTCATTTGGGTCATTCAACTGACCATTGGTATCGTAAAAACTTTAGAACTTATCGACTAATGCAAGGGATTTCTTTAGGAATCTGTTCAGGTGACGTGGGGGCGCTAGCTTCTCAAGCGAACTTGCACCAAGGGACACCTTACAACTTGCCTGGCGATGATTTTCTTCCCCTTAAGCTTTCCATCCCTAATTAGACCAGAAATAGTAGTTTTGCGAAGTTTAATGGATAGTTGGACTAAGGATAAATTGTGTGTAGGAATGGACTGCTTTCACTTGACATATCTATTTAATAAAATGAATCTCATGCTTATTATTATTTAGGCTCTTGATTATATACTCTGAACTATCTAGGTAAATAACTCAATCACTCATGTCATGTATCTTATGTAAATTCAGTTAATGTGTTCTGATGGAAATACATGTATTGTTTCTTATTTCCCCATTTATGATAAGATCTATATTACTGATATGATGGTGTGACACACATATTGCTGAAATCTCTCCATGGGAAGCCCGGTAGAATGAGAGTCCATGCTTGGGGTGTAACTAGCCTAATTGTGATATAAGTAGGTCCCTGACATGGAGGTTTTGTTGATTAACCACATGTTAGTTAGTACTACACACACCCTAAGACGGTAGCCTCATGGGCCGGGAATGGTAGTCATAGGATACTATGCCCGAGCCGTCGGCCTACGCTAGGCCATGTGCTTCCCGTAGTGACCGTGAGCTCACTTAAATTTGTTAGTTGCAACTGGACTAATAATGATTTAGTTTACCATGCATACATGGCATATTACAATGACCTGAATCATTATGCCCATGCGATTATGCTGAGTGTTGCGCTAATGACCAGTCATTCGACTTATGATGATTTGGATCATTATGCCCATGCGATTACGCTGAGAGCCCACAAACACTATTCAAGTAGAGAAGTTATATTGGAGCTTGATTTCTCTCGGCTTCAAAGTAATGAATGATGGTGGATTGGCAAGACAAGGAAATGATTTTACTATTAAGGTGGAGATTGTTAAAATAGTGGCACCAAAATCACTATGGGTTTAGTAATCTTTTAAGCCATGTTTCACTTAAGTTAACAAGGTTCAATTGTTAGTATACTCTTGGAGGGACATTTTTTACATTTCGCTTGTCAAAAAAGGGCTTTAAAGGGAAGTTGTAATGGGGTTAACATAGGGTTATAAATTTTGGAGAGAGGGTTTCTTCTTGCATAAGAGAGCTTCGAGAATGGGGTTTTCTTCTGGAGGCTTGATTCGATGCTCTAAGGTTTTCCAAGAGTTGCTCCAAGATTTTCTTTTCAAGGTATCCAAGGTGAGAAGCTCAATTGCTAGTATTGCAATAGTAAATGGTTTGTCTTTTTAAGCTTGGATTCAAAGGGTTTTGTTGTATTATTAAAAACGGTATTTTGTTCCTGATTTCTTTATAATCTCTCTTTATTATAGTAAATTTTATTTACTGGATTACTTGTGAATTTAGTCTAAGTGGTGAGCCACATATATCGTGTGTTCTTACGTGGTTGTGGTTTTGAATTTTTCATCATTATCTTTTTTATATTTATTGCAAGCGATCCTCACATATTCTGTGTACTATTGAAATCAAATGGGTATTTGATTTTGGTGGCATATTTCTTAGATGATGGTTTAATTGCATCAAATGATCGATTATAATTTTAATCCCTTCAGGGCCATTTCCACTCTTAGTGATTTGCCTGGAGCAAGAAGGTGCCCTTATTGGTCTGCCTAAGAAGGTTATTAAGGCATTCTATTCATACATAGGATATGTATTATGTATAAGAAGGGGTTAGACGTACCCCTCCAGTTATTAAATGACTCAGTAGGAAAGTATCATGTATACTTGTTAGGAAAGCATTGTGTGCACTTCTCAGACATAGAATCCATACTAAAAATAACAACATAATTATTTCAAGTAAATTTTTTGCTTTTACTATGTTCCACATCTAACACCAATATGGAGTCCGGAGTACATAGTCGCAGGGGGACAAATGAAGGACATCAATTCAGCTGCTTCTCCCAAAAAGAACCAGCTCCACAGCAAAAAGCTGCAGGAGTTGCTTCGATGGCCCAATCAAGCCACTTTGGAGTGCTTGCTCAAAACAGAACTGTGATTGAATGAAGAGCTACTTGAATTACTCTGGCAGACTGTATGGTTCCAGTACATGCACTCTGAAAGCATACATGTGGCACATATGTAACTTTTTAACTGTCCAAAATCATGGGACCCATCTAATCTGTTCTTAACAATAAAACCAGATTGATTAAATAATTCCAATCTCTTATTAATGGTAATTCGCTTGTTCAGGTCTGTCATTGACTACTTTTTATTTTAGCCGTCCTATAGATTTCTGACACTTAGCCATTTATGATATTGGTTCCGTGTCTTTTCTTGGGTAAAATCCATCTAAAGTGGGACTCATGCATGATTTGGACGGTTTACATAGATGCTGTTGTAATGCATGTGTATGAACCATCATACTGACAGGAGTATCAAATAAGATACACGTGACCTATTGTGGCTTTTTGTAACAGCCTTTGATTTTAGAAGGGCCCACCCCACGCCAACCGAGTTGTCTTGGTTGCGTGTGTTGGGCCCTAGTCATGGGTGGCCACGGTTGTTGTCTGTACATCGCGACTTATAAATTGCAGTTAAGCCCCTTGACCCAATTGGACGGTGCTCATGGGTCAACCATAAATCTGACGGTTCAGATTGGGCTAAACAACCAAAATGGAAATAGGATACGTTGTTGATACACATGCCGGTTGATCTGGATCATGCAAATTGTACCCAATCGATCGAATGGGCTACTTTTTCGGGAAACGGATTGGCTACTACCCCTGCCACCAGCCAATGGCTGATGGTCGGTGCTCTGTGGGCCCCACCATGATGTATGTGTTTCATCCATGCTGTCCATTTATTTTTGTAGATCATTTTATAGTATGAGAAAAAAATGAGATATATCACAATCTCAAGTGTGCCACATTACAGGAAACAGTGTTGAATGAACGTCGACCATTAAAAACTTTCTGGTTGCCATAAAAGTTTTGGATCGAGCTGATCTTTGGTTTTTCCCTTCATCTGGGTTTGTATGACCTAATCAAAAGATTGGATGTCAAATAAACAGTACAGGGGGGTTACGAGGATTTTAGTGGTAGATATCCAATCACTGTTGTTTTCCTTTGGTGTGGTCCACCTGAAACTTATACCCCTTCCATTTTTTATGCAGAAACTTAAAATGATCTGTAAAAATTAATGAACGGAATGGATGAAACAAATACATCATGGTGGGCCCACAGAGCACCGAACACCAGCCACCGGGCTGCTGGCAGGGGGAGTAGCCAATCCGTTCTCATTTAACACCATCTAACTTCAGAAATTACAAGAGAAATCCATGGGGCTGGTCACAGCATCAATGAGGATTGTCCATCTAGTTAGCTCTATCATGAACGGTCCATCTTTTGAACTTCACACTCATCACTTCTCCTAACTTTCCCACACTGAATGCAGACCGTTGAAAACTCTCATCATCCATCATTGCTTTGAATGATACTGATCAGATGGCTAGGATCATCTAATATATGTAACTTTTGAACCATTTGCCATCCATACGAGGGAAAATTAGATTCCCGGTCCCAAATGAGTAATGAGCCTGCCACGTGTAAGGTGGAAAGATGGCTGTACCGTACTCCATTTCTACCGTCTCTACCATATCATCTCAACCCCAGCCATTCCTTCCAAGATATTATTTGGTAATGAGTGCATGTTTCATGCAATGTTCAAAATAGATTTTTTTACCGGTCTTCTTCCATCTTTTTGACTCAAATTAATGACCAGATCGAAAATCAACGGAAGAGAAACCATCATCACTGGAGAAACTTTCAGGTCCTGATGGGTCAGGACAGAGGATAGAGTACTGATGCACCAGTTTAGTACTGGTGGGGCCCATGGTCTTGTGATCCAGACCGTTGGTCTGACGATGATCCGCCTTGGATGAATTATGATCTATAAATATTGGAGAATATGAGATTGAAGCAATCCAATCTTTGGCCTTTTTCAAACTTTGTATGTATTTTTTGAGGACCTACTTTTAGAGCATTGAAGGGTTAGAATCTTCAGATTGAAGATTTTGGGGTATTCCCATCTGGGGCGGTGCATCGGATCAACGGTCTAGATCGACAAACCATTGGTCCCACCTTTGCTATTGATCGCGTCTGATAAAGTGAATGTCTTCGCATGGATCAAGACCCGATTGAAACTTCCCACCCGCGTTTTTTTCAAAACGTTCCAAAACCTCCCTCAATTTCCTCAATTAAACTTAGAATCATTAGCTTTTATAAAGCACAAGCTCTGGTCTTCCCACACAAGGTAGACTCGGTCAAAATCTCTCTCTCTTAAAAACGTGTTGCATGTTAAGCAATATCATACAACTTAATAAAGGATTTTAATGCAAGTAGCAATCACCTACAGGCAATGTACCAGAACTACTTTACTCTCACTCTCGTATAACTCTTTCTTCCAACATGACACATGTAGAACATTGGTACAATGAAAACCATAGGAGTCGGGATCCTCAGTTATCTGGTCAACAGGGATTTCCTGTTACCCTAATGGTTTGGTGTCCGTAGTTTTTTTTTTCTTAATTTTTTTTAAATTTTTTTAGTGAGTGGTAGCGTGGACCAATGAGGATTAGAGTATCAGGAAATCCCTGTTGACTAGATAACAGAGGATCCGGACTCAAACCATAGACCCCACAATGAAGATGATCGCCTATGACAAAAATGTCATTTCACTCATCAAGTGCACCATGCCATTAGAGGCAATGGACAACTTATTGTCTAACTCATCATATAAGTGTGGCCCACCTAATAAGTGAATAGAGTTGGGCATCGGTCCGAGTCGGATCGGATTTGGCCCAACCCGATCCGATATCCGAAATCGCAATGACCTGACCCGAACTCGATCCGATCCATGACCGAGTCCGGGTCACCTGACTCGGACCGATTCGAAATTTGCATTTTCTTATCTGATCCGAGTCCGACTTGGTTAGAAAAACCGAGTCGGATCGGATTGGGACGGTTCGGATCGGTCCAGTAAAAATTCTTTCAAACCCTTTCAAAATTCTCATCTTGGAAAAAAGAGGAGAGAGAGAGAGAGAGAGAGAGAGAGAGAGAGAGAGAGAGAGAGAGAGAGAGAGAGAGAGAGAGAGAGAGAGAGCTAAGATCGCTACCCACGCCACTCCCCATCCAAATCGTCACCTATCCCATCTCGAAGTCGAGGTGGGCCATCTGGTGCACATCTGGACCATCAAATTTTCTCACTTCAACTGTCCATTTAATATCAAGAAAATTTAAGCGTTAAGCTCATCAATTGAATGCATGCTACGCTCATGATGGGGCCCTCACTTTGGACGGTCTAGATTGAGGAATAAGCATGCCACTTACAGATTAACCGACTGCATGCCAACAATACTCGATACTCTATCAGAGTGCTAACTCTGTAGAGTACTTGAGTCGGATAGCTAGATTGACCGACTGGACAATTTTCGATGTAGTGGCCCACCATCCATCTCCATGCTAGTTAAGTGTACGATGCTAAACAGGCCACGCGCATGAAATTGATGAACGATAAAGAAATAATTCAATGCCCTTCCAGACTGTGTTGATTCATAGATATGCATGAAGAAGGGACGCATGGCATTATACAACACAAATCTAACCGATCAGACCGTGGGGCCCACACTAGATGGACCAAAAACCAAAACTTACACTAAACATACCCGCCAAAAAATAGTAAAATATAGGCTCCCGGTCTTCAACAAAATATTTGGAAATGAAGCAAATCACGAGAAGGAGAGAGGGCACTCCACATGTCCCAGGACTGCATCACCAACCATCCACGTCTCCTGCAGAAAGTAGCCTTGACAGTACGTACGACTGCCGTTTGCAGTTATAAGTTGGCGACCATCCAACAGTTCGAGAGATCCAACGGCTCATAGTCCTCCTCGTACCTGCATCTGCAAGTAAGAAAGAAAGAAAGAGGAGCTTTCGAAAGCAAGAGCACTCAATGCTCTCTCATGGAAGAAGAGAGGGTGAAGTTGTGGCCGTAGATACGGTAAAAATGGAGCTTCCTTCTGCAAGAAGGTCAGAGCCGTTCGCCGTAAAAATGGCCCAACCTGATCATTGAAGAGAGGAAGAAGATTGGGCGGTGCAGTGCGTTGGGTAGGATAAGAAAAGAGGGGAGGGGTAAACGATTTAGGGTAAAAAAAATTTCTATTTATACTACCCGAATACTCGTTCCGAATCGGGTCGGGTCGGATCGGATCGGTCCGAATCCATTCGGTTCGAGTTTACGAATCGGATCGGTCCGGATAGACTACTATCCGAACCCGACCCGAAAAATAATTGGATCTGAATGGGCGTACTCGATCCGCACCGATCCAAACCGTCGGTTCAGTTCAGAATGGGTCGAATCAGTCCTGATCAGGTCGGGTCCACCGGATCGGACCCGACATGCCCACCTCTATAAGTGAACAAGCGTGGTTTTCAAGAAGAGTGATCTTCAAGGCGGGATGTACTAGTTTCTGTAAACTATATGCAGAATTGTAAAGGACTATGCTATGAATCAAATACGGAGATCAATGAAGCTGTATGAAAGGTGTACCTGATTGGGAAGCCATAACTGTAGAAGATGGCTAGAATCTTCCTCACACACTTAAAGAAATTGCATGATGGGATGAAAAGCTTCAGTCATATGTAGGCTTGGGGACCTAACCTGTTTATATAACTTAGAGGATTGAGGAGTTTGGAGTTTGGAACCTCGAAACTCCTCTCTCCAAGGCTAGAATTTTGTAATTCTAGTCCAACTATAACATATATGTGATGTACACCCAGATCCATAGGTCAACTGGTAGACTGAGTGGAGATACCTCGTTTCAACACTCGAGGTCTTGGTATCGATCCCTAGTGGGGGTGGCTAACATGGAATGCTTGTACTGACATGTGTGTACTAACCAGATAACTGCAAAAAAAAAAAAAAAAAAAAAAAAAAAAAAAAAAAAAAAAAAACAAATAAAAAAAAAAACAAATAAAAAAAAAAACACATATATGTGATGTATCACAACTGAGTGGGGTTCCCTGGTATTCCCGATCGCATTATCCAACCCTTAGGGCAATCTAGACCGTCGTCAATAAGATCCACCTTAAATAATTCTTACAATTTCATGATACTACTATCCCACACAGGCGCCGATATATTAATAAGAAAGATGATACAATGGCGCCACAAGTTGCGGAAGTATGCAGGCGATTTAGTTATCTTTTAATATACAAACAGACCAAAACAAATAATGTCAATGACCATAGTGCTTTCTCACGAGAGCTTCCATGCAACCATTAGTGGCAAATGATGCAAAAGCAATAGCTTAAAATAAAGAACAATAATCCAATGAAAACAAACATCAACCACAAAAACCATGTATTGTTAGCATTAACAGTTGAGGAGTTATAAGATACATAGCCTGCATTTTTTGTGCTATACACTCCTTTTTAGATCTGACAATTGGGGATAATTTTCAGTGATCCAGACCCTTGGTCTGTAATATCCGGCCGTTGATACATTATTAGTCAAAAACCATCTGATAGAACAATCTTAACCTCTCGATTGCGGCTTATAGACAGACGGTCAAGAAGAGAAATTCAACTGATCATATTCAACAGAAAATGGCCCTACCTGTTAGAATCGAAAACACGTGTGCATTGTGCAAAGGCATGGATCATGTGCCATATATATAAATCCTCGGAACAGAAATGCAAATGATTGTAATAAAGTAATGGTTAGAATTTCACAACCATAAAAAGAACCTGCATGATCAACCCAATAATCCGTACCATAATTATAACATAGTTAAAGATTAGACAAAAATAAAAATATATTTCTTGCGTGATGGGTTTTGAACTTTTGATATGGGCCGCGTGACAGCTCACATATGCGGTACTCCCTCGTCTCACTGAGGGATGGGATGGGACACCTACCGGTGATTTGAGCCACTCATCATCATATTAGTTGAAATTTGAACACGTCCGAGACGAGACTAAGATAGATGTGGGTCCATTAATCAGACATGTCAAAATTGTACTTGAAAAAAAATCTGAAGTGCTGAAAAATTCCAATGGTTAAAATTCAATATTGCATGAGTGCCTCGTTAGGTGAGTTTACTAACCTGAATTTTGGTACATGGCATATGATGGGGTATAAGTTATTTCTTAACGAATGGCTCAGATCTCCCACATGTGTCATCTAATGTAGAACTCAGCCCAACATGTGTGCCAACAAATTTCTTCAGACACTGTATAAACATTCCAAGCGTAAGCAATTAAAAAAGCATGGGTGGATACGTCATATACATGAAAAGGTTGGTGAAAAACAAAAAGGAAGAAGCAAATTTTCATTGCCATTCATGGCCGTAGATGTGGTTTTTTTTTTTTGGTTTATCCAAATCAACCATTTGAGGGCCCCACATCGAGGTACATGTACAAAACCCAAAAGGATTAGGCCATCGTGGCAAGGCATGCTCATGATCATTAGGGATGTGGATTGCCAGTAGCCGGGAGCTGTAGGGCCACTATGACACGTGTGTGATATACACTCCGTCCATACGTTTCCTCAGCTCATTTTAAAACATAGGTCAAAGATGAAGCAGATCCAAATCTCAAGCGTGCCACACCATAGGAAACAATGGAGATTAAATTCACCACTAAAAACTTTTCCAGGTCATAGAAATTTTGGATCAAGATGATATTTATGTTTTCTTCTTAATGAGGTTGGATTCACCTTTTGAATGAGTTGGATAGTATATAAAAACCATGGTGGGCCTAGGAAGATTTCAAGCATGGGCATTTTCATCTTAGTGCTTCTTATGTTGTGGTCCACTTGAGCTTTGAGCTTTAGACGATCTATCTCACATTCCAGATAATGTCTTAAAATGAGCTATTGAAATAGATGGACGGAGTAGATATAACATATTCAATCATGATGACCTCCACAATGTCCAGGGGCTACAGGCCCATGAGTGCTGAACGTGGGTCATTGCATACCCTTATGACTTTTGTTGCGCAGCATGCCAACAACGCAGTGAACCGAGATCCAATCTCAAGTCTCACTTACAAACGATAAACAAGAAGAAATATAAATTAGAAAAAGAATCAAAGCATTCCAAACAAACCATAAGATGAGATATACGTGGAAAAACCCCAACAAGGGTAAAAATCATGGATGCAAACTTCCACTATAAAGAAAAATGAAGATTACAAGGCAATATACTAACCTCTCCTTTGCAAGTACATAGAAAACCCTTTGCCCATACCTTAGAATTATTTCCCATCATACCTAGAAAAACCCTAGGGACCCCTATTTATAGTTTAGGCAACTCCCTTTCGCACCTCTGCGAAAGCCGACTCAAAAATTTGCAATCCGTATCAAATTCTGAAACGAATCTGCGTAACCTTGACTGGTCGATCAAATTGCATGACCGGTTGAGCGGACCCATCGACCGGTCGAGCACCTCGGAACCCAAAATTTGATGCTTGCTGGACTTGAGTCGAGCCAGTCCACGACTGCTCACTACTGGTCGAGCAGCCCCCATATGTGGCTCCACATCTCAACAGCTTTTGGGCTAGGCATACTCACCATGTGCACGTCCAATGAAAGGCCTGGACCACAGACAAGTGAGCACCAGTGTGACACGTGGAGTGATTGTGAGTACCATTCCTCATTAGTGGATTGCCTTTAATTTACACTAGCCGCCGCTTGGAAGCTACATAGGATGCACTCTGATGCTTGTGAGAAATCCAACATGTCTGTCAGTTTTTCCAGTTCATGTTAGCACATAAGCCCCAAAATGAGATAGATTTAAAACTCAGGTGGGCCACACGGTATGAAAAAGTGGGGAGGGAAGTGCCAACCGTTGAACCCTTCTTGAGGTCTATGTTTATATGCAATCAAACTATTTGTGTAATTCAATCAAACACATGGCCATATATGTGATTAAGCACATGTATTCAATTTTCGTGTGGGATTACGAAGTGTTGGGATGTCATAGTCATACTTAACTCAATGTTGAACACCGGTGTTCCTCACACTGAAACGACTAAGTAAGACCGGATTTAGAAATTGAGTTGTCGCCTTAACCATCGATTGTCACAATGATTAGATGATTTGTGAAAGGGTATAGTTTAGTCACTCATGGTGGATTTTTTTTATTTTTTTAAAAATTTATTTACCTTGTGTCCTAATGCTTCTTTCACCAATAATTATAGCAAAACATATTTCCCAATAGAATAAGGATGGATAAATAAATAAATAAAAAGTCTAAAATAATGTCAATTTATTAATCTTTGAGTGAAGCTCGTTATAATCAACAAGTATCAAATAAACTAGAGAAATAAACAAAACGAGAGATACCTGATTCGTCTGTGAGAACAAATGATTAAGGTGGATGATCAGTAGGATATGATCACAGAAATTTAATTTATTGGAATCTAACAACTTACGGTTGCAAATATTTAATCTAATCATATGGTACTTAAGCGATAGTGCTAGATAGTAGTAATTTATGCTAAGACTAGACTATATTAAGATAAACATAAAGATAAATGTAAGAGATATATTGTATTTGGCATGGGCCCCGAGCTCTTCATCGCGCACTTCTTTTATAGGTTAATTATCGAGCCAGCAAAACCCTTCATGGGTTTCCTTGCTATTCTAAAATTCTTCGTATCTACTATATGCATTTCAAATAAAGTGATCTCTGTAAATTTAAAATCGTTGGTTTTTAAATTTCCACTTTTACATAGATGCTCTTATATTGGGGACCTTCAAGACCTTACTACATCTAGAGTTTAGCTTAATCAAAGTTGAACTTCATCTCAGATCTCAAATCGATTTAGTCATTGTTGCATCTGAATGACTTAATCAGCGTCATCTCTACCTTTTCCACAATCTTGCTCCCTTCTAATGGGGTTGGATCCATTAGATCTTGATCTTCCATTCTCTTAATTTTAATTGATGTACGGATATGAGCCCGATTTGTTGGTGTCAATCCTCTCTTGATTTGGGTCAATGTTATAGCTAATCTACTCAGATATTGGTCTGATCTTTGAATATTCAGAATCTTCAGGATCACTACAAGGCCTCTGAACATCTCTGGGAATATCTTTTATTTTAAAAAGATTGCAAGAGATGCCCTTTGTGAGTGTATCATAGCTAGATCTATAGTAGAATTATTTATCTTTGATAGGTGTTTTATAATTATGTTGGGTATGTTGACTCATTAAAATGGTACACTAATCACGACCACATGGCATTCGCCATTTCACTATTTTAAAGGCATGCATGTGGTTCTATGCTATTGCATTAATAACGAATATAATTAGTATTGCCAAAGAAATATCAACAAACGATATCTTCATGCACAAGTACAATTCTACCAACACTGATTCCGTAGTGTTAATATGTGGCAACTTTTCATTCATCCACGTCGGTGTGTCAAAAATGGAAACACAAACCATTCATAAGGCCATTCTCAACGGGATAACCTGAAAACACAAAAATATTAGCTAGATTCAAAACTTCTATAGCTTTGAATGTTTTAGCAATGTGCATTCAATCCCCACTATTTTGTGTCATGTGGCTTATGTGACTTCTGTATCTGCTTCATTCTTTTGTTCACATTATGTCCCAACAGCAAATTGTGTCCTACCCCTGTGAGAACGAAAGTGGGGCCCACAATGAGGTATATATAAATTTTATTCACAACATCCATCCATTTTGCTATATCATTTTAGAGTATGAGCTAAAAAATGAGGCAAATCCAAGGATCAAGTAGACCACACAGTGGGGATTGAATGCCCACAGTTCAAAACTTTTTAAGAGTTGCAGAAGTTTTAATCAAGCTAACATTCGTGTTATCCCTTCATCCAAGTCTATGTGATCTTATGGACACATCGGATGCCAAATAAACATCATGGTGGACTGTAAGAAGGTTTCAATGGTAGACTTCATTATTATCACTTATTCATTTGCTGTGGTCCACTTTAACCTCGGATTTGCCTCATTTTTGGGTTCAAACCCTAAAATGAAAATGGATGGCATAGATAAAACCTATACATCACAGTGAGCCCCAAAGAGTCCCCATCCCTCACATACATCATCGGAGCCCACCTAACTTCTCACAGTAGGAACTTTGTCTGACCAAGGGCAATTTTGCGTTCCCATGTCTCCTCAGCCCACTTCAACATATCCCTCTTCCACATAGGCTATTTGACTAGTGGCGGTACCAACCAGCTAGTTAGTGTCAAAGTTCCATGGGCCCTACCATAACGTATGTGTTTTATACACACCAGCCATCAATGCTATCAGCTCATTTTATGATATAAATTAAAAATGAAACAAATCTAAAACTCAAGTGAACCACACTAAATAAAACATTCAAATTGAACTCTCACTATTGAAAACTTCTTTGGTTCTAACGGACCACAGTAGTTTTCAATTAAATTGGTATATGTGTTTTATCTTTATCCAGACTAAGGTGACTTTATGAAAAAGGTTAGATGGAAAATAAACATTATGATATGCTTTCAAGAAGTTTTCAACCTATGCCTATAATTCCTATTGTTTCATGTAGTGTGTTCTACTTAAGCTTTGTATCTGCCTCATGCCTCATTTTTTAAGCTCATGCCTTAAAATAAGCTAAAAAATGAACGAACAGTGTGGATAAAACCCAAACTTCATGGTGCGGCCAACAAGATTTGACAAAAGCTAGTGGATGGCAGTGGGGTCACCAGCAAAACCGCGTCCCTCTTCGACGGCCCACGCATCTTATGTCATCCGCATACATCGAATCTGCAAGGATTCTGCAAATATATGATTGAGCACATGTGATGTAACGTGAGAGTGCGGACTCTGGCGTCTAGGCAGTATGAAAGTACACTCATTTCACACGTGAGAATGAACCACATGTGTAAGGATCTAAACCGTTCATCACAATTCCAACAATGTAGATTCCCCATCCAAAAAATCCCATGTCTATAAGAGCATAGGATGGCCCACATCTCGACCTAACAAATGACTGATAACAAAAATAACCATAGTGTAAACTGTCTATCCATGTGGCCCACATGATGATCGTATTATCCAGATTTTTCAGCTGCATCGAATCAAACAGTGAGGATTGCCTGACTAACCGGTCGGATCATAGACACGTGTCACCATTTCAATGTTTCACGTGAAAGGCATCAGCATCTTTCACTCTCTCCTTGTTTTTAACAGTTACGAACCTTAACCGTTGGATTAGGTCCTTTTCAAAAACCTAAGCCGCTTATATGATGGGCCTCATCCTGGATTATAGAAAGCCGAAAAAACTCTCATATTGAAATAATCCAACCCATCAGCCATCTGGGGATTAAAGAAACCAACCGTCCATATTCGAAGTAAAAGAATCAAATGATCAACGGTTAGAAATATTCTAATAAAATAGATTTATATTTCTCATATCCCCATCCAAGGTGAGGCCCATCATATAAACGCCTTGGATAATTCAATGGTGGCCCGGATCTAACCTCTTTTCCATAATTCGGATGGAGGAGGAGGAGAAAGAAAGGAATGCCACGACGTCCAAAAAGCGAAAGCTGAGACGAACAGTGGCAGAAACATCTCACGCCTATCCATGTGGCCTACGGCCATGCATGGATTTCCGAGCCTCCCTCCCTTTGATTGCCTTCGTACACTGCCAATCCATGCTTTCTCTTGCTTTTGACAAAAACATTGATACTCTGGCAAGACTGTGACTGGCCATCCACAGCCCACCTAGCCACTGTCCACCTGGCACGTATTCATCCTCAATCCAAACCGTCCAAATGGTGGGACCCACTTCAGATGTGATGTGCGTGATCATCCACAGCACACCCATTTACTGTACACGTGGCACAATGCACCCTCAATTGAAACCGTCCAAAAAGTGGGCCCCACTTCAGATGGGGTCGTGTATACTCAAGAATCAAAGGACATCATCCTATTATTGGACGTTTGTATGTTGAATGGGATGTGATATTTGCACCCACATATTTGATAATAGCACCCCTTTTCTTTTTAGCTACTTTGGGTAATAGAATGGTGGGACATTGTGCTATTGTATTGCTCAAAGCAGTCAGAATGGGTCCCTTTATCCATCATGGTGGGTGTAAATAATGGCCATTTTGTCCAATTTGGACTGTTGAAAATAGATCGTGTTTTGACCGTCCATTTTATGGAAATACTGCAGAAGGAATCATCTTCTTAGTGTATATTTTAGGTTACCTTCCGTCCGTAATGGACCCACTGTTTGGATGGTTTGTATCGGAGTACATGCAGCGGCATGTACAGTGGCTCCGTGCATTGCATGTGGATGCCACGAGGGATTCTTCTAGAATACATCAGGACCTGTTCCAACAGCATCCGTCCGGACTTCAGCTTTTAAACATGGAGTCATCATCTTTCAATGATCCACACCGTTTATACGGTGGGCCTTACTGACTAGGGATGGATTAATAAAATAAAAACTCTTAGATTGGAATTTTCAATTTTTTTTTTTTTTTATCATGGTCACTTTTATAATGAATATGAACGGTCTCTCCTTAAGTTTGAATAATAATGTGAACGGTTTGGGTCATTGAAAAGACCTGGGTCAAAGGCTAACGTGACCATGTTTACTGTTATGGTGTGTTGGGATGTATTGTAGAAAACCTCATCAAATGACTCGTATTTTTTTTCCTTCGTTCATTCATTCTTGTTCCAGGAATGAAGGGTCGTGATTCAATGATGAGCCATTCATAAGAGCGGGCAGAACACGTGTTTCAGATCTGGGTGGGTGTATGGCAGGCGTGTCAAAGATCCAAGCCATTGATCAAAAGGTACTGCGCGATCATGCCATGCACAATTTTTTTTTAGGGTAGTGGACTTAACAAGTGGACCACACATGTACAATGAATTTGAGCCGTTGGTATTCTTCTCTAACCCACATTTTTTCTCATACCGGTTTGACGTACCTGAAGAGCGGATCGACATTACTTGTAGTCTACTGCATGTTGACAGTGTACCGTACCTGATGAATGGTCCACACCTCGACACATGTGCCATCTACCTGATCGATCTCTTACACTTGTTCTTCTGTGTGGGGTCCTCATTGAGTCATGAGGAATTATTCGGTACTCTGCGAGATTACAAAGAGTTACTGTACAAGTGCATATATGTATGTCTATCCAAACTGCCAGAATCTTACAAAACAAAGGTGAGGATTGTCCAACCAATCTGGCTTTGAGGCCATATACAATGGGTCTCTCTATCGGATGGTTAGGATCAAGCCACAGGCATGCCTTATATGTTCGATTCATGCATTCAAGCTTCTACCATACACCATACAAGTACTTACGTTGAGGAATACTCACCTGCACACCGGTTATCACTAAAACTCATAAGAACTATTTCAGAAATCATTTTCCGTAATTTGAATATAAAATTTAAACCGTCCACGTGATGCAACACCCCACGAAACCTTTAAGGCCCAACTTTGACCTTAATCCAAAACATTGGTGGGCCATGGAAAAAGGAAACAGTTACCTCCCTTGATTTGCATTTCTCTTTAATATAGCTCACCCGAGATTTGTATAAGCCAGAAATTGGGCTCGTAGGGTTTCAAGGGGTGACGAATCACGCATACCATTCAGATTCTCTGCCTATGACACGTGTGCAAAGGTGCATACGGAAGAAGGTGCGTTTTGTGAGCATTCCTCACTTAATCCATGCCGTTAAAAACTGTGCTGTTTGACATAAATGGAGCCCATCAAACTTATCACACTAATCAAACGATCCTAACCATCCGATTCTGTCCATCAAACGGACAGTTAAAAAAAAAAAAATCAATGGTCTAAATCTAATGTGGATATGTCCACCATCTCAATCGCGATTATTTGGCTACCATACACAATGGGGACCACAATTTGGACACTCTAGACTCTTGCAGGTGCACTCACGAGTATGATTCACTGTACTCTTCCAGAGTAGCATTAAAAATCCTCCCTTCTATTTCCCTTGAAATCGTTTCCGTATCTCTTGCTGTTTGTGTTTTTTAAGTACTCAGATACGGTCTCCATACCCACAGAAACGAACCGTGAGGAATGCTTTTTTGCTTGTAGCTTTACTCTCTCTCTCTCTCTCTCTCTCAGTCCTTGGTCTTAGCAAAAGCAAATACAAAACGAGATTCTCTTCGAGATTGATAAAATATTTTAAAATATTGGGGGTTTTTTTGTTTGAAGATTTGATATATATACATCCATCTAGATTGATTTTCATACACCCAAGTTTTGGAATTGAAGTGATACATGTGGACTATTTTAATGCCAGACATGGAAAATAGGTGTATGAAAATCATTCAAAGATGGGTTTAAATAGTTGGGCAGAGAGAAGAATGTGAAGAGGCCGATTATAAGGTGTGAAAGAGAGGCAAAGTGCAACCGGCAGCAGGTCTAATTCATTGACTCTGTGGTCTTGATTTGTTCTCATTCTTTTGACTCTGTGGTCTTATGTTATTCTTTAACGGTTTCATGAAATCCCAGTTTCTTGGTTGCATGGATTTGAGTGTTTTTTTTGGCGTTTTCAAGCAGTCAAGAAATCTCTCCCTCCATGTAGCTGTGTATATATGTACATTTATATAAGTATATATATAAGCATATATATGTATTTTAACACACATATATGTAAGGATTGATTCCATAGAGTCGACCATGCTTGAAGTGGGTCCCACCTGATGTATGTCAAATATCTAAATCATGCACTAGATGGGCCATTGTGAAAATGAGATGCCCTAAAAGTAGTCATATCTAAAACTCAGGTGGGCCACACTATTTCAATAGAAAACATCATCATGAAAATGAGAGGCCCTGAAAGCGATCATATCTAAAATTCAAGTGGGCCGCGCTATTTCAATAGAAAACATCAAATGCACCCCATCATGAAAATTGAATGCCCTAAAAGCAACCATACCTAGAACTCAAGTGGGTCATACTATCCCAATGTGTAAAACCTCTAAATCACATTGTGTTGCTGCCCCAAGTTTTGGAACGGCTCGTTTTTTGGGGCTGGCCATTTGTTCACTAGGGCCCCACAAAATGAATGAGTCAGATGGCTTATAAATAATATGGTGGGCACTCTGCAAAAACCTATGGGAGGACATTCCTTCTCAAGTGTTTCCCATGGTGTGGTCCACTTTGAGTTACATTGATGATCAGTTAGATTTTCATCAAACTAATGATGGGACTCACACAAAGGTCCACAATTATAATTTAAGTTACAGTAGTTTCAACACCATGTTATCATTCTTACCCACGTGTGCAAAGGTTTAATTGCTAATTTCAAACACGTGTGAGAGCCCTGCATACCCACATGCAAGCACATGTACCAAATTCTAAAATGTATTTGCCATGTAAGCTTTTCATCAGGGGGCTACACTGTTTAGATCTTCTTGCCTACAAATCATGTCATTCAAAACCTTAGCTTGGCCACAACATTCAAAAGCAAATGGATGGCTGGAAATAAAGCTTTCGACTATCAATTTCATTTATGCATTGTGGACCACCTGAGCATTAGAACTGTATGATATTTGAAGCAGAAAATTGAATCATTAGTTCCAACCAGATGGAAAGCTCAGATTTTGCACACTCGCTCTATGTTTGCACATGTGCTGGCAAGTTGATGAGGAGGGCCCCACACTCCATGTATGCATACAATTTTAAGCTACTCTACCCCACTCTTATTTCCTATCTTTAAACCCTTTAGCTCTTTCTCGCACTGAGCATAACAAATAAAGGATTTTGCTAACCTTCACTACCTTGGTGAAGTATCTTGAACTTCACTGGCTGTCATGGACTCTTCATCTATTGTTTCACCTGTTGATCCACATAGATGAATGTGCTTGTTGATCTGAACCGTCCACTAAAACTGCCACCTCTTGAATAGGCCATGTCCCCAAATTCAAATCGGAGGGGCCAACTATTGGTCAGCTACAAATAACCCACTTTCTCAAAACCTTTTAGACAGAAATTTTGTTGACCGTTGGATGGACCAATGTAGCCTACTCTTTTCATGGTTCAGACCATTCAAAACATTTGGGTTTTTTAATCAGTGGCCTATCCAAGATGCTGGACATTATATTGGACGGCCTCGATCAATGAGCACATTTGTGGATGAGTGAATTCCTGTGAAGGTTAACAGGCTTCACCAACGTGGTGAATATTAATAAAACCAATTAATAAATAGATAAATATTGTTAAAATTGGAGAAAAGAAAACGACGGGAGAAATACACAAATGAGAAGAAACAAAACATCTTCTTTCAAAGATAGAATTCCACCATATCTTCCACTTGCAAGAAGGAAACACTTAATTGAATGAAAGAAGTTCTAAGTCTCTTTAACTAATTTAACTGCTACCAATTCCCTTTCCAAGTTGATGATTTTTGGTTTCTTATTTCCCTTAATTATCAACTTACAATATTAACTCTCTCTCTCTCTCTCTTTCTCTCTCTCTCTCTCTCTCTCTCGCAATCCTGAAAGACAATGGTGAACGCCACTAGAAAATGAATTTTAATTTCTGAGATTGTATAGTGAATGCCACTAAAATGGCTGTCTAAACGAATTAGAGAGAGAGAGAGAGAGAGAGTAGGCTATCCTTCAACAGCATGGAGAAGCCAAAGCCCTACAACTACACCATCCCTCAATCCATACTCATCTACTTTCAATGGCTAGGTATCCCACAAAATTCAAAAGACCTCTTATCTATTTTAGCCAAATAAAAAATAAAAAAATCATACTTCCACAATGTAGATCTAGCTTCTGGTTCTCAACCCGAATGTGAGACAATCCAATTAATCATCAATGATTCTTTGGCCCACGCTTGGCTCATGCCACAAGGTAATTAATTTGCAACCCCTTGAATTTCTATTTCTAGCAGAATTTCAAAAAATCATGTAAGGATACTCTCGTAGGCACTAAAGAGCTCTTTCTTTTCAATAAACTGTAGAAGAATGCCATTTCATGATTTTCAGAAATTCTGCTAAGAATACAAAATTAAAAATCACAAATGGCCATGACCCAAATGCAGTCTTAATCAATTTGCCAAGATAAACACACAAATTCATCATTTTTATGGTAGAGATAATTTAGTAATTGTAGTCATTAGGCTTTCTTCTATGTGATACTTTGCAAAGCAATACAAGTAATGCCACTGTTTCTAAAGGATATGTGAGAAATTCATACACAAACATGAACATAATCACTCAATACAGTGCTTTCTACCATTTCTAACAATTAGCCCTTTCAAGTCAGATATCAAACTCCCATCAACTCATTCACCCATTTCCCTAAACATGCTATAAATAAAAGAAAAAAAAAAAAAAAAAAAACCAACATCAAATAAATCAAAACTAGAAGCCTACCATTTCTAGATCTTGAAGAGGTGGGATCTTCTGTTGCAAATTCGCCATCTTAGACTCTTCAATTGAAACTTTCTTGAAATTTTAAGTTGGTTGGAAGGAATCACTTTCTTCCCACTGATATATTCTCTTCCATTGAAGCTGTACTAAAAATGGAGCTTCAAGTGTTACATTACAGCCACCCAAAAGAGCAGAATTACAAAAGATGGCCTGTGGAAGAAGAATTAAAACCAGAAAGATCTGTCCATGCACTCCCACCCCAAAACTGCTCACTTCCTGGAATACCCAAAAACTGCCTTGATAAATTCAGCCCTTGATTATCTTCCATTTTCACAGAAGCCAGCTGACTAACCCCTGACCCAGATGGCTTTGATCGAATCTGACCGACCCCACCTCCATAAGCTGGCTCACTCCCCTCACCTTCAAATGGATACAGCCCTGGTGGTGGTTCCAAGCCAGTCATGAAAGGGAATTGCTGCATTTGTTGCATTCGCCACTGCTCGCTCAGTCCTGCCGATAAAACTGCGCTGCTTGAATTTCCACCCATACGAAAATCCATGTCCATTCCACCACTGGCTGTTACTACTGCTGTCTGCTGGATTTCTCCGAAATTCAGTCCAATATCAGGCACCTTGTAGTCAGAAAGGTGGTTTAGAGAAGTCATGAAAGGCAATTGCAGCTGAGGAGGCTGTGGGATATGGCTCATCATATCCATGGTAGTACTGTTAGAAGGAATTGCACCTGCAGAAGAGGAACCTGACTGGCGGTCGGACGAGACTGGAGATTTAGAGCTGCTTCCTTTGCTTCTCTTGTTCCTACGGCAGCCCCCGCCTACCGGAACATTCCTCAGTGCACCCCCTCTCGTCCAGTACCTCCGACAGGTCTTACAGAAATGGCGAGGCTGCGTGAGGCTGTAATTGTTGAAGTAACAGAACTTGGTGTTCGTCGAATCACACCGCGGACATTTCAGCGCTGCCTCCGGCTGCGGGAGCTTAGCCATACGGGCTCGCTCTGCCATCGAGCCTGGCCTAATTGAACCTGGCGCACCGCCACTTCCAGCTGCCGCCTGTGGTGGCGCCATCGGCGCAAGTTGGGGATTCTCACTACTGCTCCCCTGTTGATGATTTTGCTGCTGTAAAATAGAAAAGAAAAAGATAGAAAAAAAAAAAATCAAATCCATGGTATATTCAAGAAAAGCTAGCAAAAGGGTAGGAATATTTTTCCTTCATCTAGCTTTTTTGATGAAGAAGCTATGGGAAAAATAGAGAAAAGATGGAAGAAAAACATACATGTTGCCAGTTGGGTGGATCTAGATAGACAGGAACAGATGAAAAAACCATGATTTTCCTCCTTTTCTTTTGTAAAGGTTTATGGGTTTCGAAGGAAATTCACACAAGAGTTGCAGAGAGAGAGAGAGAGAGAGAGATGGAAAAGGAGGAGCTTTTCCTCTTCTAATATTTTGAAGTTTCTTAGCCTGCAAGCTTCTTTGTTATGGTGAGCTGCAGTGGTAGGAGAAAAGAGGTGAGTGGCTCCTCATGCATGGATAGTGGAGAGATAGGAAAACCCAAAATAAAATAAAATAAAAAGATAAAAGCAGTGCTGCTTGAGAGGCCATGGAAACCCTAACATGAAAAATATAAATAAAAATAAAATAACATTTAAATTTTTTAATGAAAGCCAAAAAATGGTTCATCGAGACGAACTGTAGTCTCGGTCCATCGCTGCTTTCTATCATATTTATGATTGGGAGATGGTGAATCTAGACCATCTATATTGTGTGCCCGAATACGGACCAACTATGACAGAGGAACTGTTGTGATCAGTCAATCCTAGCGGTTCAATCTTATTGAGCATTTGTTCACATTCAAAAAGGAAAAGTTCATGATGTGGCCACTTTGGAGTTAGTATCATCAGGATGAGCCACCTCATTGGGTCCCACTGTTAAAACCATGCATGATCAGAACCATCCATGCTTTGGATGCTGCCCTAGTTCAACACACTAAAACAATCGAAAAATATTCAAGGGTTCATATTCAACAAATAAATCGATGTTAAGATCCATCATCTCAACGTGATTATTGGACAACAGGTTATTCAAAAGAGTTCTGACAGGATGGACGGCTCCAACCCTGTGATAACCCATGCAAGTGGGCCTCATGGGGTCACACACGCTGATAGACGTGGAAAAAACGATTGATGAGAAAGATGGTGCTGACCAAATAGGTATGGTCTTGTACCGTGGGATATATCTGAAGTGGGACCCAACCCATGGATGGTCTGGATTCTCAATTTGGACCGTGGGATATTGCAAACGAACCGTGGCCGGTTCATCCAGACGAACCGGAACGCTCTTACAAAAGGAAAGGTTGGTCTTGGTAGTGGAGAAGGGTCACACTCGAGCACTGCACGACCCTTTTTTCCGGTTTTTGCATGAAATTTCTACGTCGATTAAGCTAAAAGAAAAACTGTTAAAAAGACCATAACAACGAAGAAAATTACTGAAATGCCAGTAATCGTAGAAGGGTTATGTTTGCAATGGACTGGAAAATGGTACACCACTTTTTTATGCGTCGTGTGAAACACCCAAGATCTTTGACCTCACCATGCTGTATATGTAAAATCTACTCCGTCCATCAGGTGCTCTTCTCAATTCTAAACCGAAAGTGAAAAATCGACCAGATTCATAACTGAAGTGGGCCACACCACAGGAAACAATGGGGATGGGATATCAACCATAGGTTTTCATTGTACAGCCACCATGCTGTTTATCTTTCATCAAAACCGTTCATCAGATTTGATTCACCATTTTGAAACTAATATGCAAAAATAAAACTGATTCAAATCTCAGTGCGGCTCATACGAGTATTTTACTGCACTGATCTTTTGTACGTATGGTTAATATAACAGTTATCATCTGATGGACTGAGTGTAACTTACATATATATACCCTATGGTAGAGGCTGAAGAGTTCGGAGGCTGTTTGGAACGTAGGATTAGGTGTGTAGAATTGCATTTGATCTCATGCAAATTCCATCAGCTTGGAAACAATCAACGGATGGATTGGATTAATCGAGGTATCATATAATTCATCTCAACATTAGATACTGGGGGACTTTTAGTGGATTTCTACATCTATGGCTCCTATTGATGCACACGTTTTATTCATACCATCTATCCATATATACGTGCTTTTAACACGTGACATTGAGTTGCACGTGCATATAGGCGACCTCCAGCAGCTGTGATATCTAATTCATTGATTACCATTTCGTGGACGGTCAAAATTTTACAATAATGTGTTAATTTCATCTAATACAATTCCATGCCATTTAATCCGCCTTTCAAAAAAGTCCCTAGATTTTTTGGGGCTGCAGGAAATAAGGTTATGGGAATGTGGCTTGGATGGATCCCTAACTGTGGGGTCTACTGTGATGTATGTACCTTACATCTATGCCGTCCATCCATTTTGATAACTCATTTTAGTGCATTATCTTAAAAAATGAAGTATATGCAAATCTCAGGTGGACCACACCACAAAAATAGTGGTGATTGGATACCCACCGTTAAAAACTTACTGGGGGCACCAACATGTTTATTTGCCATCCAACTTATTAACAAGGTCATGAAGACCTGGATGAATTAAAGGACCACACAAATTTCAGCTTTACCCAATAATTCATGAAGTTTTTATTAGCCAATGACCATTATTAATTTCATGTGGTATGGTCTACTTGAGATTCGGATCTGCTTCATTGTTTGTCACCACTTGAAATAAACTGTCATAGCACTATAGATATAAGTCACATATAGGTGAGTCCTATAGTCAAGTATCCATTAACCTCATTGGCCTTAATTAGTGGATTTGGAAACCACCGATATCGGTGCTTCTATAACCGTGGGGCCAACTGCTATGTATGGTTTTTTTTTTTTTTTTTTTAATCTACACTGTTCATCCATTAATTTTCAAGTCATCTCAGGGCATGATATTAAAGATGAAGCAGATCCAACTTTCAGATGGACCACACCACACAAAACAGTGATGATTAAATGCACACAATTACACAATTTAAAACTTCCTCGGACCCACATTAGTGTTTATTAGCCATCCAATCAGTGGATAAGGTGGCATTGGCGTGGATGAAAGGAAAACACAAATATTAGCATGATCAAAATTTTCTGTGGCGTCCAAGAAGTGATGTGGTGTGGTCCATCTGAGATTTGGATTTGCTTCATATTTGGTACCATGGCCTAAAATGATCTGAAAAAACGGATGGTCGGCATGGATATAAAACACATAAATTACGGTGTGCCCACAGTGACAGGAGCACGGACGCCGATTAGCTACTGACAGCTTCTTCAGCCATCTTGATACCGATGTGACGTCACCAAGTTGTGGGTGATAGTATGATATATGTTTTGTATCCAGACCGTTCATGTATTTGGAGAGACCATTTTATGGTATGATTCAGAGAATGAGGCATATCCAAAGCTCAAGTGGACCCCACCACAGAAAACAGTGGAGATAGTGACACTCACCGTTGAAACCTTCCTAGGGCTCACCATGATATTTATTTGCGATCCAACCTGTTCATTACCTCACACATATGTACGAAGGTAAAACACGAATATCAGCTTGATGGAAAACTTCTGTGACCCCAAGAAGTTTTTAATGGTAAGCGTTCAATCCCCACTGTTTGATCGATCCTCTGTCTGGGTAGGGCTTTGTGGGGTTCACTATGATGTAATATTTTTATCCACACCGTTCATCATTTTTATTAGATCATTTTAAGATAAGATCCTAAAAATTATGCAGGTCGATGGCTTAAGTGGACCACAAAGTGGGGATTAAACTTCCACCATTAAAAACTTCTTGGAAGCTGAAGAAGTCTCAGATCAAGCTGATATTCGTGTGAAACCTTATGAATAGGTTGGATGGTAAGAAAACATCACGGTGGCCCTTAAAAAGGTTTTAACTGTGGGTGTCATTATTAGTGCAGCTTCCTTTGTTGTGGTCTACTGGAGATGTGGACCTACTTTATTTTTATTATTATACATTAAAATGATGTAAGAAAAGCGATGAACGTTGTGGATAAAAAATTTACATCACGGTGGACCCCACAGATCCCTGCCCGGACGGATTACCGTCCGGGCGGGGGTTGGACGCAATCCGCGTCCATCCACCGAAGCCGCGTCCGTACTAGACGATTTCGGTACGTTTGTAATTATGAGAGAACGTTTGTCCGGAAGCTGGCTCTATTTTCTCAATAGAGAAGGTGGCGGGAAGAGGAATTATACCATAGCATTTTTCAGTTCTGACAAGTGGGGCCTATATTTCGATAATCTAGACGGTTGGTATTTTTTATCAGCCGCTGATAGGTGGCCCCACGATCATTTATTGTAAATTACAATACCAGCCTTCAGATCATGTGGCCAAAAGAAAGATCCGTCCATATTCAACGGAAATAGGTACTGATATTTCTTCGTTAGGATCTTTTGATCAGAGAATTGTTGGCGAATTTACCATCAACGGTTGTGATCCAGGACCAACGGTCTGGATTAACGGATCATCGGCTTCATGTATTAGAATTGAAGACACGTGTAGACTGTAAAAAGATACAAGCCACGTATCATATAATTACTGTGGCGGGGGATGGTAGTCGTCATCAGATGCTTGCGGTCGGGGATTCCCGTCCTCATCACGTGCCACGTCAGATCCCTGTGGCCCACCTTCTCCTCCTTATCGAGCGCCTACGGAATATATATCGGTCGGTGAAAAGCACCAAACTACGGTTTCAAAGAGTATTCGCACGCGTGTGATACGGTGCAAGCATTTCAAACACGTACGATGTTTTAACCATTGATCGGATATTTTAGAATGTAAGAATTACGTAGAAAATACGTCAGTGTGGTCCACTCACGACTCCATTTTGATCGTCGATTAATGATAATTAGTCTTTTGAGCGTCCATTTCTCTCATACAATTTTGGCCATCTTTGACTGGATTCATTTATATACCAAGTAATTTTTTAATGTTTACCTACTTTATGAACGGTCAAGATCTTATATTCTTTTCTATATTGAAATTTTAACTGCGATGCTTTATGTCAATCTCAAGCGATCGAGAGATACTGGCGTCGGTAAGCTTGAGTAGGGAATTATATCGTCATCGATCGGAGAATATGCAGAGTATACTCTGGTTTTGAATTTTTACAAGTGGGGCCCATCGTTTTAGTGGTCCAGACCGTTGGAATATTGGGTGCCAATATGGACGGACCACAAACAAAAAAATCTTCTCCATAGGACCATCTTATCCTAGTGATTGGTCGCCTTCAATTACACGATTAACAAGAGAAATAAAGAAAAGGTCCATGATCGATGGATAGGATCAATCAATCACTCTGTATTTACATCATGATCCATCCAAAGAAAGGATCTATCAAACCAATGGTCTGGATCACTGAACCATGGGCGTCAATTTGACCTATTTAAAAGCTGATTTTACTATAGATATCCTCGTGCGAGCATCATATTGTTCTTCTTCGCCAAGGAATTTTGGAGAAATTTGGGACTGTGGACCCCACCTTTTATCCAGCTGTTTCTGTGAAACAAAACAAACTTTGTTTGGCAACTTAGACCTGCTCGTACGGACAGCCAATTTGAGGACGAAAATACTCCTCCTTTCACCGAAACGGATTGGGTACTCCCCCTGCCACCAGCCAATGGCGGATGGTCGGTGGTCTATGGGCCCACCATGATGTATGCTTTTCATCCATGCTGTCTATATAATTTTCCACACATCATTTTATGGTATGAGACCAAAAATGAGGTATATGCAAATCTCAAGTGTACCACATTACAGGAAACTGTGTTGAATAAGCGTCGACCATTAAAAACTTTTTGGGGGCCCACTATTATGTTTGTGAGAAATCCTCTCCATCTAAGTTCATTCATAGGATCACAAAGACTTGGATGAAGAGGAAAAACAAATTTCATAATGATCCAAAACTTCTATAACCCCTAAAAGGGTTTCAACGGTAGACGTTCAATTCCCCATTGCCTTTTACAGTGTGGTCCACTTGATAGTTAGATCTATCTTATTTTTCGTTTCAAGCCTTAATATGAGCTCGTTAAATAGATGGACGGTTTGGATATAACACAGACCTCATGATGGGACCCATTAAAGCAAAAAAATTTTAAAAAAAAAACAGACAGCCGGTTTTTATTTTATTATTATTATTTTTTTACAAGGAGAACTTTTTATCCCTTGAATTTTTCTCTAATACATAATTATGTAAATATGTATATATAAAATATAAAAATATTTTTCTATCTTTTAATTCATTTCTTTGCTTATTTATTTAACAAGCAAATCTCCTAAACTAGAATGATTTACTTAACGTACCACATATGACTTTGGCTCCACTCCTTGAATTGTATCATATTTACTTAGCCACGTTATGCATTGGTCGGACCGATGTCAAGTTCGAATCATGACAGGATTCTGATTCGGCAGTTGCTCGATTTCGATCACACCGAGCTTGGGTTCGTTCGGACCGAATTAATTCTCAGTCGAATCGAATGAACTCTGAAATTCATCGTTCATCATTGGAGCTTTTTGTGCACTTTCGGTCGGAAAATTGAGCGGGGATTTCTACCAAAATTGAATCTGCAGTAGGCCTGAATCAAGACCGCACAATTCCACCAAAATTGAGCGGGTCAAACTGGAAATTAAGCGGGACAAACTGGAAATTGAGCGGGACAAACTGGAAATTGAGCGGTGCAAACTGGAAATTGAGCGGGACAAACTGGAAATTGAGCGAGACAAATTGAAAATTGAGCGGGCCAAACTGAAAATTGAGCGAGACAAACTGAAAATTGAGTGGGACAAAGTATAAAGTTCATTTCATTATCCACCAAATTTACAAAGTATGCTATACATCCACCCATGCACTTCTGGCAAATATGCAGAAAATTTCCAAGTATGTGCATTTCAGTCCGAGTTCTTTCTATAATCACGATAGCTTTGAGAGGGTTGACCCGATGGATGGGTTGATAACCCAATATAGTTTTAATTGACCCTTTTGTAGTCAACCCATCCCTCGAATCAACCCTCCCAAGGCCATCGTGATTAGAGAAGGAACTCAGACTGAAATACACAGACATGGAAATTTTTTGCGCTCCAAGATTACTGTAAACCTCAACAATGTATATCTAACGCTTGCCTGTCCCACTCAATTTCCAATTTTTTCAGTTTGGCCCACTCAATTTTCAGTTTCTCCCCACTCAATTTCCAGTTTGGCCTGCTCAATTTCCAATTTGTCCCACTCATTTTCTAGTTTTCTAGTTTGTCCTGCTTAATTTCTAGTTTGTCCCGCTCAATTTCCAGTTTGGCCCACTCAATTTCTAGTTTGACTGCAAAGTGATTGAAATTGACCACGAAGTGAATGAAATGAATTTTCCACTATCGACCCGATGGAATCTTGGAAAATAACTAGGTTGGTTAGCTAAATTAGTTTCTCCTACCCCAAAATCATAGGTCGTACGTTAAGTAAATCATTTTAGTTTAAGAGATATGCTTGTTAAACAAATAGGCAAAGAAATGAATTAAAAGATAGAAAAATATTTTTATATACTTATATATACATATTTACATAATTATATATTAGAGAAAAATTCAAAGGGAAAGTCTGGCTTTTGTTTTTTGTCTTGCTTTTATGGGTCCCATCATGAGGTCTGTGTTATATCTAAACCGTCCATCTAATATTAATGCTTGAGACAAAAAATAAGATAGATCTAACTATCAAGTGGACCACACTGTAAAAGGCAGTGGAGAATTGAACGTCTACCATTGAAACCCTTTTAGGTGTTACAGAAGTTTTGGATCATTATGAAATTTGTTTTTCCTCTTCATCCAGGCCTTTGTGACCTTATGTATAGATTGAATGGAAAATAAATGTTATGGTGGGCCCTACAAAATTTTTAACGGTGAAAATCAATTTTCCCTCGGCTCTGTGTTGTGGTCCAATTGATCTGTGGATATGTGGATTTTTTTTTTTTTTGGATAATGCTCCAAAATGATCTCGAAATATGGATGAACATTGTGGATATAATAAATACATAGTTGTGGGGCCATGTAACTTTGATCTCTTTTGAGCCGTTCGCACAACTCTCAGCTGGAGGAGCGTCAGTGCTCGTCTTCGAAAGGAAGGGAGGGGTATTTTCGTCATCAAATTTGCTGTCCGTACGAGCAAGTCTAAGTTCCAAAACGAAGTTTGTATAAAGGGCGGGGTCCACAGTCCCAAATTTAAGCCACCAGCATATTTGCACAATACATGCCGATCTTCAATTATGATAAATGGGTCAAATGATTCGTAAATCCAAACCATTGATCTGATTTTAACTAATTAGATGACCATTTCACAAAAAAGTTCCAATAGGATCATTTCAGAGGCCAATAAAGGACTATTTCTAATTGATTGTGGACCATCTTGTCTTCTTAACGGTTAGGTCACAAATATAAAAATCATGATTGTTATATCTAAATTATTTTTAGGCATGGCCCACATACGGACGGAGATTATGAAACCAAAGGTCCCAGTTTTCAGGATTGAAAAGCTGCTGTGGTGTGTAAGTTTCGGGTCACGGTTCATATCATTCTTCTGTGTGGGCCATGTGGCTTTCCCTCCAAGACTACGGTGTGCGTTCATCACCGTTCTTTAAGTGGAGATGAGTTCCCACCGCACACGTGGCATTAAAATATATGTTAATCCAGGCCGTCCAGATAGTGTTGCTTATTGTGGATGGCACATAACTATTTAATTGCTCACAATCAAGTGGACGGGATTAATGGTCAAGATCATGTAAGACAGGATTATTGAGCTACTGTCCATTGTCAAACGATCCTTGATTTGGGCATCCTTAGATATGCTTACAAAGAGTCACCACCATTTAAAAAACAGTAGCGGTTGCACAATGGAATCAAATGAAAGTGGGCCAGAAGGGCGTACGCCGATCATATGTGGAAGACTCTTTCCGATGGAGGATTTGTCATAGGGCTTCCTAGGACGTAGGGTGGGCCTCACAGTACTTTCCTAGGGAAGATGATTGCTTGGTGACCCGGACCGAATGCTACGGGATTTGATCGGGTCACATGCTCATGTCGTATATATAAAGCTGCCGTCATAAAAAGACATATTCAAAACATATTTGAAAGTTATTCGGATTAAAGAATCATATCCGTAACCATATAATGTGACCCTATCTAATCTCTATATTAACCGAGTCACCATATATATGTGTGTACCATTTGCATATAAAATTTATCCTTGAGCCATTTAAGCTATGCTATTTAAGACAGAAAATCTAAGGCCGTGATGTTTTGAACTAATTTTATTTTATATTTATCAAATACTAAAATGAAACATGTGGCATTTATAGTACACGTGTACATTGACACTTGAGGCATGTGCAAATTAATAAAGATATATATATATATATATATAGCTTGTGTGGGACGCTTAAACTTACTTACACTTGTGGCACATGTTCAGATACTTACTCTTGCTTGGGTGGTAGACTCCTAGGAGTTTCAACACTCGGTCAAGGGTTCGAGTATACATAGGTGGTGAAATCCCACTACAGCGTGAATGTTCACATTGTGCACTGCTATCTTACATTGATGGTTTGTTTCCAAGGGGATGTCCTATGGCTCGGACATAGATATGCCTATGTGAGAACAGTTTATGGGGTTATTATGACTTAGGTAACTTGTAGGAATAAATATCATCTTGATACAAAACTTTTATCACCCTCAAGGTTCAATCCTCGCTGTTTCATGTGATATGGCTAAGATGAGTTATAGATCTGCCTGATTTTTAGAATCATGTCCTTTTGTAGCCTTTCATAATAGATAAATAGAGCCGATTTGTCACAAGCATCTCTACGGGCTCCACATGATATCTTCGTATGATATCTTTGTGTCTTGGTCATAGACAATCTGCTTCCTTGTTTGTATGTGGTTTGTCAAGCACTCTTTCACATGAGAAAAAAAAAAAGAGGACGGAAAAATATGGACATGCATGATTAATATGACCATTCATTAAGTAAAGCTTGATAAAAGTTAAGATAGACTATGCATATGATAAAAGTCTTACATGGGGTGTGTACAAAAATAAATATTTTCACCACATTCATCACACGTGATGAAAGTTCTACATTTTGACCAATCATCCCATTCCCACATGCATGCCACCATCTTTCTTCTAATGTCTCACAGGACATGTACGTCGCATGTGTCAATTAATATACATGTGCGTGTGTTACAATCATCTCAAGCTCCTCACATCTTTTAGTGGTGATTGAATGCCCTACCATTAGAAGTTACATGTGGCCCACTGTAATGTTTTGGATGTTTATTTACCATCCAACCTGTTGATAAAGTCACAGAAATCTAGATCAAGGGGAAAAATAATAATTTAAAAAACAAATATCAGCTTGATCCAAAACTTTTATATCCCATTAATGTCATTCACCACTGCTTCATACAGAATGGTCCACTTGAGAATTAGATCGACTTCATTTTTGGGCTCATGCCCTAAAATGATATGGCAAAACGGATGGACAGCGTGGATATAAAATGCATACATCAAGGTAGGCCCTATAATAAGTGTGGCATTGTCTTGGGTGGGGCCAAGGCCCACCTAATCCGCTCCTAAGATTAGCCATGTATTGCAGGACTTGCATAGCAGGTGCAAAACCCTATGTGTAGACTGTAGTACACAACTTTATGTACATCTAAATAATTTTATTATATATTTAATAATAACTAACTATTGAAATTAAATTCTCTTTATTTTTCTCAATTCTTATACACAAATATATTTAATAATTAAAAAACAAGTTTTCTTCTGTAAGTAGCGGACAAAGTATCCCGATTATAGATATGTTTGTGGGTCTCCCTCCTCTGTGGACGGTCGTCATGTGACCAGGCCTGGCCCAGTTGGTAAGGATCAAACTCAACTATTCTTTAGGGCTATTAGATTAAAGGCAACCTTGATACTCAGGCCAAAGTATCAGCACTACAGGGTCAAGAGTACCCGGACCCATCAGAGTCCGGCCTGGCACCACCGTAGCAAGCTCATGGTCTGGGCTTGAATAATCTGTGGACCCACTAAGCCCATTTAAATATCTATTGCTGAGCTCATATTTATCCAAGGCCCAATGGATGTTTTTTGGACTTCACCACAGTGATCAAAACTGAGTATCTTATGGGTCCATCATATATCATTCACGGTGAAAATATATCATTTGCTTGATAATCTGGAACGTCTGCTTAGTGGGCCTTTGCTCTATTAGTAAGAGATATTGGTGTTTTGGTTCCAATAAAAGTACATGTTTGTGGGACATTTCTAGGATTTTTATTTTTATTTTTATTTTTTTCCCTTTTGTTTCAACCATTTTGCATTCATGCAATTCCAATAAACAGAGTCTGTCAATGTGGAACAGTTCTGAATTCTGTTTGGAAACATGTAAGTGCTTCATTCATGTGATCATGTCACCTATATGTATATTTCGCTAATGGGCTTTCCATGTATCAATCAAAGGCCCGGAAAGCTTGTGAATCAGTGCGGGCATGCCAACCGAACCATTGTAAAGAGTCAGCATGTGCGGGTCTCATTGCGAGCACGCGCGCGCACACACACACACACATAAAACATGGGCCTCCAAGAAAAACCCAGGCCCATTTATTGTGCGGCCCATAGGTAGCAGTCAATGTTGTCTATCAGTAGAGCTGGGCATGGGATGACTCGACTCGTCTGACTCGTTTAGACCTGACTCGACCTGAACCGAGTGGGTGAGTCGATCAAATTGAGTCGAGTTCGGGTCACCTGGTAACTCGACTCGACCCGAAATCTGACTCGATACTGACTTTGACTCAATCCGAAACCCGACTCGTGTGTGTGTGTGTGTGTGTGTGTGTGTGTGTGTGTGTGTGTGTATATATATATCAGATACGAGACACGGTGTAGCTGATGGAGAGGCTGCAATTCCAGCAGGTGCACCTAGGTTCTGAGTTGTGATTTCAACCCACAGATACTTGCCTCATCCTGCCCGACTTGGTGCTGACTCGAACTGACTTAGTACCTGTGATCGGGTTGGACTTGGTCCGGGTTAGTCCAACCTAGACTGAACTCGGATCGGGTTAGGGATGCTGGACTCAGTACCAAGTTGGGTCGAGATTGGGTCAAGTCTATTTCAAAATCGGGTCAAGTCGGGTCAGCCCAAACTCGGTTTGACTTGACTCGATGCTCAGCTCAATGTCTATGGGCGTCTAATAGGGCCCCGGGTACCCAGCTAGATCAACAGATGCACAGCTGACGAGATGCATAAATGTCGGACCAAAAACACACAGGCCCAGTGACAAAACACATGGGCCCAAAGAACCATACTGGCCCAAAAATAAAATCTACAAATAGAAGTTTCCTACTACCTCTCGACCCCATCCTCCACTACACTTCAACCCCAAAAAGAGCTTCCATGGCTGTCAGATCTCATGCCAGCCAGAGGGATGACCTGCTCATATGGGTGGTAATGGGCTGGGTAGCCCAGCCTACCTGAATTTGAGCCGTGCTTGGACCCACCAGCTAGGCCTGCAGGCTGGGCTTGGGCCGCACATGCATGACCCTATCTATTTTTCTGGTCAGGCTTGGGCTCAGATCACTTTAGCCCAACTTAGCTTGGTCCAACCTGACAATATCTGTACATCTCTTATATCCTAATCTAATCCTTAGGCAAACATTGATGCACTTGATAATTTGATAGATTAGGAAAATTCAATGGAGAAATAGGGATTTTATAAAATTTTCAGCCACGATGGGTAGATGTAATACACACATCACAGTGGGGCCCATGCATCTCGATTTTTCAATTAGTTAGTGTATGATTTGAATGTAAATAATCATTCTGCATGTTGCTTTTGTGTGTGTCACTTCAAAGCATGGTATTTTCTCTATCCAATTACATAAAACTAGTTAGTAACCTCATTTGTGTCCATGTAACTTTTTGAGCTAGGCCAGGCATTTACTTCTGTATCTTTCTCTTCTTAGTGAAATTAATCTTGGAGACTTCAAAATCATGAAACCCACCTTTTATGTGAAGATTTTCTTCTATTAACTTCTTTAATTTTTTAGTGTTCTCAAATTTTTTTTCCTTCAATCTTTAAAAAGGAAGAGAGATTTTTCTATATCAATACTCTGGTTATACTCGTTGGTGGACTCAAATTATTTTTCTTCCTTTCCCATAACACTAGAAGTGTCACATGACCTTTCGCTTTGAATTTCATTCGGCTTTTCAAAATCAAGCTTAATAATTTTGTCTTCACAAAATTGATCTGCTTCAAAATTACTATTTAAGTGCTTAATAGGTACTTGTTGCTTACCGCTAGCTTCATGTAACACCAGAGTAGTGAAGGAGAAGTTACCATGTGTCGGCATACTCGTACGAAAATGGGAGAGAAATATAATCACGGTAGATACTCTATTTCTTATCCTTTTGCCGATTGTACTACATTAATATTCTGATGAATAAAATCAGTGATCAAGCCATTATTTTTAAATTTATGTCTCTTATTATTTTTTATGAGAAGCACGATCTAAGTTATTACCATTAAAAGAAAAGTCATTGTCTTCAAAGTGAAAAAATGACTTATTTTAAATTACTAACCCTCCCCTTCATCAATCGTCCGTTCACTTTTAACAATCGGTGGCTAAATAGTCATGCTAATCTTCACAAATCTAGCAATAATCTAGGTAATTCAGTGCATGCGGTTATAAACGTTCAGTTTGATTTGAGCCGAACATGACTCTGGCATGCCCCGATACCTAATTTACTCACATATGTTTAATTGAAATTGAGTCATCCGTTATGCATGTGGTCATGTGGTTGTTCTTGTAACTCTACATGTCACGCCTTAAAATTCGAGTGTAGAGTGTACACCCTCAAACCTGAGTTTCAGTTCGTAACTTATACACAAAGCGTACTAACTTAATTCTTTAATCCGTTTAATCAGAGATAATAATTACCTTCAGTCTAAATTCCACCCCAACTCCAATCACATATACATAACACTTAGCACCAATCAACTAGGCATATATAAATCTTGACGACCCTAAAAATAATATTAAATATTAAAAATCATTCGTTTATTATATCATCATACTACAAATATGTTTATTCCAGACTAACAGTATTTCAATTAGATAAATCTAAACAACTTCTTAAAATCTCAAAATTAATACCAATATGCATTATACACTAATCAAACTATTCTAGCAAATAAATCACATAATAAAAATGGTTTAATGTTGTCACTTCATCTTCATATAAGTATGACCATATTTTACATGGGTCGTGTTCAGGTGCGGTAAATCATTTCGGTTCTTGCGCCACATCATCTACTAATGGCTCATCTATATGATTTTTTCATCAATAAAAAGGTAAGTTGGTCAGGCTTAGTGAAAAAACTCAGCATAGTTCATAATCATAACAATTAAAATAACATAAAAATACATGTACAATTATATGATGCAAATAGTGTATGAATGCATCAGATGAGATGATCGTCTATTTGCTTGGATTAGAGGTCGTCAACCCGCATCCACCCATTGGGTAGGCTTCTACCTTTCAGTAGGCTTGGGCATAGCCTATATCTGGTAACGCTTTACCAGGATCGACATTTCTTTCAGGGAGAGCCCCTATGATTGACCATGCATTATGTAAATGTAATAAAAGATGGATGATATATAAATGTATCATTTTCATAACTGCCATATATACTTGTCTTGATAAATAAATTCATTGTACAATTATAATTTCATGCAATTTGGCATAAATTAGCATATAATTTACTATATCATAAAATATTTCAATACAACACTCAAATCAGTACGTCAATCAATCAAACCATCATAAATAATTTATTTTAATTCCAATGAATCATTAGACACGTTGGGTTACTCACCTGAGTCTGGTAGTGTAGAATCTACAAGGTAATTATGTTGGTTTAAATTCAAAGATCCTATTAGTTATATCAACAACATTATTATTCATCTAGTTATTTTACATAGTGGGGCCCACCTTTAATATACATCCTAAGTGGTTAAACCTTAAATGATCAAATAATTAAAATTTTATATTTATTAAATTTAATTATCAAGATTTAGATTTTCCTTTCAAGATCCTGAAATTGAATGTCAAATAATTAATTGGGGTGACTCACCGGATGATCGGATCATCCAGATTCTTGAGGTCTTGGCATATTTTCTTTTACACATTGGATGAATTGTGTTGATCTAAGCACGTATACATCGATAGCCCATCTCGACTTTCTATGCTAAGTGATACCAATTAGTTGCGTAAAAATCTCAACTTTCCTTATTAAATATTTATAGATCTGACTAGTGTGGCCTATCCGATGTTCAGATCGATCTGAAATTCAAGGCAATGTTATCTTTTGATACTTAGGATCAAATGACTCATTCAGATCTATCTTAACACAATCAGATTGCACTCATTAAATTTAATCCTAAAATATTACTGAAAAGATCTGAAATCATAAAGTATCACTTTGTTAAAATTGTCTCTATAAACATACACGATGATCGTGTGGATGATCCACACCATCCCTTGTATAGATCAAGAAAAAATTAACAACATAATAAAAAAATTAAAAAGATCATCAAGCCCTCTCCATTTTTCTCTAGGATTTCCTATCTCTTTTTTTCTTATGCGAAAACATCTCTGTATCCCTTTTTAAAGAAACTTATATGATGAGCACATCCTCCCTTATTCTGAATTTGAATTTTTATTATGACATTTGATAAAAAATTATTATTACTACTCCAAAAATCAATCCATAAACCTCTCTCTCAACTAAGAATATCTCTAACAACTCAACTATTGACTTGTTTTTATTTTTTATTTAAAAATAAAATCTTTAAATATTTATTTTAGCTTTTTTTTAATACACCAAAATTTAAAATTGTTACACTATATTTCAAAGAAAGTTCATTGAACTTATTCCAAATTTGGATGGATAAACCAACATCTCCATGTGTGCCCAAACATTTTGACACTTTAAAAAAAAAAAAAAAAAAAAAAAAAAAAAAAAAAAAAAAAAAAAAAAACTTTTCATAATCTTTTTCATTTTCTTCAGGATTTATCAACTTTTTCAAAACCACTAGTGCTTTCTAAGTTTATTTTTTTCAAATTACTTTTATCATTCGTTCTTTTACATCTCGACTTTATTTTCACCGGTAATCTCTTAAACGTCATAATCTTAGAGACACATACTTTAGTTATCTAAGTCATATAATTAGCTAGTGTTAATTTCTCCATTGCTACAACAATAAACATAATTAATACTAAAAAAAATGATAATTTCTAATATCTTTTTCATTGCACCCACTCTTAGCAATTTAAACATCTTCTCAATCTACTCATTTACATGTCTAAGATGAATACCAAGAATATATATATATATATATATATATACACCCTTAAATCTGATGCTCAGGGCACTTAATAGCCCACTTCGACAAAGCCCCAAAACACGAAAGATCAAACTAACAATAGAAAATAAAATGAAATAAGAAAAATAAGAAACTACTATTTCAATTTTAATGAAACGCAATGCCCATTTATCTATTACATTGAAAAACTAAGAATATTATACATAAAACTCTAAAATTTAATTTCTAATATTCTAACCAATAAATATGCAATATGTTAGGCATTGATACCTCTTGATGGGCGTGAAAGCAACGTCAAACAGAATTAAAGACACAATAGAGATCGAAAAAGAGCACAAAATTTTTTATGTAGAAAATCATAGCTCCCTTAAAAAACAGTTGAGTCTCTCATTCTCTTTAATGTCATAACTCTAATCACTAATTAATAAGGTATTTATACACTTTTCTATGCAATTAGAAGCAAAACCTGCATTTACACATACTTGCGAGCACCGTTAATCTAATTGTCGATTGAATTGACAATGTCCAAAAACATCTAGCGAGCAAACTGGAATTTCCAAGAATATTTTAATCGAATCAACGACCCTGTCAATTGAATTGAACCCTTCAAAACCTTTGAGTCTCTCATTCTCTTTAATGCCATAACCCTAATCACTAATTAATAAGGTATTTATACACTAGAAACAAAAACCTGCATTTACGCATGCTTGCGCGCACCGTTAATCTAACTGTTGATTGAATTGACAATGTCCAAAAACATCCAGCTAGTAAACTGAAAATTTCAAGAATACTTTAATCGAATCAACGGCCCTGTCAATTGAATTGAACACTCTACTTGTGGCAAAGCACTCGATCAACAATCTCCACTGTGGCTTTAACCCCTCATCTCCACTGCTCTAAGCTGTTATCACCATCTCTAATATTCAGTAGTAACATCATCATCATCGCTTCTCGTACACACTCTGTTTTCATTTTTTATTTGTCAGGCTAAGAGAAGTTGAGCAAAACTTGAACTTCTTTATAGGAATAACCTTCGTAAACATGTTTGAACGATTCTAGCTAGTGTAAATATTCTCAAGAGAAATGTTGCATTCTTTTAGCATCTACCAGATACGATGATGACGAATATCAATATATTTAGTTCGGTAATGATACATCAAGTTCTTTGCCAAATTGATAGCCTTCGTTGTCACAATACACAAACACATGAGTTTCCTGCTGAAGCCCCGGCTCATTCATCACTCCTTTCAGCCAAACAACTTCCTTGAATGCTTTCGTTATTACTATATATTTAACTTTGGTTATGGAAAGTGCAATTACAGACTGAAGCTTTGACATCTAACTGATAGCTCCACCCACTAACACAAACAAGTAACCAGAAGTCGAACATCTATTATTTACATTCCATGCATAATTTGTATCCACATAGCCTACAAGTTTCTCTTCAGAATTTTCAAAAGCCAAGACTAGTTCGTCATAGATCATTTGTATTGAAGTAACCATTTCACTGCTTCCCAATATTATTTTTCGAGGTTTGAGATATAATTGTTTACAACACCCACTACATGTGAAATGTCTAGCCTGAAATAGAATATGATGTACATAAGACTTCCAACTTGGCTCTAATAGGGCACATAAAACATATACCACTTTTCTTTATTTGATGTAGGGCATTGCTCCGAAGAAAGTTGAAAACGAACAGTATGGGGTGTGATAATTGGTTTAGCCTTTTTTAGTTCAAACCTAACCAGGACCTTCTTAAGATACTCATCTTGAGATAACCATAGCCTATTCTTTTTCCTATTTTTGTATATATTAATGTCGAGAATCCTTTTTGTAGTTCCCGAATCTTTCATCTCAAATGTCTTAGATAATTGAGTCTTGAATATATTGATTTCAAATATGTTATGGCTAATGATAAGCATATCATCAATATACAACACTAGAATAATAAATTTCACACCACTCAATGACTTGAAATAGACACAGTAATCAAATTCACTTATGATAAACTGCTAACTAATATGAAATAATTAAATTTCGCATACCATTGCATGGGTGATTGTTTCAAGCCATACAACGATCTCTTTAACCCGCAAACTATATTCTCATTTTCTTATACCTTGAACCCTTAAGGTTGCTTTATGTAGATATGTTCTTCTAGTTCCTTATGTAAAAACATAGTCTTTTACATCCAACTATTCCGATTTCAAATCGTATTAGGTAAGCAATACCAATACAAATCTGATATATACTTGCTTTACCACTGGCATGTGGATATTTTACTGAAGTTGACACCTCCCTTTCTAAGTATAACCCTTCGCTACTAGCCTGGCCTTGTACCTATCTACTTTCTTCCAATAAATCTACTTGTACCTGATCGCTTTTCGTCCAACGGGTAGCTTCATCGGCTTTCATGTTTCATTCTTGTTCAGAGAATCCATCTCATCATGCATCACCGTCATCCACTTCTCTACATCTTTGTCTTCTATAACTTCCTTAAAAGTATATAGATCACCCTTATTTATAATGAGAGAAAATGTAATGTTTGAGTTATCTCTATACCTCGACGGTAATCCGCAATCCTTTAGTGAATTTCTCCTAACAGGCGGTGGCACCACCTCTTTCTATACCTCTATCTGTGGCTTAGCTTTTTCAAGTGTTTCAACTTTATCTGTTCTAACATCAATCGCTAATTTTTTCATTTTTTTGTGCTCATCCTTCTAAAACAAAGAACATTCATCGAACTTGACATCCCGACTAAATATGATTTTTTGTAAAACCTGATCATACAATCTGTATTATTTCACCTAATCACTATAGCCAACAAAAGTACACTTCTTAGCCCTTTGGTATATCTTATTTCTCTCTACTAATGGTACATAGAGTAAGCATTACAACCAAATATCTGCAACCTTGAGCAATAAACTAATGACCACTCAATACTTATTCTGGAATTTTACAATCAATAGTTGTAGAGGAAGATAAATTCACTATATAGTAAGCCGTAAAGATGGCCTCAGCCCATAACCCCTTGCCCAACCCAACATTACTCAACATACTTCTGGCCCTTTCTAAAAAAGTCTGATTTATACACCCAACCAGGCCATTTTACTTTGTTGTATGCCTCATTGTGATGTACCTCACTATCCCCTCATTCTTATAGTATTGATTAAATTTTCTAAAAGTAAATTCTCAGCTCTTATCTATCCTCAGAATTTTCACTTTTTTTTTTCCATGTCTGTTTTCAACAATTACCTTACACTTCTTAAAAGTAGCGAAAACATTAGATTTATACTTCATAAAGTAAACACAAACATTTTTAAATAAGTCATCAATGAATGTAACAAAGAATGATGACACTCCTCCAGAAATGACGGGCGATGACTCCCGCACATCTAAATGCACATCGTCAAGCTGACCTTTACTAACATGCTTTCCAATTTTAAAGCTTAACCTTGAATGTTTCACATATATGCAATGTTCACATATATCTAAATAAAAACTTTTAAAATGAGGAATCAAACAACGATCAAGAAGTGCATTCATATTGTACAAACATAGGCACACATACCAAGAAGTGCATTCATATTGCTCACGTATACTTCTTCGCTCATGTGGCTTAGGCACACATACCAAGAAGTGCATTCATATTGCTCACGTATACTTCTTCGCTCATGTGGCTTAGGCACACATACCACAAGTGTGCCGACGTAGATTCCACTACAACACTACAGCTCAACTCGATATAGTATTCTCGATAAACTTGTAAATATTAATGCTCCTTTGTGTCTTCGTAACAATGAGTTCTCCATTTGAAACCTTTATATATCTTCATAACATGTGAACTTGCACCCAAGTACATTTAGAGCTCCCAGAGATATCAGATTCTTCTTTAAATCCTGAATGTGCATCACATCGGTCAAACTACGCTCCACTTATCAAACATCCTAATGTGAACTGAATTATTCTCGATCATCTTACAGACATGATCATTGCCCATAAAGAACCAGGCGCCACCATACTCGTTATATGTGGTGAACTAATTTCGATAATAACACATATGGTACGATGCCCCAATGTCCAAAATCCACTCCTAATAGAAGCATTCGATTTTAGACACTGACAACACGTCATAACCATCTGATCATTCACCTAATTTTACTAAATTGGCCTTTTTCGACAAATCATCTGATTTCTCTCCTTCTAGGTTTTTGGAATTTTAACAATATTTCTTCATATGTTTTATCTTCCCACAATTTCAACACTTTAATTTGCATTTTCCCTTTGACTTGGATTTAGATTGTGACTTTCACTTGTATTGCTCAGACAATCTTCCCAAGCAAACAATGCATCTGTATAAGTACCTTTGCTTCCACTCTTCCTTTTTGACTGCTTCGACTAAAGGGTTGAAATAATGGTATCGACGTGCAAGGTATCCTCACCATAGCATAAAGTATCAACCAAATACTTATACAACTTAGAGAGAGACGTTAACAATATTAGGACTTTGTCTTCTTCATCGATCTTCACCTCTATACTTGTTAACTTGCAAATAAATTTGTTGAAGGTATTAATGTGCTCAGAGAGATCTGACCCTTCTACCATCCTCAGAGTATAAAACTGTCTCTTTAGATATAGATGATTGGTGAGCGACTTCATCATATAGATGCTCTTTAACTTCGCCCGTAATCCAGCTGTAGTCGTCTCATCAATGACATTGTTCTGGACTTCATTAGCCAAACACGATTGACTTGTGCTAATCGTCATTTGATCAAGTTCATCCAAATCATTTTCATTTATAAATTCTAAATATTTTGTTTTCCCAAAGAGTGCATGCTGCAACTTTTGTTGAAATATAAGGGCTTTCATTTTCAACCTCCATAGTTCAAAATTATTTTTACATTTAAACTTTTCTGTCCCTAACTTCGTATTCGATCCCCTCGTTGTCATATTTCCAGATTCAATCTGATAACCCAACCCTAATCTCTGATACCACTTGTTGGGCACTAATACCCTTTAATGGGTGCGAAATCAACCTCAGACAGAATCAAACACAAAATAGAGAATGAAAAAGAACAAACAAACATAGAGAACATAAAGATTTTTATGTAGAAAATCCTAACTCCCTTCAAAACCCTTAAATCTCTCATTCTCTTTAATGCCATAATCCTAATTGCGTAATGAACAAGGTATTTATACACTTCTATAAGCAATTAGGAACAAAACCCGCATTTACGCAAACTTGCAGACAATGTCAATCTAATTATCAATTAAATCGATGGGATTCCACAAACCATTGATCAAATCAACAACATCCAACAACATCCAAAAATATCTCATAAGCAAACTGGAATTATGAGAAATATTTTGTCCGAATTGACAGCCTTGTCGATTAAATCAAAAACTCTGCTTTTGGTATTAGGATTAAAGGCACTCGATCAACACAACACTTATCCTATATATATATATATATATATATATATATATATATATATATATATATATATATATATATATATATATATATATATAAAACTCACATTGACAGTAATACTCTTAATGATGAAAAGCTTGTTGCTAAAAGACTTCTTGAAATAGTACCTATATATCTAATTACATGAACAACAATGCAAACCCACATGTGAACATGGAATTAATTAAAATTTTTTATTTATGGAGTACTTTCAACAAGGTTGACTTGCTATAACATTTTTTTGTGTAAATGGTCAGGACTGAATGTAGAGATTCATGGAATGGAATGGCAATCTGTAGCCACAAGTAAATCAGTTAACAGGACTACAAAATGGTTGGCTATGGTCTATTCAAGATAATGAGAAAAAAAAGGTTTGATTTTAAGGGTGATGGTGCACCCCCATATATATGGGTCCCCTTTTGCCACCAAGGTTTGGGGGCGGATTGGATATTACCCCCACCAGGACCTAGTTACAGACAAACGGTCCTGTGGAGCCCACCGTGATGCATATGTTTTATCCATACCCTCTATCTATTTTGACATATCATTTTTTTTTTACATGAGTTCAAAAAGTAAAGAGATCTAAGGCTCAAGTGGGCCACACCATAGGAAGCAGTAGGGATTGAACTCCTATCCATGTTTATTTGCCACCCAACCTGTTCATAAGGTCACATAGACCTGGATGAATGGAAAACAAAAATATCATGCTTGATCCGAAACTTCTGTGACTCCTTAAAAAACTTTCAGCGGTAGGCTTTCAATCCCCACTTTTTCCTATGGTGTGGTCCACCTGAGCTTTCCAACTCCTTCCTTTTGGGGCTCATGCCCTAAAATAATCTGTCAAAATGGATGAACTGCATGGATAAAAGATATACATGCCGGTGGGCCCCACGGAACCCTGACAGGACCATCGGTATCTAGCCAGGTAGGTCCTGGCGGACGCGGATTTCCTGGTAAAGCCTTACGCAAGAAGTTCCTGCGCTGGGAGCCCAGGTGGGCCCGCTGTAATGTTTGTGAAAAATCCTGCCCGTCTATTCGTTTTGTGAGTTCATTTTAAGATAATTTGCCAAAAATGAACCGTATCCAAAGCTCAAGTGAGCCTAAAACGTTATAATTAAACGTCCACAGTTGAAATATTCGTGGGGCCACGGAAGTTTTGATTCATGCTAATATTTTTGTTTACAGTTCATCCCAATAGGATTGACGTTATTAACGGTATGGATGGCATCTAAACATCACTGTTGAACCTAGGAAGGTTTCAACGGCAGAACCTTCCCTAACCACATTTTCCTTTAGTACGGATAACTGTAGCTTTGGATACGGTTCATTTTTAGCAGCATGTCCTAAAATGAACTCACAAAACAGATGGACGGGAGGATTTCTCACAAACATCACAGTGGGCCTCACCAAAGTTCCCAGCCCACGAAGAAATCCGCATCCGGTTCTGGTGGGGGTAGTACCTGCTGTCAACGGGCCCAGCTATTTCTGGCCGAGCCATTGAGCTAGGGCTAGCTCAATGGCCTAAGACAGTGCAGTCCTTAATGTAGGCCTATATATATATATATATATATATATATATATATATATATATATATATATATATATATATATATATATATATATATATTCTAAATCCACACCATTCATACATTTTGGCGGATCATTTTAGGGCATGAGCCCAAAAATGAAGCATATACAAATTTCAAGTGGGCTATACTACGGGAAACAGTGGTGATTGAATGCCCCACCATTACAAACTTCATAGGGCTGACTATAGTGTTTCCGTAATGTTTATTTTCCTGCCAACCTGTAATAAGGTCACACAAACCTGGATGAAGGGGAAAAACAAATATCAGTCTGATCCAAAACTTTTGTCGTTGGCGGGAAGTTTTTAATGGTCAATCACCATTGTTTCCTATGTCATGATCCACCTGAGATTTGGATGCGTTTCATTTTTAAGCTCATACCCTAAAATAATCCACCAAAACAGATGAATAGCATGGATGTAGAATACATACATCAAGGTGGGCCTTACAGGGCTGCACCGTCTTGGATGAGGTCGGGCCTCACCAATCCACTCCCAACAACGGTCAGGAGGCCCACCCTGTCAGATGAACCCAACCCAGCTTTGGACTAGGCTTGGACCTAATAACTTAGCCTCTGGTCCGGGCTTGGACCTTCCATGGCCCAATTAATTTTTAAGTGGGCTCAAGTCATTTTAGCCTGACCTGGCCCAACTAAATTGACTTCACATATACACGTGTCATATCCTACAAATATGCTAATTTGAGTGGCCCACTTGATCAGCAGATGGTGTAGGACCATTCAAGTGGGAAATAATAGGGCTATTCTAAGTCCATACGGGCCTACCCAAACTTAGTGGATTGTCAAACCTGTATGCCATGGTACCTATTCTTTAGGGCCTGTTTGGCCAGGTAGATCCCACGGTATTAGGAGGGATGGGATCGGCAATATCCTGGGATAGGCATGACGAGCCAAACAGATACAGTGAACTTGTCCCAGGATATGAACAATCCCATGGATCTTAAGACAATCCACTGACATCACCATCATTACCTTAAAATTGATCCTATTCCTTCGTTGGATGGATTGGAAGGTAAAATCCCAGGATATGCACGGCATGCCAAACAGACCCAATGTACTTGTCCCGGGATATAAGCAATCCCATGGATCTTAAGACAATCCACCGACACCATCATCATTACCTTAAAATTGATCTCATCCCTCCTAATACCATGGGATCTGCCTGGCCAAACAGGAGTGAGTGAGTTCTAGATGGAGTGGTTGTCCAACTTGGATTAAACTATAAAATATCATAACTAATCTAGTCTCTAATGTGAAATAAATGAATAAAAAATGTCATAGAGCATATGTAAATTGACTTCATTAATGAAAATTCTAAGAGCCTGTTTGGTAAATGCCTCAAAACGCCCTCTGCTTATTTGCATGGGTCTCCTGAGTAATTTTTTCCCAAAAGATACATTTGGTAGGGTTTTTTTTTTTTTTTTTTTTGGTATTTGTGTAATTTTTTTAAACTTAAAATTAGCTGAAATTAAAATGGCAGGAAGGGCTGTGATTTTAATCCGTGTGGGATTGAGTTCGTTCATTGCACTGGGCCACATGGTAGGTTGGAAGTACACCAAGAATCTTGGGGAGCATGTGGACCATCCTAATCATCTGATTTGGGCTGCATTATATGCGGATGAGTTGTGGTTGTCCATTTTCATATAATGGGCAAGGCCCATTATTGTGGTTGTCCATTTTTATATAATGGGCAAGGCCCATCTTATGATGAGGCTGATCAAATCAGCGATGGGCGTTACTGGCTGGTGGGTCCCACCTATATAATCTATGGGTGGAATTATGACATGAGGTTTGCATAATTCAATAGGGCTGAAAGTCGTGCAGGTTGGGTTGGGTTGGGGTTGGTGCTCAACCCTAGCGCAACCCAAGGTTCCTATACTTTAATCCCAACCCAACCCAACCCAGCACTGGGTTTGGGAATTCCCAACCCAAACGGGCTCCATCCAATTGGTTGGGTAGATATATGATAATATTTTTGTTATTACATTAGTTTATTATATCTCAATACACATCTTATTTTTTTTTATTAATTATATATATTGTTATTTATTGTAAAGAATTTTATTTTTTCTAAACAAGCAAATTAAAATATAGGACAACTATTCCTTTAAAAGTCATGGTGTACACCACGTAATCTATTTAGGAGAGAAAAATCCAGCGTATCTTGTTAGCTTTAACCATCAAAAATAACGTGAACCAATGAGAATCGACGGCACTAGAATTTCACATGCCTTCCACACATAAGATCTATATTTAATTATAATTTATAAGTAACTTATATATATCCTCGGTTGGGCAACCCGAGACCTCAACCTGAGCCCAACCCAAGTTTTATTGTAAAGAATTTTATTTTTTCTAAACAAATAAATTAAAATATAAGACAACTATTCCTTTAAAAGTCATGTTGTGTAGCACTCGATCTTTTTAGGAGAGAAATCCAGCGTATCTTGTTAGCTTTAGACATCAAAAATAATGTGGACCAATGAGAACAGATGGCACTAGAATTTCACGTGCCTTCAACACAGGATCCATGTTTAATTACAATTTACAAGTAACTTATATATACCGGGTCGGGCAACCCGGGGCCTCAACGGACCTGAGCCCGGCCCAAGTTTTATCAGTTTCTGTTTGTATAGCCCAAGCATAAGATCTGATCCGATGCATCCTGCCCCAGCCCAACCCAATGTCGGGTCTATCACGGTCGGTCCGGTTGAACCCGTTCGACTTTCAACCCTACAATTCAATAAACAGGGGTAACTCATCGACTCGTTGTACGGGTCGTAGTTTCTTACAAGCATGCCAATCTAGACCGTTCAAATTGTGGGCCTCTCTGTAGCTGCAGTATACCCCGAAAATCATAATGATGGTATGATCTTGACCGTGCTAGTGAGCCCTCTCACAGGTGATCCAGACTGTTAATGCAATGCTGCATTGTAGTTGATGGAACTTTTTCCATGGATCCTAACCACACGGTGATCTGATCTTTTGATTAGTGACCTACAACAGATGTTTGGACGGGTAGGATTTTCCAATGGATTGAGTTTTGGGAGTTCTCACCAAGGTGGGGTCCATTAGGATACTGGCTTTGATAACTAAACCAATGGCCCACTTTCACAGGCTACAAACCTGAGGATGCTCAACAGCCGGTAAATCGTTGTGACGGTTAGGATCATCCAATCTAGGGAGTCTTTTATACATGAATCGTTCACTGGGATGCCCATATTATCAACGGTTTGGATCACCAAACAAATGGGCCCACCTGAAGATGAGATGAAAGAACTGATTGTTGGCTAGTGCATGCTTCATCTGACCGTTGATTGATGAATGGACCTGATTTTTTTTTCAAACACTGATGTCTAAACAATATTGTAAGAAAATTAGATAAAATAGAGAGTGTCATCCAAACGGTATTTTAAGATAAAAATATAAAACCAGTGTTGCTAACTGAAAGTTCGAAAATCCTATCGGTCGAACAATCATAACCCTTATATGGACACTTGTTTGTTGAAATGGGACCGTTGTATTATTATTAATTTTTTTAAAATCTTCCATCAGAATCTGATAGACGGTGATTAAACAATTGCAATTCTTAATTCATGATAATTTGGACCTTTTGTTTGAATTACTTATACGCTAATAATGCAATTTCTACATAATATCTAAGCGCATGTGTATCATCCATCACAGTCTGCCCGAGTATCATTATTATTCTCTTTTTCAAACGTTTATCCTTTTTAAATGTGCACATTAGACAGATATGGAGCGGCTTCGGTGGATCCCCGACTGTGGGGCCCACCGTGATGTATATGCCTTACATCCATGCCGTCCATACATTTTGACAGATCATTTTAGGCTTGGTTTCAAAAGTGAAATAGATCCAAATTTCATTTGGACCACACCATAGAAAAGAGTAGTGATTGACTATTAAAAACTGCTCGTGGGCCACAAAAGTTTTGGATCAAGCTGGTATTTGTGTAGTGCCTTCATCCATACGTTTTTGACCTTATCAACAGGTTTGATGGAAAATAAACATTACTTTGGGTGGTCCCCAAGTAATTTTTAATGGTGGGTATTCAATCACCACTGTTTCCTGTGGTGTAGACTACCTAAGATTCGAATCTGCTTTGTTTTTTTGGATTATGCCCTGAAATGAGCTGTCAAAACTGATGGAAGGCATAGATGTAAGAAACATACATCACGGTGGGCCACACTGTCAGGGATCCCACCGAAGCCACGCCCCATATATCAACGGTACAGATTCATTCGTTGGCCAAACACCAAGGCCATGGATGATTGGAGGAAACTGACCATGAAGACACAACATTCCTTCTTGGCCAAGGAAAGAACCGTCCTTGATGAATGTCACTCATGGCCCACTAAGACAAAACATTCCTTCCTATCCAAGGAAAGAACTATAAACTAGAAAAAGCTTTGATCTTTGACATGGGTCTGTTTTAGATTACTGATTTGATGTTTGGCAGGACTCAAAAGTAAGATAAATACTTTTAAGGTTTCGTTTGGATAAGGATTCCATCAAATCGAGAGTAAACACATCTCTTTTTTTTGGGTGAAGAAATATCCTCTGTTGGGTCTGTATCCCAACTTCTTCCTGACGTGTGGCTGCAGCCACAGCAGAGAAAACTGAAATTTGAAGAAGAAAAGAGAACTTTTACTATTTCTTATTATATTAAAATCGTATTACACTGCTATTTTTTATAGACTTTCTTATTATGTAAAATGACTAATCAATCCCTGTCTAAATACATCCCAGGGACAGCTAGAGAAAGAAAAAAAATTCAGGAAAAATCTACTGTTTATCTTCTCCCAACTAATATTATAAACTTAGAAAAAATCTCACAGCTAGCAAAATCTCACAGCTAGCATGCACAGCTATCTCAAAGGATCCTTATACAGTTTTGGATTTACAGAAATCCTCCACCGTATCCAACACTCCCCTTCATTCCGAGCATCCTTCTTAGTCGTTTGAATACGTCAATTGGCAATGCCTTTGTGAAAATATTCGCCACCTGTTCCGTAGTATGACAATACTCTAATTTTATCATTTTCTGCTTCACATGATCTCTCAGAAAATGATATCGGGTATCAATGTGTTTGCTTTTTCTATGCTGCACCGGATTTTTAGCTAGCTCGATTGCCGACTTGTTATCCACATATATGACTGTAGATTCCTCCTGTGGATGCTTCAACTCCTTCAGTAGATTCCTTAACCAAATTCTTTTATAGACAGTGGACGATGCTGCCATGTACTCTGTTTCACATGTGGACAGCGCGACCACACTCTGCTTCTTCGAATTCCATGTGAAAGTTGTCAACCCAAGATAGAAAGCATAGCCTGTGGTGCCTTTTCTTTCATCTTGGTCACCACCCCAATCACTATCATAGTATCCATACAACATCGCCTCATCATTATATGAATAAAAGAGACCAAACTCAATAATCCCTTTGATATACCTCAGTACTCGTTTTGCAGCTAGCCAATGTGACTCTTTTGGGGTTTCCATATATCGGCTTAGAAGCCCAACACTGTAGACTATATCCGGCCTAGTGATTGTAAGGTACCGTAAGCTTCCGATTAGGCTCTTGAATAGGGTTGAGTCGACGTTTCTTCCTTCTCCATCTTTCGTGAGGTTTAGGCCTGTTGTAACAGGTGTATTTACGGCTTTACAGTCGATCATCTGAAACTTCTTAAAAAGTTCCTTTGTGTACTTCTTCTGGGATATGTGAATGCCACCGACTTGTTGCTTCACCTCAATGCCCAAGAAGAAAGACATCAATCCACCATCAGTCATCTCGAACTCTTTGAACATAGCCTGCTTGAATTCTTCAAACATCACCTGGCTGTTCCCAGTGAACAGCAGATCATCAACATATAAACAAGCTATAAGCATATCATCACAGGCATTCTTCTTTGTGTAGACGGCATGATCATATGGACATTTGACAAAACCATTCTCTTGAAGATAACCGTCGATCCGTGCATTCCAAGCACGGGGAGCTTGCTTCAACCCATACAGAGCTTTCTTCAACCGATACACCTTGTGTTCCTCCCCTTGCATGACAAAGCCTTCAGGCTGGTCAACGTATACTTCTTCTTCGAGTACCCCATTTAGGAATGCGGATTTCACATCCAGTTAGTAGATCATCCAACTGTGATGAGCTGCAAGGGAGATAATCATTCTTACAGTGTCAAGGCGAGCAACTGGGACAAAGACTTCTTCATAGTCTACCCCATATTTCTGTTTGTAACTTTTTGCTATGAGTCTTGCTTTATATCGTTCGATCTTACCATCGGCATTCCGCTTGATTTTATACACCCATTTGAGACCAATGGTCTTCTGACTTTTGGGGAGTGAGGTCAACGTCATGTTCGATTCTTCTCGATGGCGTGAATCTCTTCTTCCATAGCCTTTCTCCAACATTCTTCATTCACAACCTCCTCGAATGTGAGAGGCTCATGATCCGTATACAGGCAAAGTAAATTCACTTCCTCAGTTTCTGCATAGATGTCGTTGAGGCTTCTCATTTTAATAGGAGTCAAGGTTGAAGGAGAATCGGATGAAGATATGTGGATGAATTCTGATTTGATGAAGTACTTCCAGGAGAGATGGAACGTACTCCTGGACTTCTGCAATCTGAAGGGGGTGATGTAGGTGTCTGCTCCTGATTCACATACCTCTCTTCTTCATATTCTTCGGCCTCAACCTGACTTTTTTTGGCCAAATCTTCCTGGTTCCACTTCCAAGATTCTTCCTCGCATAACACTACATCTCTACTTACCACCAGCTTATTGGTTAGTGGGTTGTAGAGCTTGTATGCCTTTGACTCTTCGCTGTAGCCGATGAAGATGCACTTCTCGCCACGATCATCAAGTTTTTTTCTTCTCGCTTCTGGAACTTGAGCGTAGGCGACACACCCAAAGATCTTAATGTGCGTCACGCTCGGCTTATATCCACTCCATGCTTCCTGCGGTGTCTGGAATCTGACACTCTTAGTCGGACACCTATTAAGCAGATAGGCAGTACATGCAACCGCCTCTGCTCAGAACTTCTTTGGAAGACTTTTCTCCTTCAGCATGGTCCTCGTCATGTCGAGGATGGTGCGGTTCTTCCGTTCTGCAATTCCATTTTGTTGTGGCGTGTACGCTGCAGTGTGTTGTTGCTTAATGTCATGTTCCCTGCAATATTCTCGAAAAACATTTGAGGTGTACTCCCCACCTCTGTCAGATTTAAGGGTTTTTATTTTAAGACTACTTTCTTTTTCAATAAGGGCCTTAAAATTTTTAAAATAGTAAAAACAACAGACTTCTCTTTGATTACATACACCCACAATTTTCTACTGAAATCGTCAATGAAGGTAATAAAGTATTTATTACCTCCAAGAGAGATTGGCTTTAATGGTCCACAGATGTCAGTGTGAACCAACTACAACGGTTCTCTTACTCTTCGGGATACTCCACTCGGAAATGAGTTCCTTTGTTGTTTTCTAAGTGTGCACGCCTCACACATATGTTCTGGAACTTCAATCGCAGGCAATCCATGCACCATGCTTGATGAGGACAGAAGTTTCAGGCCACTGAAATTTAGATGGCTAAAGAGAAGATGCCACATCCAGGAATCATTCTTTGCTTTTCCATAAAAACACTTCTCAAGCATTGTGTTTATATGGAGAGGAAACATACGATTCTTCACCATCTGGACTTTTACAATCAAACATTCATGCATATCTCTTATTGAAAGAGAAGAGTTCTCCATGTGTATGACATACCCTTTTTCGAGGAGTTGTCCGAGACTCAATATGTTACTTTTCATGTTGGGCACGTAGTACACATTGGAGATATAGTTTGGAACACCATTCTTCTGAAAAATTTTGATTTTACCTTTACCTTTCACTGGCGTTTTTGATGAGTCTCCAAACGTTACATCGCCATGAACTCCTTCTGTGAGTTCAACAAAGAGTTTCTTGTCGCCGCACATGTGATTACTTGCACCCGTGTCGAGATACCATACATCCTGCTGATCACCACCTTTCTCTTGTGCAAGGAGAAGTGTGGAGCTTTCTTGTTCATAGCCAGATGCTTCGGCATAGTTGGATAGCTCATCTTGATTCACCGGCTTGCTCCAACAATCAGATGCATAGTGGCTAAGCTTGTTACAATTATAACACTGGATGTTCTTTGTACTTCCTCGTTCACGCATCGATCTGCCTCTACCATTTCCTCTTCCACGGAAATTGGTATTTTTCTGCTGGTTTTGGTCATGGCTTTGTTGATATCCGCGCCCTCTGACTCTTGCGCGATTGTTAGCGAAACGTCCACCACGTTGTGAACTTCCACGTCCACCATTGTTATCATTCAGAGTCAATCTTGACTCCAAAGCTTGTTCCATTGGCATGGAACTGGCATTCTTCTGCATTCGTTACTCATGAATTTGCAACGATCCCATCAACTCCTCAATGGAGAGTTTCTCAATATCTTTTGATTCTTCGATCGCCACAACCACATGCTCAAACTTGGTTGTGAGGGATCGAAGTATCTTTTCAATAACTTGGACACAATCTTTTCACCATTTCTTTTCAAATTATTGACAGTTACAAGCAACCGCGAAAAATAATCAGTAACATTCTCACCTTCTTTCATGTGAGTTGCTTCGAACTCGGCTCTTAATGTTTGAAGGCGAACCCGCTTCACTCGATCTACACCCTTGAAGATGGTGCCAAGAGTATCCCATGCTTGCTTGCTTGATATTGCTTCTGAAATCTTTTCAAAGGTGGATTCATCCAACCCTTGATAAAGGAGAAACAAAGCCTTATTGTCTCTCTTCATTTGATTTTTTAGAGCGATCTTTTCTTCATTGGTGAAGGCGGCTTCTTCTTCCATAGTGGGTTCTTCATACCCATCGGTGACGATCTCCCATAGTTCTTGTGACCCGAACAACGCCTTCATTTGGATGCACCATTTTTCATAGTTGTCTTTTGACAACTTAGGAACCTACGGCTGGATTGTGTTGGCCGTCTTTTATATTTTTTAAAAAAAAAACGGAATGACTGATTTTTTTGAAAAATGAAGGGAAATGGATGAAATAGAAATCTGAATATTTGAAATCTGATTTTTCTGAATGATTTTTTTTCAAAACAGATTTTTTTTAACCTGCGGCTGCGGCTGCAATCTGATTTTTCAAAAAACAGAAATTTTTCTGAAAAACTGTGGCTGCAATCTGATTTTTTCAAAGCAGATTTTTTTTGAAAACCTGCGGTTGCAATCTGATTTTTTTCAAAACAGATTTTTTTTTGAAAACCTGCGTCTGCAATCTGATATTTGAAAACAGAAATCTGAACCTGTGGTTCTTCCACGTCGTTGCTTGCTGAACCTCCTATTTGTAGACCCAAAACAGGTAGAGTAGGACCTCCTTCTCACGGCTGATATGGCCCAAGGATAAGCAGCTCTGATATGGCCCAAGGATCAGAGGCTCTGATACCACTTTGTTGGGTCTGTATCCCAACTTCTTCCTGATGTGTGGTTGCAGCCACCGTAGAGAAAACTGAAACTTGAAGAAGAAGAGAGAACTTTTGCTATTTCTTATTATATTAAAATCGTATTACACTGCTGCCTTTTATAGACTTTCTTATTATGTAAAATGACTAATCTATCCCTGTCTAGATACATCCCAGGGGCAACTAGAGAAAGAAAAAAAAATCCAGGAAAAATCTACTATTTATCTTCTCCCAACTAATATTCTAAACTTAGAAAAAACTCACAACTAGCAAAGTCTCACAACTAGCATGCACAGCTATCTCAAAGGATCCTTATACGGTTTTGGATTTGCACAAATCCTCCACCGTATCCAACATCCTCCACATCAAATTTGTACGGCCATATAAGTGTCACTTTCTTCTACTTAATCACAATTTCGAAGGGTTTTGAGAAAAATGATAAGAGGAAGAAAGCATAGGATATAAATATGGATATAAGGTGGCATACCTTGCATATATCTATGAATGATTAAAGAGTGTCATATGTTAGTTTTGCATCCATTAAAGAGTGGTGGTGACATATTTGCCTCACACATGGCACTAAGGTACAATTATGAGAGCACCTATATTGTGGATCCGATGTAGACGGAGTAATGTGATGAGTTTAATTTTTCAAGTGAAGGAGTTTGATGTAGGACGAATTAAGGAAAATTTTACGGATAATCAAGATTGAAAGGGTGGAGAACATTATAGTTTCCTTGGGAGTTTAAAGATTGACCATCTCAAAGTCGACGTGTGGAACGCTGGCTTTAGAATCAAAATTATCAAGGAAGTCCTCTAGCTCTAGATTTGGATCATTACTTCCTTTATCCTTGATTTCTTTCAAACATATGAGTTCAAAGTCTAATTCCATGTTAAACTTATAAACGTCGACTTCGAATTCATGTGGCCCACTGAACAAGTTTGGCACCTTATTGCTTGGATTTTAAAAGGGTTTTTGAAGGTTTTCTTCTTCTTCTTCTTCTTTTTTTCCAGATATTTTTAGCTTTTTTATATTTTCTGCTATTTTCTAATTTGTGATTTTTCTAATTTTTAATTATTTTTGAACTAGTTGGCTCGCAAGTGAGATAGCATTTCGAACCAGGGGCTGCCTTGATCTAGCTTGGGGTACCGATGTCTATTTACATGAGCATTTTTTAAGATGGCATTTTCAGACGTTTAGTTGACCGATTCATCTTTCATGGGAATCGTGAACCAATTGGTGCTCTACGCTGCCTCCCCTCGAGAGGCAAGGCCTCTGAAGGCTATGGGTGGAGTAATGAAGTAAGGGAGCGTTTGGCGCATGGTATTAGATGGGATTAGGTGGGATGGAATTGCATTTGGTCCAGTGCCAATTCCACTCAATGTTTGGGAAGACTGGAAAAGCTTGGAATTAGATTAGATGGAATTGCATTGGGTCTTGTGCCAATTCCACTCAATGTTAGCAAGTTGTGTAGGTCCCACCATGATGTGTGGGCTATATCCACACCGTCCACCCATTTTTCGAGATCATTTTAAAGCATGGGCCAAAAAACTAGTTAGATCTAAAGCTCAAGTGGACCCCACTATAGAAAGCAGCGGGGATTGAATACCTTCTGTTGAAAACTTCTTTGGGGCCACATAAGTTTTGGATTTGGTTGATTTTTAGGCCCATGCCATAAAATGAGGTTACAAAACAGATGAACAGTTTGGATATAACACGTGTTATTCTCAATAGTTTCAAATGATGGTGGGTATATCCATTCAATGTACCACCATATTACAAACATAGAATGGAATTAAGCGTATCTCATGTTAATAGGGGACAATCCTTATCATATGTAATAATTCAAGCAATCGTATAGTCTGATAACATGTTTAAGAGTATAATAGAGTTCTTATCTCATAGTTCTAAACAATTAAGGATTTCAACAAGCACATTCACATCACAACAACATTTTGTACGAGGATTATCCTAATAATATAGTTCTAGCATGTGGATTGTTGGGGATTTTGGCCTGCGGAATCACACAGATCTAGATCTAGGATAGCAATCCAATGACACCAAGTACACACAAGAGAACACAGATTTAACGTGGAAAACCCTTGCGGGAAAAAACCACGGCACAGAGCGACAGATCTCCACTATGAAAATAGAAATTACAAAGAGAGAGGACTTACCCGATTCGAACAACCTCGAATCTTACCCTTGCTACACCCTTTAGAAAGCCTTCAAATCCTTTTAGGAACCCTTGGAACTCTTTTAGAAAGCCTTAGAATACCTCCCAATCCCTCATACACCCCTTTATATAAGTTTAGAAAGAAGCAGACTCGGAATAGGAAACAACATCCGCAGAATCTGCGTTTCCGCAATCACATCTGCGGAACTCTTCGATGTCATCAAAGGTCTCTCGATGACAGCTTCGATATCATCGACGGTCCTTCGATGATATCGAAACAGGACCAAAACTGTCCAGCGACCAGGGGTGAAAAATCTAACAATTATCGATGCCATCGAAGGTCTTTCGATGACAGCCTCGATATCATTGACAAACCAACAGATAGATTTAAGACATCTGTCGATATCATCTGAAATCCTGTCGATATCATCGACAGACCACCAGACAGATTTAAGATATTTTGTCCATAACAATCTCCACCATGTCTTCAATCTTCATCCGTGTAGCTTTTTGTCCCATTCTCTTATTTCTATACCATATCATAGCTTCTCTTGCACACTCCATCTTTCTTTTATGTCATCGCCAAACCCAGAGAAATTACACAGAACTTGAACTTCTCTGCAGGAACATTCTTGTTGATCATGTCTGCCGGATCTAAATCCACATGCTCAACCATCTTTGCTCCTGTCTTCCCAAAAGAAAAGACGTAGTCTTCTTACCATCTCACTGCTACCCAATATTGTTTGCCGGGGTACTTGCTCACAACATTGATAGCCTATAAAATAACTGGTCTAATCCAGACCATGGTATACACTGCCAACCGCATTCGAATAAGGCTCATGAGATATCCTGCTTTTTCTCATCTGTTTTGGGACATGTCTTGAGGAAAACTTGAGGAGAGACGCGTAGGGAACGCTCTCCAGCTTTACCTGGCCCATCACATCCTTGATCAATACATACACACAAGGTATTCTTCCTGTGATTACAAAGCCTACTTCTCCTTCAGTCTCAACGCCGAGAACCATCTTTGCAGCCCCCCATCCTTCATCATGAATGTCCCGCTTAACCGAGTCTTCAGTACATTGATTTCAGACATGTCATAATTGGTGATCTACATGTCATCAATTCCTGACTCACCATGAAGGAATCAAACCATTGCCTAAGCGACAAGTCGAACCACGACTTCCTGCAAAGTCTTTTCTCAACCCCTTTAACTTCGAACCGCTCTGGTTGCTTCATGTAGATCCGCTCTTCACTTTTCCTTGCAGAAGTGCAGACTCCGCATCCATCCTTCAGCTCAAGATCACATTGGCCAACTAGCGCCAATCACGGATCTAATAGACACCTGCTATACCGTCGGCACGAATATCTTTGAGAAGCCAATCCCTTCTCTCTGAGCATAACCCTGCGCTACCAACCTCGCCCTGTATCTATGTTGTATCCTCCTGAAGATCCACCTGCATCCAACCGCTCTCCGGCTCACTGGAAGCTTCATCTGCTCCCATACGTCGATCTGGTACAACAAATCTATCACATCGGCCATAGTCACCTTCCACTTCTCAGCACCAGGCTCACTTAGAGCCATCTGAATAGAAAATGAATCTCCTGCGATATTGGAGTCGTTCATGTACCTCGCTGATATCCTGTGATCATGCCGTGTGATTCTTCTCACAGGTGACTGCTCCACCTGCTCTGTATCCCTGTCCGTACGTCTCAGCATTCCTGCCCTGCCCTCTCATGTGGCCATGTCCAACATGCCACACACGTGCAGAGGTGGAATCCGCTACATCCACTGCAGCTCCACCTTTTGAAGTGCTCCCGATCAACTTGTACAAGTTACTGAGTCGTTGTGCTTTCATGATTACCCGTGCCCCCTTAAATACCTTAAGAGCACTATCAATACCTATGTACTTGCATCCTTTTGCCTTAAGTATACCAAGAGAAATCAGATTCTCCTTCAAATCAGGAACGTACCTGACATCAGTCAGGGTACGCTCCACCCCATCAAACATCCTGATGCGCACCGTACCAACAGCCAGCCACAACATTATAGGCAAAGCCATTGCCCATAAATACCTGTCCACCATCGCACTCGCTATAGCTAGCGAACCAACTACGATGATGAGTCATGTGAAAAGATGCCCTTGTGTTTAGCATCCACTTGTCCTTACGATCATCGTATGGCCGCTTGATCGTAGATACAGACAAAACATTACCATCACATTCACTCGATCCATCTGATGTGACAATATTGGCCTCCCTGTACGAAGCCTCAGAATCTTCTCTCTTCGATTTAGGATTTTCACAATCCTTCTTCACATGTCCTTTCTTCCCACAATTCCAGCACTTTACTTTTCCTTTGCCCTTGCTTTTGGATTTGGATCTATAACCTGAAGAACCTGTACCTTGTTCAGAATTCCTACCCATTGTAAACAGTGCATCAGAAGATGTCCTCATGTCGTCGTTTAGCTTTCTCATAGTCTTCTCTTGAAGTGCTGAGATAACGGTGTCGACACTCAGGGTTTTATTCGTACTGCACTTAGTGTCCTTGAATGACTCATACGACGCCGGAAGAGAATTCAGCAACATACATGCTTGTTCTTCATTTTTCATCACTTCCTCCATATCCAGCAATTTGTAAACTAATTTATTAAAGTTGCTGATGTGAGCCTTCAGATCTCCACCATCTGTCATCTTGAAGTTATACCACTGCCGCTTCAAGTGTAGGCGATTTTTCAAGAATTTTTTCACATAGACATCCTCTAACTTCGCCCATAACTTAGCCGCAGTTTTCTCCATCATGACGTTGTAGAGAACCTCATCTGTGAGACATAAACGGATAAATGATAAAGCTTTCTTATCAAGAGTATTCCAATCATCATCAGTGATAGTAGACTTTCGCTCCTCAAGAGCACCATCTTCGCCTTGTTTGATTAAGGAACTCATCATCTTGATCTTCCATAACTCAAAATTATTTTTTCCTGAGTACTTCTCAATCTCATACCTGGTGCTCGCCATTATTACTAATCCTGCAGATTCAGATCTATGCCCCAACCGATTGCTTTGATACCACTTGTTGGAGATTTTGGCCTACGGAATCACACAGATCTAGATCTAGGATAGCAATCCAATGACACCAAGCACACACAAGAGAACACAGATTTAACGTGAAAAACCCTTGTGGGAAAAAACCATGGCACAAAGTGACAGATCTCCACTATGAAAATAGAAATTACAAAGAGAGAGGACTTACCCGATTCGAACAACCTCGAATCTCACCCTTGCTACACCCTTTAGAAAGCCTTAGAATCCTTTTAGGAACCCTTGAAACTCTTTTAGAAAGCCTTAGAATACCTCCTAATCCCGCATACACCCCTTTATATAAGTTTAAAAAGAAGCAGACTCGGAATAGAAAACAAAATCCGCAGAATCTGCGTTTCCGCAATCGCATCTGCGGAACTCTTCGATGTCATCGAAGGTCTCTCGATGACAGCTTCGATATCATCGACGGTCCTTCGATGATATCGAAACAGGACCAAAACTGTCCAGCAACCAGGGGTGAAAAATCCAACAATTATCAATGCCATCGAAGGTCTTTCGATGACAGCCTCGATATCATCGACAGACCAACAGACAGATTTAAGACATCTGTCGATATCATCTGAAACCCTGTCGATATCATTGACAGACCGCCAGACAGATTTAAGACATTTGTCTATAACATGGATCACAAGCAATTTCAATACAATATAGTTAGTGACTAACTAAGACTATCAAGAGTTGATAAATGGGAACTTAGATGGAATATACTTCACCTTAGAAAGGGATTTCCTGGCCTAATTGCACTAGATGCTAGGGATTTGAGAGAAGCTTAACTCCCTTAATTTAATTGCACGAGAAAACCAAATGAGAATAGGGAATTCACAACTAAATTGATAAAATTGAATTATGGATTGCAGGGTTTTACCTCATATTACAGGTACATGGTTGATTGAGTGGAGGGGTCAGCAACTCCCTAGGTAATTCAGCAATTCCTCTCTTTTATACTCAAAATCTCTAATGTAACTCCTTCTCTTGTCTCTCAATTACAAATTCTCCCTTTCTATAACTTTAATTAACCCTTAATTAGGTCTAAATTTGTTTGGGAAAGAGATCTTCCCTAAAATGGGCATTTATATGTTCATTTAGGGATTGAGTTGCCTTATAAAGAAAGTTAATGGTTAGATAATACATTAGTAGGTAAATCTTAGCTTTTGGGGTTCATTTGGTGTAGTTAGATAGATCCAAACCATGAAATAGTTACATCCAATAGCGATCTATGCAAGGTTTTTTTGTTATTGACTTGGAGTCGCCACTAGCCAAAATATGACTTTAGAATCTACAGTCGGATAAAACTCGTTGAATCGCCTAGAAGATGAAAAATCGCAAGATTTCTTGACTCAATTAACTCCTACGCTAGTTTGCATCACAGATTCTGGGTAAGGGCTTTGGTTACGAAAAAGGAATATGTTAGGCACCATTTTTCGTCATGTGATGCACTGTCTGTATTTTATGGGACTGTATAGTTTTTAAGGGGATTTAGGAAAACTTCCAACATTATCGAATTAAACCATATTGTGTTATGCTCCAGTAGGTGGAATAAAGAAAAGTAAAAGTAGTAGTGAAATATAGAATATATAGTGTTAAGCCATACTACACAAGGTTTCAGGAACCTAAGTAGGCGGAATAAATGAAAATAGAAAATGTAGTATAAGATTTGTGTGTGTAGAAGTTGTTGATGTATGTGCAGAATGGAATATGGTTTAATTCGAGATGTGAGAAGGAAATGGAGAAATCAGGCACTCTTTCTGGTTGAAATAAATGGTCAGATGTCTCGATTCCTAACCTTACTCATTGACTTCAGTATTTTCTTTGGCTTCAGATGGTTTGAACCTTCAGTTGGACAGAGTGGCCTTGCAGAGGGAGCTTCTCTAAAAAACTAGAGAATTGGATAAGTTTTCTTTTCATCTAAAATTGGCCTTTCCCTATATATAGGAAAAAGCCCTCCAAAAATAGGCGTATGCTGCCGTAAGTGGCGCATGCACAGTAAGATATCCCGATTCCTAACCTTACTCATTGACTTCAGTATTTTCTTTCGCTTCAGATGGTTCGAACCTTTTGTTGGACAGAGTGGCCTTGCAGAGAGAGTTTCTCTAAGAAGGTAGAGGATTGGGTAGGTTATAGCTTCAAGTAGGTGACATTAGTATGTGATGGTTGCCACTAGGTACGAAGATCGGTTCCGAACAGCTTTTTGCAAGATGAAACCTTCCCACAGCCCCTACCTGCTCTTCATAATCTCTCTGTTTGTCAATATGCTCCCTTTTTTCATCCTTTAGCCCCACCATTATAAACTTCTTGGGAGTTGGAGAAGTTTCGGATCAAGCTGATATTTGTGTTTTCACTTCATCTACGTCTAAATAACCCTCTGAATACGTTGTATGGTAAAAAAAAACATCACGTTGGCCCTTAGAAAGGTTGCAACGGTGGGTGTCATTATCAGTGCAGCTTCCTTTGGTGTGGTCCACTTAAACCTTGGACCTGCCTCATTTTTTGGTTCACATATTAAAATTATCGGAAAATAGCGTTTAACGGCATGGATAAAACACTTACAATACGGTGGGCTCAACAGAGCCCTGCCCGGACGGTAGGATTACCGTCCGGGCGGGGGGAGGACGCAGTCCGCGTCCCACCAGCATATGCCTGTCAGAGATGGGCTAAGTACATGCCGGAATTATAGGAAGCGGATTGCGTACTGTGTAATTCAATACCCTTAGCTTAGCGTACTGAGTAAACTCTGTGAGGTCCACCATGATTTATATATTTTATCCGCTCCGTCTATCCATTTCACCCGGTAATTTTAGTGCTTGAGTCCAAAAATAAAGCATGGGCCACACTATAGGAAAAAGTTGAATTGATATTCTACCGTTGAAAATTTCTTGGGGCCACATAAGTTTTGGATCAAGGTTATTTTTGTGTTTTCTCTTCGTCCATTTCTTCATGATCTTATGAACAGGTCCAGATTACAAAACAAAATCAACCTTCTAGGGAACAAATAGCAATCAGAAAAGGAAGCAAGAGCGAGAACAAAAATATCATACGTGGATCCTTACTCTTGCTCTTGTGGTAGACTCTCAGGAGTTTCAACGCCCTAGTCAAGGGTTCGTGCATCCATAGGTGGTGAAATCCTACTAAGGCGTGAGTGTGGGGTGGTGTGTGTGCGTGTGTAAAATAAAAATAAAAAAAATTTTAATTTATTTTTTTAAAAAAATAATTTAAAAGAGAGATCATTTGCGAAACCACTCTCCCATTCAATCCAACAGAAAAGCAATTACAACAAAAAGCTCCGGTATGGGGTCATGGAAATCATTATCTCTACTGTTTCACATGGTATGATACTTGATCTTTGGATATGCTTCAACTTGCCTCAATCCCTTAAATTTGATGGAAAAACGGATGGACCGCATGGATAGACGACATACATTCAAGGTGGGCCCAACTAAGTTTACTTAGTATGATGAGAGGTACTGAGTAACTCAACACGACATTCTGATTTGGGGATTATAAAAGTTTATGGCCCACTCTGACAGCATTTGCATCTCAATTAGGGCTGTACACGAATCGGGCTAGCCCAATTAACTCGCTCGACTCGGCCCGACCGGGAACATAGTTCGGATTGGGATAGGCCATTTTCTTCGGCCTGAAACTGAGTTCAGGCCGAGTTCGGATAGGTTCTAGTTTGGCCCGACTCGGCCCGAAACCCGACTCGACCTGGCCCGACCCAGCCTATATATATAAATTCTTACGCAGTTATCCTAACCATTTACAGCAATCCAGGCTGTCTAAATCGTGGGTCCCTTTGTAGTTAGGGCAAAGTCTTAAAAATCTATGACAAAATCTCTTCCTAAAAATTAAGGCCGTTCAAGTTACCTACCAAAGCCCTTCTCATGGAGTATATAGAGTAGAGTCAAAAAATCAAGGCCGTCCAAATCGTGGGTCCGAAACTAGCCCGAACTCGCCCGATTGTTGACCGGGCCGGGTTCAGGTTGGACAAGTTGGCCCGGTGACCGGGCTGGGCTGGGTTTGGGCTGATTTTGCTGGTGACCGGGCTGGGCTGGGTTGGGGCTGATTTTGCTGGTGACCGGGCTGGGCTGGGTTGAGCCCAGTTCAACTTGGTTCGGCCCGATGTACACCTCTAATCTCAATGAGTGGGTAACACGTAAGTAGTAACAGCGTGCACAGATTTCCTGCAAAAGCATTTGGAAGAAGTTCCTGGGTTGAGATGCTAGGTAGGGCTCACCATGATGTTTGTGAGAAATCCACTGGGCTTATACATTTTGTGAGTTCTTTTAGGGCTTGCTGCTAAACAATGAAGTAGATCCAAAACTCAAGTGGGCCACGTGAGATGGAATATTGGGAAAAGAAATTCCTACATTTGAAACCTACCTCCTCCACCTTGATGTTTATATGTCATCCAAACTTTCCTGATTAAGAACTTTTCCTGATACAAAACTTTTGTGGCTATACGGTTGTTTCAATGGTGGTCATAGAATCCCCACTGTTTAATCTCGTGTGACTCATTTGAGATTTGGATCCGCCTTTTTTATTTTGTCTTAGGCCTTAAAATGAGCTCACAAAATGGATGGATGGGATGGATTTCTCATAAACCTCATAGTGGGCCCCACCTAGCATCCCAATCCGGGCCCACACGGCCACACCTAATCCGCTCCCCCGAGAGTGAAACTTAAAAGCCTCTATGATTGGAGATTTTTTGGAAACATCCTGGGACACCAGCATTGGTGGGTGGTGGAAAATCTATGTGGATCCCACCATGATGTATGTGTTTTATCCATGCCGTCCATCCATTTTTTGAACTCATTTTAGGGCATGATCGATCCAAAAAATGAGGCAGATCCAAATTTCAAGTGGGACACACTATTGATAAACAAAAAAAAATGGTGATTGAATGCCCACCATTAAATACTTCTTGAGGCCATAAAAGTTTTGGATCAAACTAATATTTGTGTTTTCAATTCATCAAGGATCATGTGATCTAATCAACAGGTTGGATGGAAAATAAACATTACAATGGGCCCAGAAAACTTTTAATGATGGGCGTTCAATCACCACAATGGGCCCAGGAATGTGGATTGCCCGTGACTAAAATGAGTTAAAAACATAGATGCAAAGCGTGGATAAAACACATACATCATGGGTAGACATAGCACAAATCAATACCCTTGTCGGTACCAGAGGCGTTGCCACTGAACCAACTGGGAAGCAAATTATCTATGAGTGACCTAGTATGCTATAGCAAACTCTGAGTGAGCTTTGTGGGGCCTACCTTAGATGTATGTATCATATTCATGACATCCATTGTTTATTTAGCTCAATTTAGGGCATGAAATTAAAATTGAAGTATATCCAAAGATCAATTGTCCAACACTATAGGAAATAGTGAAGATAATGACATCCATTGTTATTTGCCATCTAACTTATTTACAAGGCTATATATCTATGAAGGAAATAGCGAAGATAATGACATCCATTGCTGAAACCTTCCTAGGGCCCACAATAATGTTTATTTGTCATCTAACTTATTTATAAGGTCATATATCTACAAAGGTAAAACAAAAATAGCTGTTTGATCCAAAACTTCTCTGGCCTTGAAAAGTCTGGGATAATAGGCATTCAGTTCACACAATTTCCTGTGGTGTGGTTAGCTTGAGCTTTGGATATGCTTTAATTTTAGGCTCATGACCTAAAATGAGCTGATAAAATAGTTGGACGGCGTAAATAAGACACATACATCAAAGCGGTTTATCTAGGTTGTCCTGTCCATTCACATGTGTCATGCCTTTTATGGTAACATTTGAGTTGTATATGCATACAGGTGACCCACATCAGTTATGAAATCTGGTCTATTGATTATAAATTGATGGTCCACTAACCATGGATTTCAGTTCATACCATTCTATCAAAATACCAACGCATTTTCAAACATGCAATCATTGTGCAATAATGTGTTAATTGCGTCAAATGCAATTCCATGCGAGCAAGTTGTTTTACACGTTCGTTTCCTGTACCCGTGAGAGATAATCGTATGCCAGGGGCTGTGGGTCCCACAAGGATGTCCGTGACAAATTTACTCATGTGGGACATACCACACGAAACTGCGGGGATCAAGTTCATGAGGGTGATAAACGTTTTGCATTAGGATGATATTTGTTCCTACAGTTTATCTGAGTACTAATAACCTTATGAACGGTTTGGATGGCATATAAACGTCATGTTCAGCTCCATAAAAGTTTCAATGGTGAACATTTTTTCCACTGTTTCATTGGTGTGGCGCACCTGAGTTTTGGACATGCCTGATTTTTCTTATCCTGTCCTATTGTGGTCTTTCAAAACAGATGGATGGAGTGGATTTCATTTTTATTATCCTGTCCTATTGCGGTCTTTCAGAACAGATGGACGGAGTGGATTTGTCATGGACATTTATCTGGGCCCCACACAGCCCCAGCACAGGTATATATCAGGGCGGCTGGTCAGGGGCAACCGTTTGCCTAGTCCAAGGGGTATACAAGGCCCTTATTTTTGCATACGTGGATGGAATATCTTTAAGTGGAAAAGGTTGAGATGGGCAGTCCCCTATTTATCAAATTGCGTGCGGGTTTCCACCGTCCTGTGTATTTGATATCTGATCCACTGATCTAACGCTTCAAACCGGATGAACGTATTCACCCAAAATCAGACATTCCAAGACGCTCGTGGTCTGCAAGACGTGAATTTAGAGTTTTACCTACGGTGTTACCCACCTGATCTTGTATTTGATATTTTAATAAGTTTTAGGATAGCCATGGTGAAAAACGTGATGGCTTACCTGATGGACGGCGTGGATTGGATGCATGTTTGTCTTACGGAGGGATCTGATAACTCAATTTAGAGGAGCACAATCCCTCCCGGAAGGATGGATCGCACAAATAGGAGTGTCAATGGGCCGGGCTTGGGCCTGCAAAATCAGAATTTTAAATACAGTCAGCCAGAGATGGTTTAAAATCCGGGCTAAGACCAACCCAGGCCCGGCCATTGACAGCGCTAATAATCACATACCGCCGTTTTGTTTTGTTTTGTTTTTTTTTTTTTTTTTTAATAGCAATGGTCTTAAGGTAAACGAATTCTAGGTTTTGGCCCTACTTTTTTTTTTCTTTTTTAGGAGACCACCACACTCTCGGCAAGGATCTGGCATGCTCACTACACTTCACGAGCTGAAAACTGAGTGTTTTCTAAGATTTTCGGGCAACCTCCTCGTTGTAGAAGCTATGGTGGCTAAATGTAGGTTTATGTAAGGATAATAGTAGCACTTTGGGTCTTCTATTTGTTTGTGTATCAATGGTGGCTAAATGTAGGTTTACGTAAGTTATGGTGGGAGTTTGGGAAAAGGAGGATAGTGTGGTGGGCCCTCTTTGTGAAAGATTTGTGTCATTTTCAATGTCAAAGTGGGGTTTTTAGCCCATCAATGTGGATCGTTGATGGGACACTGCGATCACATATGGCGGTTTGTGGATCACCGATGGATATTGGGATTTCACATATATCGCTGATGGAGGATCTGTGGAGTATTGGGATCTTACTTGGATCATCGATGGGGTCTATGGATCGCCGATGTGCATTGGGATCATACTTGGATTGTCAATGGGTTTGTAAATCACCGATGGACATTGGGATCTCACTTAGGTCAATGATGGGGTTTGTGGTTGTCGATGAGCATTGGGATCTCACTTGGATCACTGATGGGGTCTATGGATCGCCGATGGGTATTGGGATCAAACTTGGATCGTTGATGGACATTGGGATTGCAGATGGATCATTTGGATCGCACCTACTTCACTCTGAATTACACCTAGACAGTGGGATCGCCTATGAGACACCGTGGATGACATATGCGTGCTCTAGAAATGTATAACAAAGATCCTTAGACTAAGCTCAACAGTGATCCTCTTGAAAATCCACAATGAAGATCCTTGGATTGAGCTCACCGGTGATCCAGTTGGAAATGCACAATAGAGATCTTCGGATAGCTCAACAATGATCTTGTTGAAAATGCATAATGGAGATCATTGGATTAAGCTCAACAAAGATCCCTGTATTTAGCCTGATAAGATTTGATTACGATGTGTATTCTTTCGTATTTATTCTTCATTTTACTAATTATGTTAACTTGTATGTTAATTTATAGGGTGAAATCCTAAAATTTAGGAAAATCATCTCATTTGATTGTCTTCTGCATCTTAGAAAGACCGAAATACCAATAAACGTGCCTAGTGAAAATAAAGATAAGATTGAGACTGAAGTGGAGAAAGTAAAGGAAGATAAGGTGGAGGTTGAATTGGAGGAAGTAAAGGTACTAGGAAGCACTCCGGATGTCCTAATCACATTGAAGAGAAAGAAGATAACCTCAAAACCAACCACAAGAAAATGATTGTTCGGAAAGATGAAGAAAAATAATTAGTATAGGAATTTTACTTTTTTTTTTTATGATTGTATACTTTATTTACTTATAAATGTCACTCGAAAGCAAATTGTATATATGAGTATTGTGTATTTTTTTATGGTATTAATATAATTATTTTTTTTTCTTTTATTATAGTTCTTACATTTTAATGAGTGTTGAATAAATTTGGATGAAAGTCTCACATCAAGAGCGTAGTTAGGGACTATGGATCACATCGGTGATCCTAATGGCCCAAGTGAGATCCTAGTGCCCCAAGTAAAATGATTTCAAATTCATTTGAAAGTTTATCAAATTATCCTTCTAACGAGCAAAAGATCGCCAATTAGATCTGTAATGGGGGAGTTATGGCCATTTTCGTGGGATCGGCTATCCACAATGTCTTGTCAGTGATCCAGTGTTCCATCGATGATCCACAATGTTCCATCGGTGATCTAGCGTCCTATCGGCAATCCACAATGTCCCATCAGTGATCCAATGTCTATTAGCGATCCACTATCCTATCGGTGATTCACAATGTTCCATCAGCGATCCACACCAAAACGATCATAACTCCCTCGCTATTGGTCTGATTGAGGTGATCTCATGCTCGTTGGAAAGATAATTAGATGAAATTTGAAATGACTTTGGAATCTTATCATTTTGACACCATTTGGCAGCCCAAAAGTGAGCCCAAAGTCCATAATAACATGGATCACACTTGGAAATAAGAGCAAGGGTAATCCCACAAAAATGGTCATAACTCCCTCAATTACAACATTCATTTACTTCTTCAAATCCAAAATCCAAATCCATTTTCATCAATTACAACATTCATCAATTACAACATTCACTCATTAAAGCATTCAGCCACTTCTTCAAAGCCAAAAATCAAAACACCTTCATCCTACAACATTCATCCACTTCTTCAAATTCAAAATCAAAATCCATCTTCATCCATCACAACATTCATCCACTTCTTCAAATCCAAAATCCAAATCCATCTCTATCCATTACAACATTCATCCACCTCTTTAAATCTAAAATCCAAATCCATCTTCATCTATTATAACATTCATCAATACATCATATATATATATATATATAAGAATAATTAAATTAACAACATTTTAGAAAAAAAATCACAATACATTTACATACATTTGGCCATCCGAATGACACATACTAATGATTTCAAAACTCATGAATATAGAAAGTGAAATTCCTATACTAGTTTGGTTTTGGGCTTCCTTTTGGTTTCCTCTTTTGGAAAAAGAATCTTTGTGTTGTTGGCCTCCCTATTGAGTGGTTTTGAGGCTGACATTTTTTTACATCATTTTAATGGGAACAACCACCCTACTCTACTTGTACCTCCTTTTCCTCTATTTCATCCTCAATCGGATCTTTATTCACATTGGGCACGTTTCTTTATATTTGAGTATTTTTATTTTGCCGAAGGCTGTTTAAAGACAAGTTTTGTCCAAATTTGGAGATTTCATCCAACAGATTAACATACAAGTTAATATAATTAATAAAATGATGAATAAGCAATAAGGAATAGGCCGCGCATTTGGATAATCGAATCTTACGAGGCTAAAAATAATTTTCAGCTCACTACATAGTAAGTCAATGTCATCGGCAATCCATAGACCCCATATCAACGATCCAAGTGAAAGCCCAATGGCATCGGCGATCTAAGTGAGATCCAAACACCATCAACGAGCCAAATAACCCTATCGTCGATACAAGTGAGATCCCAATGGCATCGGCAATCCATAGACACCCTATCAGCGATCCAAGTGAGATCTTAATAACATTGGCGATCCATGGACACCTATCGGTGATCCAAGTGAGATCCCTTCATGATCAACGATCCACAGACCCCCTATCGGCGATCCAACTGAGATTCCTTTACGATTGACAATCCACAAATCCCCTATCGACAATCCACGTGAGATCCTTTCATGATTGGCAATCCACAAACCCCTTATTGGTGATCTAAGTGAGATCCCTTCATGGTCGGCGATCCATAAACATCCTATCAGTGATCCACGTGTCCCATCGACAATCCACAATCCAAGTGTCCCATCGACAATCCACACTGCTTCGACTCCTTTGACATTGAAGATGACATCAACCTTCCATAGAAGGGGACCCCCACACTCTCCTCCCTTTCACAAACTCCCACTATTGATGCCAAACAAAAAAATAATAGAAAATAAATAAATAACAACCATAAGAGGGGAACCACCAAATCTCTTCCCTTTGACAAACTCTTGACATTCATTTGTCAAAAAAAAAACCTACATTTGGCCATCATAAACATGTACACGAAGGGAACCCCCCCCCCCCCCCCCCCGAAAAAAAAAAAAAAAAAAACCAAAAAGGGTTATCCTTATATAAACCTACATTTGGCCATCATAACATGTACATCGAAGAGCCAAAGCTACTTTGGATAATTAAACGTAACCGAAAATCTTCAAAAAATACTATTTTTCTGCTCTTATAGTGTGCTGAGTTTGCCTGAGTATTGGAGCATCAAAAGAGAGTAGGTTGTAACGCCCCGGTTTTTGGAACCCGAGTATATGACTCGTTCTCCAAAAACCCAAGTGTTAGCCTATAAAATTCAGTGTAAATTTGAACTGCTTATCATTAATCAGAGTTAACTGCAAACAAAGCTAGAGTAAACCATGCATTGTATAAAAACATTCCAACTATAATAAAAATCCAAATGTAGTGCCCATACAGGACTTACACAATCCCAAATAACAAAGTTCATTAAACAAAGATAGAAATCTAGCGTCTAATGATGAAGCTCAACATGGGCCGTAGGGACCCCGTTTAGTTCCTCAGCTTCCCGATCTACTTTAACGACCCAATGAATGGCATTAGCTCGCTCTACACTTGCATTAACTGATATGGTTTGATAGCGTCAATGGCTATCGCAGTGAGGAGCACCCTCTAAGATTGCACACTCATCATTCATAATCCAGCATAAGTCACAATATATGAGGAGAGACATATTAAACAATGCAATTAAATCATGATCATATATTCATAAATAAGCTAGTCAACATAATCTCAACACTAAGGAAATGTAATAGAAATCGCAATGCAAGGGGACGTGTCCAGATAGTCAAATAATCAATCTTACAAATTCTATAAAATATCTAAAAGATCTAGCTTTAAACTTCTACTTCACCCGGAAATCATATCGTAAGTGAACACTGCAAGATTGCTAGAAAATCGTTAAGCGAACACCCGCTCCACCCGAAAATCACAATACGACTGAACACCGCAAGATGAAGAGACAACAACATACAAACATCTACTTCACCGGAAAATCATATCGTATGTGAACACTGCAAGATGGCGAGGAAATCGATAAGCGAACACCCGCTTCACCCAAAAATCATGGTACGACTAAACACCGCAAGATGGCTAGGAAATCGTTAAGCGAATACCCCCTCTACTCGGAAATCATAGTACGACTGAACACCGCAAGATGAAGAGACAAGCAACATACAAATTCTAGACCATCCGGAAATCATATCGTACGTGAACATCGCAAGATGGCTAGAAAATTGCTAAGCGAACACCCGCTCCACCCGAAAATCACAATACGACTGAACATCGCAAGATGGCTAGGAAACAACAAGATATGCGAATATAATCATCAAGCTACAAAAGGGCACTAATAATCCATCAAAGCCACGAAGGGCAAATAAATTATCCAAGCCACGTAGGGCAAATATGCGGTCCAAGTAGGGGTGCACATCGAACTAGTAAAATCGTGGAACCGGACCGGAACCGACCAAATGGTCCGATTTGGTCCGGTTCTAAAGTGCACCGGTTCAGGTTCCGGTTCCAAAAATTAAAGAACCGTTTAGTTCTGTTCGGTTCTGGTTTGGGGGTATGTAGAACCGAACCAAACAGTGATCCGAATCGTGGATTCGATCCATGGAACCGAACCGTGGAACCGAACCTGGAACCGTGTGTTTACAATATATTTTAGTTATATATTGGACTCATGATTTATGGTTTACAATGCACCCATTGCTTGCTTTCATAAATGTATTTTTTCACACCATATATCATATTTAAACCATTCATCAAGTGGATCACAACATGAATGGACATGGGCTAAATTATAAACTAGAACATGCAATTGGGCCGGATTATAAAAAGCCCAGAACCGTAGAACTGATCCGGAACTAAACCAGTTTTCACGGCCCGGTTTCTGTTCCAAAAATCCTAGAACTGTAAGGAACGGATCGGTTCCGGTTTCACCCCAGAACTAGACCGAACCGAACCGTGTGCACCCCTAGGTCCAAGCCATGTAAGGCAATATGTGATCCAAGCCATGTAAGACAAATGTATGATCCAAGTCGCGTAAGTCAAATATGGACCCCAAGATGGTAAGCCCTTAACATGTTTCGTTCAGTCCATAAGAAAATCACAAACGACAACATCTAATTAATTAACAAACTCTATAACTTGAGATAGCATGTGGCAACCCAATCATTCATGTTTGCTAACATTAAAGAGACATAACAATTATACGTTACATGAGTCAATCGTGCTACATATTGGCATATTCATATAATGAGATAAGTAAACTATGAAATAACTTAGAGCTACTAACTGTATGGAATAAAGCATCATTTATGTCCAGATTGATGAATTAAGTGGGAAGCTCAAAGGGTGAGTCCTCACCATGAATGAATGTTCCCCTTGATTTGAGATGTTCTTATGAGGTGGATGTAAAGATCTTAAAATCCAAACAATTATAAATTTAATCTTCTAATTCTAACTTACATATAGTCTATAGTTATATAGACCTTATTTTCTACTTACTTTTTGGACAAGGTTGAAAGAAGAAATGTCTTCTAAGGTAAATAGTTGTTGGTTGTACCTGGATGAAATGTTACAAGACACCAGTGAGTCATGACCGAGTCGACTCAGTCGGGATTTTCAACTAACAACTAGTTGAGTTGGTTTTAAGTAATTTACTAACTGCAAGGTTAGATTATTGATCCCCTAGATCTGATGCTTCTAAATTATTTACAGATGACTCCAACATTGGAGTTTACTTGACTTAGTTGGGAAACTGGCCGAGTCAACTCGATACAGAGTGTGTAGTCTGTGCTCAATTGGGCATGCCTAGCCGAATCAGCCCCCAAACGGGCAAACCTGGATCGTCCCATACTAGGCTTTAAGCTCACTGGGACGAGTTGCTTTCCAGGCCCAACTGAGTAAGGGTTTATCTACCTGAAATGAACCTGAGTCACTGACTAAGTAATGACTCGACTCAGTCAATTCTTTCGACTAGTTGCGTGCAGCGCTGTGAAGGTATCTGAGATTAGTTCAAGGTGCTGATCCTTGGTCGGGCAAACCGATCTCAGATATGGATTCAGATCAGGGTTTTCACCTTGAAATGCCAATTTTAGTCACTCAACTCGTGACCGAGTTGGTTGTGAACACAGTCGGCCGAGTAGGTGAAATCCTTCAATAACGGAGAGAGAACCGTCTTGGGTACCTGATCAGGGGCATTGTGTGGATGTTGAAAGGGTCTGGATGTGGCGTGCTCAGCTCTGGGTTCGTCGGAACTTAGAACCACGTCTCCCTGACTCGATCCCGAACGTTGCCTTAAGATGAATCAGACCTGGTTTAGTAGGGCATTGGGTTGGGTCATTAACGAGTCTGATGTAGGGCTGAGACAAGGGATTCGGTTTGGTTTCATTACCTGAACTGGGGCTAGGGACTCGAGCTTGACGAGCAGGGCCTGCAGTGAGTTGGGTCAGCTTTAAATGGGTGGCTCCTGGAAACTCGTTTGGCAGCACCCACTCTCTCTTTCTCCCTTCTTCTTCTCTCTCACTATCTTCTTCCTCTCTCTAAATCTTCTTCACAGCATACGAACGACTCGCTAAGTTGAGTTGCTACCAGGCATGCAACCCGCTCCAGCGACCACACATTCTCTCTCTCTCTCTCTCTCTCTCTCTCTCTCTCTCTCTCTTACTATTCCTTTCCTTTTCTTCCTTGGGATTTTCCCTAACAAAATGGCTGTTTATAGCCTCTCAATTGTTTGGGAGGATAGGCCACTAATCCCTGGGATTAGTCACGGCTTTGCGATTCTAACCCAAACAAGAGCTCGGTTGATTATCAGACACATGCGCATTTTGGTTTGGATGTAGTTAAGCTATCTTGCATTTGCATGATCAGAATCCATCATTACAAAGGGTCATCTGATGTCAGGGGCCACCAACTGGATGACTCAGATCAGCAAATGGGGCCCACTAGAGAATGGTAGGTTTTTCGTTCAAACCAAGAAGATGACTTCCTTGTTAATGGCAAGTTCAGATCAGATGGTTATTCTAATGATCTAATGCATCGGAGGGCGTGGATTTCTCCCACAATCATGTGGGACCCACTGAATGGATGGCGATTAACATCTCTTAAGCATTTTGTTTCAACAGTGGCGGCGGGTGCAACTTCGGTTGGCTATTAAGAAAGCCCTGGTACGAAGGGCTAGGATGGTTTTCAATGAAGGGTTGAGATCCCAAGAGAAGATTTCACGCGGATTGCCAGCATGGAAAGGCGAAGGAATGAAATCCTTTCCATTTTGGAAATGGGTGTGCTTGTAGCCTAATTTGTGGCTGATATTGTGTGTACGTTTGTGTGATCCAATGAGTGAAATTTGCAGGGAATGGTCTCCTTTGAGTCCTCTACAAAATGGACAATTTGGATCATCTCATCAGTGGCCAATGGTGGGCCAAATTCGAGCCAAATGGACGTTGTCTGTTTGAGTTGGCTCGGGCGGGAGAACAAAAGAGAGAGAAATCCTCTCCTTTTTAAGGTAGCGTTGGGTCAGAGCGAGTTGATCGGGTCTCCCGGATCCAGTGCGCTGCAAGCGCACGCACCCCATGTGCACGCGCACTCCAAAGTGGGGCCCATGAGGTGTCCTCGACGGATCTGCCCCGACCATCAAGTTGTGTGGGTTCTGTTAGGACATCTGGTCAAAGGTGGGGTAAATCTAAGGCTTAGGCAGGCCATACTTGATCAATTCAGGTTATCCCATTGATTCCAGTCAATCCAATGGTCGGATTGTTTCTTAGACCTGATCATTGCTGATCCGAGGAATTTAGGAGCCCAAGGACTATCCGCTGAGTGATTTATGGCTGTATTTGAGGCCCAATATCTACAGTGCAATCTTGTATCGTTCATGCCCCATTTCTAATGCTAAGTATTGATGGATTCGATGATCTAAAGTTTAATCATAGGCAATGGATGGTTTGATTTGTTTGTCAAGGAGATTAAAGCTCCACAAGTAGGTCCATATTGAAAATCAATGGATGGATGCACTAATTTATGGTTGGTAATGATCAATCGACAGTCAGATCAATTCTCAACTTGGTCATTAGTGACATTTAGGATTCCTAAGGGAATCTTAGGTGGGATTAGACGATTACCTAAGCATTTATCAGCTGGATTGCATGGTTTTAGTGGAGATTGATCGTTAGGTCGTCAAAGGTGTAGTGGACGGCAGATCCCACAATTTACGACCCAAGATCAACAGTGTATGATTCGATTTTGGGATGACATGATGGCCCATCTTAGAAATTTGTGGATGGATTTGGTGGTGAATTAGTCCATCTTGAAAGACGACAGTTGGATTTAAGGACTAATTCTTATAGTCTAGTCATGTATCATCCCCGCCCGTTTCTAAGGCTGATGATGGATGGATTTTTTATTTTTTTATTTTTTACTGATCTAACAGTCAGATTGTCTCTAGATTTGATATTTAAGTTCCACATGGATTCCTAGTTAATCCTATTAGGGGTGTACATCAGGCCGAACCGAGTCGAACTGGGCTCAACCCGGCCCGGCCCTGTCACCGGGCCAACATGTCCAGCCTGAACTCGGCCCGGTCAGCAATCGGGCGAGTTCGGGCCAATTTCGGACCTTACAGCAAGTTCATGGTTCGGGCGGTGTTCTCACTTCTCTGTCTCAAATTGTTAGGGTAAGAATTTAGAATATATATATATATATATATATATATAATATATATATATATATATATATATATATATATATATGGTCGAGACGGGCCAAGTCGGGGTTTCTAACTGAGTCGGGTCGAAGTGGAGACCTATTCGAACTTGGCCCGAACTCAGTTTCGAGCTGAAGAAAATGGCCCGTCCCGGACCGAACTCAGTCCCAAGTCGGGCTGAGTCGAGCTTTTTCAAGCCGAGTCGAGCGAGTTAACGGGCTAGCCCAGTTCGTGTATAGCCCTAAATCTTATAGGGAACTTAATGGTGCTTTAAGGGTTGATTAGTCAGCTTGTATGTTTTGAGTGTGATTCATCATGTAGGTTATTAAGGATGCAACGAATGGTGGATGGTGTGACTTAAGATATCAGATTTGTGGCACGTGGTGTAGTTTTAGAATGGCGTGATGACTCATCTTGAGAATTTAACAAATGGATAGGTTGGCCTACGGATGAAGATCACCATTAACGATTGGTTAGGCCAGAGTGTGTGAATGTTCACATAAATCGGGATTGCATTTATACTAAGTCAGGTTCTCATGGTAACACCCGAGTACAGAAAAGAATGGAGTGTTACAATGGTGGTCCCCTCCTAGAAATGAACAAAATATAGAAAGAAAGAAAAAGAAGAAAAAAAAAAAAAAAAAAGAGCAAATGTACTCCTACGGTGAAGCCCTACGTATAAGTTCCTTTGGGACAACTTATGTGGAGCCCGCTGGCCTCTCATGAGACAAATATACTTTGTCTAGATGATATGGGTTTTAATTTCAAGTCAATGACCCAAGTTTAAAGACAAAAATCAACACAGATGGACCACGTCGGAGGAAACAATTCAGAATAAATGAACAACGTTAATGCTATTGTGGGCCACTGAGAGCTTTAAAATAAAATGAAAAAACTCCCTCTAAGGTTTCATAGATGACTGATTAAAATGGATGAATCAAATCTCCTAAATAGTGGGCCCAATCCGGGTTTAGTGGGACCTACACTCCCTTTTTGAAAAAGGCTTTTCAATTTCTGAGACAAACAAGTGTCTTGCATTGACATGAGGCCATTCTTGTCCAAAAAAATTTTCAAAAAATGCCCCAGGGCAAAATGAAAAATAAGGTTTAGAGAAGTGAGGCCCAAACTTTGATTTTATCATACCTTAGGGCTATTAGTATACTTTTTTATACACCTTGTTTGTCAATCACATGTGTTTATTTGTCAAGGAGTCGGCTGAGCCCTTGGAAGCTGAAGACTGGAGACACATGAAGATTAGAGCATCAAGGAAGTGAAGAAAACAAGTAAATGAGGTGCCTTGGTGACCCTAACCTTGACCCAAAATAACCATCAAACCTCTAGATGATCCTTACTTTAATAGAAAAACATTGTGTAATCATTCTTTAGCCTTAGGAGCCTTATTAAAACAAGGTAAGATAGGCTATAGAGGTCCTGAGCTACTGGAAATCAAACTGCCCAAACTAACAGACTCAGTGGTGTGCTCGAGCAAAGCTCAATTGACCAAACATGGCAAAAAAAAAAAAAAAAAAAAAAATCCAATAAGCAACTGACTTAGATATGATTTAATTCGAGCACTCAAGGTATGAGCTTAATCGATCGAGGAATCTTCAATTCCTTTCGAGCGACCGAGCTCGATCGATCAAACATGGACAAAATAGTCCAACGAGTTCTCTGAATTATTTTCGGACTAGCTTAATCGATCAAGAGTCGGACTTGATCAATCGAGCCTAACTGTTAGATATCCATTGGAGCCTTTTTGTTATATATATTGCATTTATATCTTTGGGCAAATGATGAATTTTTGTATTTTAAAGATACTAGTGCATCCCGAGCTCTTTTAAACCTCTCAAGCTCTATCCTAATGAGATCCATACTCTCTTCTTAGTGATTATTCACTCTCTAATGAGCATTACAAACTCCTCTACAAGAAGATTATGATCCTAAATTTTTTAGAGTTTAGACATCGATTCTATTAGAAAATCTCTAGTGTCTATCAACATCTACAGTGTCCATCAAGGTAATCCCCATGATTTCAACTTTCCATTAGTTGTAAGATATTCCATCCAATTCTCATTACATTGGTCACTTCAAAGGAGCATCGCATGTAAGGTGTTTGATCTTGGAGCTGAAGCATTGACAACACATCAGCATCAATGATCGAGTGAGCAATTAAGGAGCTAATTCAATTATGAGAGAGCTTTGAAGAAGCAACTCAAGCACGACAAGCAACTCAAGCACGACACATCAAAGAGGCTCAATTCGACAAGTGTCATTTAGTGAGTCCATACTCTCTTTCCTTATATAAGATTAAGGTAAGAGTTTGTAACCCAAACTCGATAGGTTCTTGTGTAGGACATAGGCTCTTATATATAGCCGGATTCATTGGACGCGGGTGTGTACGTGTTAGTCTTCGTGAGAGCCTCCAACGGGAGTAAACATAGGTCCTTAGACTATGAACGAGGTTATTGGTTAGCTGATAAAAACTAACTAAAGTCTCTTGCGGAAGCCTTTGACGGGAGTGTACGTTAGGTCATTTTATAGGGTTGTCGAGGTTATAGGTGAACCTGATTTAAAATCTCCGATAGTGAAATCCGGTATATTCATGGGTTGAGTGCATCCGCTGGTAGTGGAGTAAGAAAATCGAACCACTATATATGCTTAAGTTTGGGATTGTCTTTTGAGCAATTGTTTAATTATGCTTATGTGATTTATTAGTAAATTATATGTATGCATGATTAGATGAATACTATGGATTAATAGTTAGCATATCCCATACACACATGTACACTATCATTTATAGACTAAATGTTTAAATGACATATTTATTATAATCTATGTTAATGGACCTATAATTGGCTTGTAAGTCTTAATGTTAAATTGTTTTACTTGGTTTATATTGACATATTAGTTTAAGGAAGCAATTATGTATTTAATAGATAAATATTTTATTTGGTACTAATCACCCTCTATAGGACATAGACTTCATTTTATAGTTTCGCCAAGCTTCTACGCATAAACGTGGTATCCTTTACCACGTGTAATTTTAAGGGTCATTATATATATATATATATATATATATATATATATATATATATATATATATATATATATATATACATGCCACCATTGCTTAGGTGCACCTCCCGCCTCACCCAACACAATGTCTGATTGTGCAGCCCATCTTAATGTATGTACTATATATCCATGTCATCCATCCATTTTTCCAACTCATTTAAGGCATGATTTAAAAAATGAAATTGATGAAAATCTCATGTGGGCTATAATATAGGAAACTATGGTGATTGAACATCTACTAATTGAAACTTCCTGAGGCCCACATAATATTTATTTGCCATCCAACTTGTTGATAAGGTCACGTAGACCTAAATGATGGAAATAAAAAAGTTATCCTCTTGATCCAAAACTTCTGTAGCCACAAAAAGATTTTAATGGTCTTTCACCCCATTTCTTATTGAGTAGTCAATAGAGATTCTGATCGGCTTCAGTTTTTGAGCTCATGTCTTAAAATAAGCTGCCAAAACGAATAAACAACATGGATGTAAAACAAATACATCAAGGTGGGCCCCACCGGCTCCTCACCTAAACAGGCCAATTGAATGAGAATTATTCATTGGTTAGTTTTTTAAACCGTCCATTTTTTTCAACATGTGCGGCCCACCTGATAATTGGACTGCATACTAATTTTAGATAAAGGAATCTAAACAGTGAGACCAATCTGATGATAGGTTTAGATTTCTCACAGTCGTTGGATCTCTGCCTACGAAGATGAGCCAACAATTACAAAGGAGACATAGTAACCACGCGAGATATGATTGAACAATTGCCAAGGAGGCACATTAACCGCATGTTTGAAAGTTATATGGTTCCATAGGGCATGGCTTCAGTGGATTCCTGATTATGAGGCCTCTCATCAATGCCATCCATCCATCTTGACCGTTCATTCTAGGGCATGATCCAAAAAATGAAGTAGATCCAACTCTCAATGAACTAAGCCATAAGAAACAGTGGTGATTAGCCATTAAAATTTTCTTATGAGCCACAAAAGTTTTGGATGAGCCACAAAAGTTTTGGATCAACTGATATTTGTGTGGTCCTTTCATCCAGGTCTTTGTGATCTTATCAATATGTTAGATGACAAATAAATAATCTAGTGGCCCCCGAGAAATTTATAACGGTCGATATTCAATCACCACTGTTTCCAATGGTGTGGTCTGCCTAAGATTTGAATCTGCTATTGTTTTGAGATCATTCCCTAAAATGAGCTCTTAAAATGGATGGACGGTATCGATGTAAGGCACATACATCATGGTGGGCCCTACAACAAGGATACTTAGGATCCATCGAAGCCCACTTCTAACAAAAATCTAGTGGTCAATCAATTCCTACCGTGTCTATGCCAACTTGCCATTAATACTTAATTCCATCCACACCGTTGATAAAATATCCAAATATGCACGGCCCACCTGATAATTTGACTGCTGCTACTTTCAGTAGAAGTAATCTAAACTGGGCCCAGTATGATGACATGCACCTATATTTCCGGAAGCGGATTGGCTGGTGTACAACACACCAGCTATATAGCTGCTGTAGATACGTGTCGCGCGAAGACGAGCGCCAACGCTCCTCGAGCTCCGTGTGTACGAACGGTTCAAAGGAGATCAAAGTTGCATGGACCCTACAATGATGCATTTACTATATCCACACCGTTCATACATTTTTCGAGATCATTTTAGAGCATTATTAAAAAAAAAATTGAATCATATTGAAATTTCAAATGGACCGCACCAAAAATAGCAGCGAGGGTAATGATTTTTACCGTTAAAAAATTCGTAGGGCCCACCGTAACGTTTATTTTCCATCCAATCTGTTAATAAGGTCAAAAATACATGGATGAAGAGGAAAAACAAATTTCATATTGATCTGAAACTTCCGTGACCCCAAAAGGGTTTCAATGGTAAATGTTCAATCTTCGACTGCATTTTGAAGTGTGGACCACTTGATTTAAATATTTGTCTTATTTTTCGGTTCAAGCATTAATACAAGATCGTCAAATAGATATAAGGTTTGGATATAACACATACCTCATTATGGGACCTACAGAACTTGCTCACGTAAATATAGCGGCTATATAGCTGATTTGCGGTACACCAGCCAATCCACTTCCTATATTTCCATGTGTGAACGGAAGCAAACGGTGCTTTGACGTGAAAGGAGCCAAACGGTGCTTTGACCAGACGGCAATATATAGCCACCATTGTAGAATGGAAGGGAGAGAGAGCGTGACACGTAGGCGCATGGGCGGCCTAACATGGAAAGAATGAGTTCAGACGCAACGAATCCACGTCATCGTGCGTCGGCGGGACGCGGATTGCGTCCTACCCCCGCCCGTCTCTAGCCTCGAACGGGCCGTTCTGTGGGCGGGTCCACCGTGATGTATCCGTTTATCTAAGCCGTTCATCCCTTTTCTCATATTATTTTAGGGCATTAACACAAAAATGAGTCATATCCAACGCTCAAATGGACCACACCACAGATGGTTCATGCATTTAATGCAACTGGCATTTAACGCTCAGTGCATTTAATGCAATCAAGCTTATTATTTGGTGTGATCCACTTGAGCGTTGGATCTGTGTCATTGTTTCGTTCATACCTTATAATTATCTTCGAGAAGGGAAGGACGGCTTGGATAAACAGTTACATCACGGTGGGCCCACCCACAGAACTGCCCGTTCGGGCTAGATACGGGCGGGGGTAGGACGCAATCCGCGTCCGCGTGGGCGGTCGTATTTCGGCCAGATGGTCAGTCAAGAACATACGTGGGCTAAAGAAGGGAAAGAGTTGGGATAGGGACACGTCTGTCCATTTAAGACTTTCAAATTGTTTGCAGTGTGTGTATGCCATATAAATCATTTATTTACTGGCTCACAAAAATGAAGAGATAAACTAACAATCTAAGTAATTTTAAAACGTATGTGAGATGGATTACCTGACTTTAGAGATTTTAAGCATAATTTTACATCCTTCTCAATGGATTGGCTAACCTAGATTTGGGGCACGTATTGTGTATTACTCCCATGAGATATATTTAGAGATGGACGGTCCGGTCAGGGGCTCTGTAAGGTCCAATGTGATCTGCTGGAGCCGTGCGGAAGTAAATTCAAATTTTAAATAATAAGACGAAATCAAACGAAAACAAAATGCACATGGAATACGCAAATTTTATGTTAAAAAAAAAAAATTATGCAAAAAAATCACGGCATAAAATGATAAACAATCTACTATGAAAGTAATATTATAAGATATGGATGGACTTACTGATCTGAACAATCTCTAAAATTCTTCTTGAAAATCCTAGCAATACTCTTGAACATTTAGAAACATCTTAAAGAACCATAATGATACTCTAATCCCGATTATACCCGGTATTTATAACACCACAATCAGTATATGAAACAAATCACATACTTACGCAATCTGCGTGTGACTTCGATGGGACCCTCGATAGCATCGACAACCATCGAAGACCAATCGATGACATCGAATCCACTTTCGATGTCATCGATTGGCAACTCCGAAACTGTCTTGCAATTAACCAGGATATATATTTTTTAAATTTTCTTGATGGAATTGAACATCTGTCGATGGCATGGACATAGGCTTAATGGAATCGAGTGGTCTGTTGATGACTTTGACAGACTCTGTGACAAACATATTTAAGGCATTGACAAATGACAACATAATTTGTATTTTATTCAGGCTACCCAACAATCTTGACATATCATTTTGGGACATGGCCCCCAAAAGGAGATAGATCAAAGGCTTGAGTGGACCATATCACATAAACAGGGTAGCGTTAAAACCTTTCTAAGCCTCACCTTGAGGTTTATTTGCCATCTAATTTGATCATAAAGACTTATAGACCTAGATGAGATGAAAACAAAAATATCAGCTTAATCCAAAACTTTAGTGGCCCCTAAAAAGTTTTCAACAATATGCATTTAATCTCCACCATTTTTTGTGGCGTGGTCTACTTGAGTTTTCTATCTACCTCCTTTTTGAGCTCATCACCTAAAGAGGTCTATTTAAATGGATGGATATCTATTGGTTGGTCTACAAAGCCTTGACAGAATCATCCTTAATTTGTAGTTAGGTTATGGTGGGGATAATACCCATTCGGCCTCCTCATATTTGCATACATCGATGTTCCTAATCCAATGCCCACAAAAAGTAGTAGGGACATGCCACCGTGATGTATGTATTTTATCAGGGCATCAGACATCCGTTTTGTCAGCCCATCTTAGGGCATGAGGCTGAAATGATGCAATTTGGCTAGTTACCCCAACACTAACCAGCTAGTTGGTGGTAAAGCAATGTGGGAAATGAGTTCGAAAATGAAGCAGATCCAAATATCAGGTGGATCATATTACAATAAAATAATGTTAACTAAATGTCCATAATTAAAAACTTTCAACGGCCCACTATAAAGTTTATTTGCCATTAAACAAGTTGATAAGGTCACGCAAACTTAGATGAAGGGAAAACACAAATATCAACTTGATCGAAAACTTGACCACAAAAAGTTTCAATGGTAAGCATTCAATCCCTACTATATCTTGTAGTGTAGTTCCACTTGATAATTGAATCCGACTCATTTTTAGCTCATGCCCTACAGTGAGTAGGTAAAATAATTGGACGGTATAGATAAAATACATACATCATGGTGCGGTCTACAGCTTTGATACCTGTGCTAGTGGGCTGGTGGGGTTGCTAGCTAAGTCGGGTTAGCCAAAATTGAAGCGTATCGAAAGCTCTAAGCATACCACATTAGTAGAGATTAAAATCCCACTGGTAAAACATTCTTAATGCTCTCAAGTTTTGGATCAAGCTACTATTTGTGTTTCTATTGGTCTAAGTTTGTGTGACCTTATGAATAGGTTGGAAGGCATATAAACATCAGGCGGCTTCAGGAGAGCTTTCGCTCTGACATCATCATTCTCACTATTTTCCAGTGGCATGGATCACTTGAGCTTTAGATATGTTTTAAATTCGAGCTCATGTCCTAAATAAATTGACAAAATGGATGGACGGCTGGGACCATGAAAGTCAGTAGGGCAATGTCACCAAAGTGCCTAGGATACCTCCTTTCACCCAAGCTTTATGGATCCATTACCAGTTATGCGCAACAGCAATGCCCATGTATTTAAGAATGTGGGGCCCACCATGATGTATCTGCTGTATATACACATCATCCATTTGTTTTTCCATCTTATTTATCTTCTTTAGTTTTTGGGCATGTCCTAAAATGAGCAGGCAAAACAAATGAACAACATAGTTATAAAACACGCATCATGGTGGCCCCAAAGTCATGGATCCGCTAAAGCCCTACCCTAAACATGAATCATATAATTTGCTAACCTTATTTTCACCCTACATGCAAATGATCATCTACATAAAATTAAAATGAAATATGAAAAAGCTCAAATAGTCCAAACAAATGGAAATGATATAAACATTGGCCTACGTTTAGGCATCGTGGGCTAAGATTGTCGATAGGCAACGGTGTATTGACGTGTTGGATTTCATAGGGCCCAATGTGATATATGTGTTTTATATTTCCATTGTCCATTCATTTTCGAACTCATTTTACGGCTTGAACCTCAGAATGAGGCACCTATAAAACTCAAGTGAACCGCAACACATAAACTATGAGAATAATCACACCTACCATTAAAACCTTTGTAGGGCCCACCCTAATTTTTACTTGTCATTGCACCTGTTGATAAGACCACTAACCTGGATGAAGGGAAAACACAAATATCAAGCTAGTCCAAAATGAAAACACTTAGATCCAAGATTTTTGTTGCCCCAAGAAGCTTTTAATGGTGGGCATTCAATCACCAAAGGAAGTAACCACTGTTTCATGTGGTGTGGTCCACTTGAACTTCAGATTTACTTCATTTTTTGTTCAGTGCCTTAAGATAAGTGAAAAAAAATGAATGGACGGTCTGGATATAAAACAAGTTGGTCACGTAAGGCCAAAGGTACCCAATACTAGGGCTAAAAGTCGGGCGGGTTGGGTTGGTGCTCAATTCTAGCCCAACCCAAGGTTCTTGTACTTCAACTAAAACCCAACCCAACCTTGGGTTGGGAATTCTCAACCCATGCCCAACCCAAGTAGGTTCAGTTAGGTTGGTCAGGTTGGTCGGTTGGATACATGATAATACTTTTATTATTAGATTAGTTTATTGTATCTCAATACACGTCTTATTTTTTGTATCTATAGTTTTATTAATTATATATATAGTTATTTATAATAAAGAGCTTTATTTTATTTTATTTTCTAAACAAACAAGCTAAGATATAAGACAACTATTTCTTTAAAAGTCTTTGGGTAGCACACAATCTATTTGGAAGAGAAAAATTGGGCATATCTCATTAACTTGAGTCATCGAAAATGATGTGGGCCAGTGAGACCCACCAACACTGGAATTTCTTATGCCTTCAACACAAACAATCCATACTCAATTATAATTAATTACTAACTTATATATTGATCGGTTGTGTTGGGTCAGATAACCCAAGGCCTTGAACCGAGTGTGACCCAAGTTTTACCGGGTTGGTGTTTATATAACCCAAGCGTTATCAAACTTGATATGTCCTGCCCGAGCCCAACCCAATGTTGAGGCACTCACAAGTCAGTCGGGTTGAACCTACCCAAGTTTCGGCCCTACCCAATACATCAACACACCACCAATGGGGGTGATGTCGGAAAGACCACCTGATCTGCGTCGGTTGGACGACTGAGCTTTTGATGAGGTTGATTTTTGTATCTTCCCCTCATCCTTGTGATTTACGCTCGATGGACAGGTTAGACATAGACGCACGTGCAAACATCATCCAGCGTTAAGTGGTATAAGAAGCCATGTGGGTCCTGCCATGATATATGTGTTTTATCCGTACCGTCTAACCATTTTTAAATCTCATTTCAGGGCCTGAGTCGAAACATTAGGTAGATTCAAATCTCAGGTGGATCATACCGTATGAAATAGTTGGGATTAAATGCCCAATGATGAAATTCTTTAAGGGCCACATAAGTCATGGATCAAGCTGATATTTGTTTGTTCACTTCATTCAGGTTTGTCTGACCTTATTAACAGGTTGGATGGAAAATAAACGTTACATTGAGCCCTAGGAAAATTTTAACGGTGGACATTCAATCGATATCGTTTCTTGTGGCGTGGTCCACCTAAGATTTGGATCTGCCTAGTTTTCGGACACATGCCCTAAAATGAGCTATAAAAATGAATGGACGGCGTGGATAAAATAGATTCATGATGGTGAGTCCAACAAAGCTTTGACTCAGCTAGCTGGCTCTAGTTGGTCACTTGCCATTAACCAAGCTGGTCCTGGTTATTGTCCCATCCCCATTGTTTTCTTTCGTGGGGTCCACATAATTTGTAGATCTGGCTGAGTTCAGGTCCTAGCTCCTAGCATCAAGGAGTGCACCTGATGGACGGACTGGATTTCACATGTACCACATGATGGGCCATCGAGCCTGGAAGTTTTACTGGCCAATGGCTAGTGGTCGGTGCTCTGTGGGCCCTACCATGACGTATGAATTCTATCCATGCCGTTCATCTATTTTTCCAGATCATTTTATTATATGAGACAAAAAATGAGATATATCAAAATCTCAACTGGACCACATTACAAGAAAAAGTGTTGAATTAGCGTGGACTATTAAAAACTTTTTAGGGGCCATAAAAGTTTGGATCAAGCTGATGTTTGTTTTTCCCTTCATCTAGGCCTGTATGACCTAATCAACAGATTGGATGTCAAATAAACAGTACAGTGGGCCTTAGGAGGATTTTAATGGTGGATATCCAATCACTATTGTTTTCCTGTGGTGTGGTCCACCCAAGATTTATATCCCTCTCATTTTATGGATCAAGCCCTAAAATGATCCGTAAAAATGGATGAACAGAATGGATGAAACACATACATCATCGTGGAGCCCACAGATCACCGACCATCAGCCGCGGGGCTGGTGGCAGGGGAGTAGCCAATCCGTTTCCGTTTTACGCGCTTGTTGCACAGGGACGGGGCTCGGTGGATCGTAATGCACGAAGGTTGGTGGATTACTAATTGTGGGGCCTATCTTGATGTCTTTTAATTAAATCCAAGCCTTCCATACGTTTTTAAAAATAATTTTATATAATAAAACAAAAATTAAATAGATCAATATATCATGTGGGCCACACCACAAGAAATGGTGTTGATTGAATACTTACCATTAAAAACTTCTTGGGGGCCATTGGAATGTTTATTTTCCATCCAACCTGTTTATGAGGTACAAAAAAAAACTACACGAAGGTTCCAAAGAAATATCAGAATGATCCAAAACTTTTGTGGACCACAAGAAGTTTTTAATGGTTAATCAGCACTGTTTCCAATGATATGGTCCACCTGAGATTTGGATCTACTTCATTTT
>JAJHSJ010000008.1:10975159-11041346 GCA_021015155.1 Magnolia officinalis
CCACGACGGTCGTAGGTGGTCTACGACCAGTCGTAGGTGAGCTACGACCAATCGTAGGAGGCTAAGACCAGTCCTGAAATTTCCAGGACTAGTCGTAGGTTACGCAGTTTGTTCCGCGATTTTGCGCGAAACTGCGGATTTGAGTCCTTTCGCAACAAGGATGCGGAAGGAAGTTTCCTAAACTATAAAAAGGGGTACCTAGGGCTTTCTAGGTAATGCAAGAGGGTTTCCTAAAGCTTTGCAAGGGATTTGCTAAAGGGTTTAGGGCTATCAAAGGTGTGAGAGAAAGGGAAGAGAGAGAGGAAGCTTATAGAAGGGAGAGTTCTGCTCGTGGAGGCTCTACTTTGCAATCTACATCTCAGCGCTTCTATGTCCTCGTAATCGGTTAGATCTCTCCGTTTTTCTTTGTTTTCTCTTATTGTTTATCCACTCCTGCGTGAGTGAAGAAGATTGTAACGTTCTACTTCATAGTGGATTGTTGATCTGGACGAGGTCCCGTGGTTTTTACCTCTTTGAGGGTTTTCCACGTAAAAATCTCTTGTGTGGTGTGTGATTGATGCTTTGATTTATTTCATTGCTTTATTATCCATAATTCTGGTTTGTTTCGGGAGGCTAGATCCTAAGGTTTGTGCAAGGCCCCCCAACAAAGTGGTATCAGAGCTAAGTTCATTGAACGGGTAAGGATCGGTTTTGAATTATGGAAGGTGGCTCAAGGATGATCAGCCTCAATGGTTCTAACTGGACCATATGGAAGGCTAAGATGGAGGACTTGCTTTATTGCAAGGACCTATATTCTCCAATCTCAGGCATATCAGCAAAATCCAAGGATATGACTGATGATGATTGGAAGAAGATGACCGAAAGGCGGTGGGGTTTATTAGACAATGGTTGGATGATTCTGTGTTCCACCATGTGTCTACGGAAACCTCAGCCGAAAGCCTATGGCTAAAATTACAAGGGCTGTATGAGAGGAAGACAACGGTAATAAGATATTTCTGATAAGGCGACTTGTGAATCTCAAGTTCAAGGATGGTGGTTCTGTGGCCGAGCACATGAATGAGGTCAGCAATATAGTGAACCAACTCACCTCTATGAAGATGGTCCTGGATGATGAATTGCAGGCTTTACTATTGCTTAGTTCATTGCCTGACAGTTGGGAGACATTGGTGGTGTCTCTAAGTAACTCGCGCCAGACGGAAAGATATCCATGGAACAGGTAACTAGCTGTCTCTTTAATGAAGAGACAAGGAGGAAGTCTCAGGGGTCTACTCAGCAAGAGGCTCTTGTGACACAGGAACGGGGGAGAGGAAAGAACAGGAAGGGCGGGAAGGCCCGAGATAAATCAAGAGGCAAGTCGAGCAACAGAAAAGATGTTGAATGCTGGAATTGTGGCAAGAAGGGCCACTATAAGCATGAATGTCGTAAGAACGACAAGAAAGGAAAAGGGAAGGAAGATGAATCAGATTCCACTGCGGTCGCTTCAGATGGCGACGTGGTATTATTCTTTCAGCAGATCATGATGTGTGTCTCACAGACGAGTCAGGACACCGATTGGGTGATTGACTCGGGAGCTTCTTTTCATGCGACTCCGCCACAGGGACTTCTTCACAAGCTACAAGTCAAGCGACTTATGGGACCGTGAGGATGGGAAATTCTGGCGTATCAAAGATCGTGGGAGTTGGTGATATTTGTGTGAAAACTGATGTGGGCTGCACATTGGTTCTCAGGATGTGAGGCATATCCCAGACCTTCGCCTCAACTTGATGTCGACGGGAAGGCTGGATGATGATGGCTATGAAAGCCGGTTCGCTGGTGGGCGCTGGAAGCTCATCAAGGGTTCGTTGATCGTAGCCAGAGGAAAGAAGTGTTGCACCCTGTACAAGGCAAGTGTCAGTGTATGCAAGGGTGGGTTGAACGCAGCGGAAGATTCAGCTATTGACATGTGGCACAGGCGTCTAGGCCACATGAGTGAAAAAGGGCTTCAGGTACTAGCAAAGAAGCAGCTCCTTCAGACGTGACAGGTATGCCTCTTAAAACCTGTCTTGATTGTTTATCAGGGAAACAACATAGAGTTTCATTTGTTAAAACTGCTTCTCATGTTAATAAAGTGCATGCATTAGATTTGGTTTATTCTGATGTTTGTGGTCCTATGAGGACAAAAACCTTGGGTGGGGCATTGTATTTTGTTACTTTTATAGATGATGCATCTAGTCTAGGAGGGTTTGGGTTTATGCTTTGAAATCCAAGGACGAGGTCTTTGGTGTGTTTAAATTGTTTCATGCTATGGTCGAGAGAGAGACAGGTAGACCATTGAAGTGCATCCGCACTGACAATGGTGGTGAATACATTGGCGACTTTCACGAGTACTGCAAGTCCCAGGGTATACGGCATGAACAGACGGTTCCCAAGACCCCCCAGCATAATGGTGTAGCTGAGCGAATGAATCGCACCATTGTTGAGAGAATCAGATGCATGTTATCCCATGCGAAGTTGCCCAAGACGTTCTGGGGAGAAGCAATGCGCACGGCTGTGTATTTGATAAACAGGTCTCCATCAAACCCCGTTGAATGGAGAAGTACCTGAGAAGGTGTGGACTGGACAGGATCCATCGTACAGTCATCAGGGTTTTGGATGCAGGGCATCCGTTCACGTACCAAAGGACGAGAAGTCCAAGCTCGATATGAAGATCAGGCAGTGTGTGTTCTTAGGGTATGGTGATGAAAAATTCGGTTACAGGTTATGGGATCCGACCGAGAAGAAGCTCGCCAGGAGTAGAGATGTGGTTTTCTTTGAAGATCAGTGTATCGAAGACATTGGTAAGCCAGAGAAGAACCAGCCTAGTTCAGGTGAGCTAGAGGACATGGATCCGATTACTCCTCCCGTGGTGCCTGATGACGGGGGAGTACAGCAAGGTGCAGAGGACGAGGGAGTTCCTTCAGAAGATGGACCAGGGGAGCAGCCCCCACTTGATCCACCTGTTGAGCCACAGGTGAGGAGGTCATCTAGGGACAGACAGTCGTCCAAGAGGTACTCGCCCCGCATGAGTACATTATGCTAACCGATGGGGGAGAGCCAGAAGATTATTCTGAGGCCTAGCCGACGAGCATAAGGAGGAGTGGTTGAAAGCTATGCAAGAGGAGATGGAATCCTTGCATAAGAACCACACCTATGACATGGTGAAATTGCCTAAGGGCAAGAAAGCTTTGAGCAACAAGTGGGTGTTCAGAAAGAAGGTTGAGCAGAAGAATTCACAGACGAGTTCAAGGCCAGACTTGTGGTGAAAGGGTTTGGTCAGAGGAAAGGCATAGACTTCGAGGAGATATTCTCACCAGTGGTGAAGATGACATCCATACGGGTGTTGCTTGGGTTGGCGGCTAGCATGGATCTGGAGATAGAGCAGTTAGATGTTAAAACTGCCTTTCTCCATGGTGACCTGGAAGAAGAGATCTACATGCACCAACCAGAGGGTTCGAAGTCAAGGGCAAGGAGCATATGGTGTGTAGGCTGAGGAAGAGCTTGTATGGGCTGAAACAAGCTCCACGCAATGGTACAAGAAGTTCGACTCGTTATGTTGAAACATGGGTATGACAGAACGGAGTCGGACCACTGTGTGTTCACGCGGAAGTTCTCAGATGGTGATTTCTTAGTTCTGCTCTTATACGTTGATGACATGCTCATCATGGGAAAAGACATCAAGAAGATCGACAGGCTGAAACAGGAGTTGGGCAAGTCTTTTGCGATGAAAGACTTGGGCCCGGCTAAACAGATCCTAGGAATGGAGATAACCCGTGACAGAAGCAGCAGAAGCTTTGGCTGTCACAAGAGCGGTATATTGAGAAAGTCCTAGAGCGGTTCAATATGAATGCAGCGAAGCCGGTCAGTACTCCACTGGATGGTCACTTCAGATTGAGCGACAGACAGTGTCCCAAGACGAAGACAGAGGTGGAAGAGATGCAGAAGATACCCTACGCGTCAGCTGTAGGAAGTTTGATGTATGCTATGGTGTGTACACGCCCAGACATAGCATATGCGGTTGGTGTTGTCAGCCGGTATCTTGCCAATCCTGGCAAAGAGCATTGGGCAGCGGTAAAGTGGATACTGAGGTATCTAAGAGGCTCATCCAGGTTGAGCCTATGCTATGGTGACGGTAAACCTGTGTTAGAGGGCTACACAGATGCAGATATGGCAGGTGACATAGACTCCAGGAAGTCTACATCGGGGTTCATGTTCACGTTTGCAGGGGGAGCAGTCTCTGGCAGAGCAAGCTACAGAAGGTCGTAGCATTGTCGACGACAGAGGCCGAGTATATTGCAGTCACAGAGGCATGTAAAGAGATGCTTTGGATGAAGAGGTTCCTACAGGAACTTAGCCTAAAGCAGGAGGAGCACGTGGTCTATTGCGATAGTCAGAGTGCTATACACTTGAGCAAGAATCCAAGTCAGCATTCCAAGTCGAAGCACATAAAGATTCGGTATCACTGGATCAGAGATACTTTGGAACAAAAGGTGTTACAGCTTGAGAAGGTCCACACGGACGATAATGGGTCAAACATGATGACCAAGGCTTTGCTCAAAGGCAAGTTTGAGGTTTGTAGAAACCTGGCTAGCTTGAAGAAGGTGGATCCCTCCCGGGTCAAAAAGGGGGAGATTTGATGGAGTTTTTTGCCTCGTGCTCTACCGGTCGAGGGCTGGTACGACCAGTCGTGGGAGTCGAGTCGTAGCTCGACTCAAAGTCCAGCGAGTTCGGACTATTTTTCTCCGGAGTTCTCGACCGGTCGTAGGTGACCCACGACCGGTCGTAGGTGGTCTACGACCAGTCATAGGTGAGTTACGACCAATCGTAGGAGAATAAGACCAGTCCTGAAATTTCGAGGACTAGTTGTAGGTTACGCAGTTTGTTCCGCGATTTTGCGCGAAACTGCGGATTTGAGTCCTTTCGCAACAAGGATGCGGAAGGAAGTTTCCTAAACTATAAAAAGGGATACCTAGGGCTTTTCTAGGTAATGCAAAAGGGTTTCCTAAAGCTTTGCAAGGGATTTGGTAAAGGGTTTAGGGCTATCAAAGGTGTGAGAGAAAGGGAAAGAGAGAGAGGAAGCTTATAGAAGGGAGGTTCTGCTCGTGGAGGCTATCTACTTTGCAATCTACATCTCAGCGCTTCTATGTCCTCGTAATCGGTTAGATCTCTCCGTTTTTCTTTGTTTTCTTATTGTTTATCCACTCCTGCGTGAGTGAAGAAGATTGTAACGTTCTACTTCATAGTGGATTGTTGATCTGACGAGGTCCCGTGGTTTTTACCTCTTTGAGGGTTTTCCACGTAAAAAATCTCTTGTGTGGGTGTGATTGATGCTTTGATTTATTTCATTGCTTTATTATCCATAATTCTGGTTTGTTTCGGGAGGCTAGATCCTAAGGTTTGTGCAAGGCCCCCACAAAATGTAGGTTTATGTAAGGATAATAGTAGCACTTTGGGTCTTCTTTTTGTTTGTGTATCAATTGTGCCCTTGTTCCCCTCCCCCCAATGTTGTTTTTAGTTTTATTTTTTTGCATTGGGTATTAATGGTGGGAGTTTGGGAAAAGGAGGAGAGTGTGGTGGGTCCTCTTTGTGAAAGATTTGTGTCATTTTCATGTCAAAGTGGGGTTTTTAGCCCATCAATGTGGATCGTTGATGGGACACTGCGATCACATATGGCGGTTTGTGGATCGCCGATGGATATTGGGATTTCAATATATCGTTGATGGAGGATCTGTGGAGTATTGGGATCTCACTTGGATCATCGATGGGGTCTATGGATCGCCGATGTGCATTGGGATCATACTTGGATTGTCAATGGGTTTGTAAATCACCGATGGACATTGGGATCTCACTTAGGTCGATGATGGGGTTTGTGGTTGTCGACGAGCATTGGGATCTCACTTGGATCACTGATGGGGTCTATGGATCGCCGATGGGTATTGGGATCAAACTTGGATCGTTGATGGACATTGGGATCGCAGATGGATCATTTGGATCACACCTACTTCACTCTGAATCGCACCTAGACAGTGGGATCGCCTATGAGACACCGTGGATGACATATGGGTGCTCTAGAAATGTACAACAAAAATCCTTAGACTAAGCTCAACAGTGATCCTCTTGAAAATCCACAATGAAGATCCTTGGATTGAGCTCACCGGTGATCCAGTTGGAAATGCACAATAGAGATCTTCGGACAGCTCAACAATGATCTTGTTGAACATGCATAATGGAGATCATTGGATTAAGCTCAACAAAGATCCCTGTATTTAGCCTGATAAGATTTGATTACGATGTGTATTCTTTCGTATTTATTCTTCATTTTACTAATTATGTTAACTTGTATGTTAATTTATAGGGTGAAATCCTAAAATTTAGGAAAATCATCTCATTTGATTGTCTTCAGCATCTTAGAAAGACCGAAATACCAATAATTGTGCCTAGTGAAAATAAAGATAAGATTGAGACTGAAGTGGAGAAAGTAAAGGAAGATAAGGTGGAGGTTGAATTGAAGTAAAGGTACTAGGAAGCACTCCGGATGTCCTAATCACATTGAAGAGAAAGAAGATAACCTCAAAACCAACCACAAGAAAATGATTGTTCGGAAAGATGAAGAAAAATAATTAGTATAGGAATTTCACTTTTTTTTTTTATGATTGTATACTTTATTTACTTATAAATGTCACTCGAAAGCAAATTGTATATATGAGTATTGTGTATTTTTTTATGGTATTAATATAATTATTTTTTTTCTTTTATTATAGTTCTTACATTTTAATGAGTGTTGAATAAATTTGGATGAAAGTCTCACATCAGGAGCGTAGTTAGGGACTATGGATCACATCGGTGATCCTAATGGCCCAAGTGAGATCCTAGTGCCCCAAGTAAAATGATTTCAAATTCATTTGAAAGTTTATCAAATTATCCTTCTAACGAGCAAAAGATCGCCAATTAGATCTGTAACGGGGGAGTTATGGCCATTTTCGTGGGATCGGCTATCCACAATGTCTTGTCAGTGATCCAGTGTTCCATCGATGATCCACAATGTTCCATCGGCGATCTAGCGTCCTATCGGCAATCCACAATGTCCCATCAGTGATCCAATGTCTATTAGCGATCCACTATCCTATCGGTGATTCACAATGTTCCATCAGTGATCCACACCAAAACGATCATAACTCCCTCGCTATTGGTCTGATTGAGGTGATCTCATGCTCGTTGGAAAGATAATTAGATGAAATTTGAAATGACTTTGGAATCTTATCATTTAGACACCATTTGGCAGTCCAAAAGTGAGCCCAAAGTCCATAATAACATGGATCACACTTGGAAATAAGAGCAAGGGTAATCCCACAAAAATGGTCATAACTCCCTCAATTACAACATTCATCTACTTCTTCAAATCCAAAATCCAAATCCATTTTCATCTATTACAACATTCATCAATTACAACATTCACTCATTACAGCATTCATCCACTTCTTCAAATCCAAAATCCAAATACATCTTCATCCATTACAACATTCATCCACTTCTTCAAATTCAAAATCAAAATCCATCTTCATCCATCACAACATTCATCCACTTCTTCAAATCCAAAATCCAAATCCATCTCTATCCATTACAACATTCATCCACCTCTTTAAATCTAAAATCCAAATCCATCTTCATCTATTATAACATTCATCAATTACATCATATATATATATATATATATATATATATATATAAGAATAATTAAATTAACAACATTTTAGAAAAAAAATCACAATACATTTACATACATTTGGCCATCCGAATGACACATACTAATGATTTCAAAACTCATGAATATAGAAAGTGAAATTCCTATACTAGTTTGGTTTTGGGCTTCCTTTTGGTTTCCTCTTTTGGAAAAAGAATCTTTGTGTGGTTGGCCTCCCTATTGAGTGGTTTTGAGGCTGACATTTTTTTACATCATTTTAATGGGAACAACCACCCTACTCTCCAGTACTTGTACCTCCTTTTCCTCTATTTCATCCTCAATCGGATCTTTATTCACATTGGGCACGTTTCTTTATATTTGAGTATTTTTATTCTGCCAAAGGCTGTTTAAAGACAAGTTTTGTCCAAATTTGGAGATTTCATCCAACAGATTAACATACAAGTTAATATAATTAATAAAATGATGAATAAGCAATAAGGAATAGGCCGCGCATTTGGATAATCAAATCTTACGAGGCTAAATAATTTTCAGCTCACTACATAGTAAGTCAATGTCATCGGCAATCCATAGACCCCATATCAACGATCCAAGTGAGAGCCCAATGCCATCGGTGATCTAAGTGAGATCCAAACACCATCAACGAGCCAAATAACCCTATCGTCGATACAAGTGAGATCCCAATGGCATCAGCAATCCACAGACACCCTATCAGCGATCCAAGTGAGATCTTAATAACATTGGCGTTCCATGGACACCTATCGGTGATCCAAGTGAGATCCCTTCATGATCGACGATCCACAGACCCCTATCGGCGATCCAACTGAGATTCCTTTACGGTTGACAATCCACAAATCCCCTATCGACAATCCACGTGAGATCCTTTCATGATTGGCAATCCACAAACCCCCTATTGGTGATCTAAGTGAGATCCCTTCATGGTCGGCGATCCATAAACATCCTATCAATGATCCAAGTGTCCCATCGACAATCCACAATCCAAGTGTCCCATCGACAATCCACACTGCTTCGACTCCTTTGACATTGAAGATGACATCAACCTTCCATAGAAGGGGACCCCATACTCTCCTCCCTTTCACAAACTCCCACTATTGATGCCAAACAAAAAAAATAATAGAAAATAAATAAATAACAACCATAAGAGGGGAACCACCAAACTCTCTTCCTTTGACAAACTTTGACCATTCATACCCCCCCCCCCCCAAAAAAAAAAAAAAAGGGTTATCCTTATATAAACCTACATTTGGCCATCATAACATGTACATCGAAGAGCCAAAGCTACTTTGGATAATAAAACGTAACCGAAAATCTTCAAAAAATACTATTTTTCTGCTCTTATAGTGTGCTGAGTTTGCCTGAGTATTGGAGCATCAAAAGAGAGTAGGTTGTAACGCCTCGGTTTTTGGAACCCGAGTATATGACTCGTTCTCCAAAAACTCGAGTGTTAGCCTATAAAATTCAGTGTAAATTTGAACTGCTTATCATTAATCAGAGCTAACTGTAAACGAAGCTAGAGTAAACCATGCATTGTATAAAAATATTCCAACTATAATAAAAATCCAAATGTAGCGCCCATACAGGACTTACACAATCCCAAATAACAAAGTTCATTAAACAAAGATAGAAATCTAGCGTCTAATGATGAAGCTCAACATGGGCCGTAGGGACCCCGTTTAGTTCCTCAGCTACCCGATCTACTTTAACGACCCAATGAATGGCATTAGCTCGCTCTACACCTGCATTAACTGATATGGTTTGATAGCGTCAATAGCTATCGCAGTGAGGAGCACCCTCTAAGATTGCACACTCATCATTCATAATCCAGCATAAGTCACAATATATGAGGAGAGACATATTAAACAATGCAATTTAAAATCATGATCATATATTCATAAATAAGCTAGTCAACATAATCTCAACACTAAGGAAATGTAATAGAAATCGCAATGCAAGGGGACGTGTCCAGATAGTCAAATAATCAATCTTACAAATTCTATAAAATATCTAAAAGATCTAGCTTTAAACCTCTACTTCACCCGGAAATCATATCGTAAGTGAACACTGCAAGATGGCTAGAAAATCGCTAAGCGAACACCCGCTCCACCCGAAAATCACAATACGACTGAACACCGCAAGATGAAGAGACAACAACATACAAACGTCTACTTCACCAGAAAATCATATCGTATGTGAACACTACAAGATGGCTAGAAAATCGATAAGCGAACACCCGTTTCACCCAAAAATCATGGTACGACTGAACACCGTAAGATGGATAGGAAATCGTTAAGCGAATACCCGCTCCACTCGGAAATCATAGTACGACTGAACACCGCAAGATGAAGAGACAAGCAACATACAAACTCTAGACCATCCAAAAATCATATCGTATGTGAACATCACAAGATGGCTAGAAAATTGCTAAGCGAACACCCGTTCCACCCGAAAATCACAATACGACTGAACATCGCAAGATGGCTAGGAAACAACAAGATATGCGAATATAATCATCAAGCTACAAAAGGGCACTAATAATCCATCAAAGCCACGAAGGGCAAATAAATTATCCAAGCCACGTAGGGCAAATATGCGGTCCAAATAGGGGTGCACATCGAACTAGTAAAATCGTGGAACCGGACCGGAACTGACCAAATGATCCGATTTGGTCCGGTTCTAAAGTGCACCGGTTCAGGTTCCGGTTCCAAAAATTAAAGAACCGTTTAGTTCGGTTCGGTTCTGGTTTGGGGGTATGTAGAACCGAACCAAACAGAGATCCAAATCGTGGATTCGATCCATGGAACCGAACCGTGGAACCGAACCTGGAACCGTGTGTTTACAATATATTTTAGTTATATATTGGACTCATGATTTATGGTTTACAATGCACCCATTGCTTGCTTTCATAAATGTATTTTTTCACACCATATATCATATTTAAACCATTCATCAAGTGGATCACAACACGAATGGACATGGGCTAAATTATAAAATAGAACATGCAATTGGGCCGGATTATAAAAAGCCCAGAACCATAGAACTGATCCGGAACTAAACCAGTTTTCACGGCCCGATTTCGGTTCCGAAAATCCTGGAACTGTAAGGAACGGTTCGGTTCCGGTTTCACCCCAGAACTGGACCGAACCGAACCGTGTGCACCCCTAGGTCCAAGCCATGTAAGGCAATGTGTGATCCAAGCCATGTAAGACAAATGTACGATCCAAGTCGCGTAAGTCAAATATGGACCCCAAGATGGTAAGCCCTTAACATGTTTCGTTCAGTCCATAAGAAAATCACAAACGACAACATCTAATTAATTAACAAACTCTATAACTTGAGATAGCATATGGCAACCCAATCATTCATGTTTGCTAACATTAAAGAGACATAACAATTATACGTTACATGAGTCAATCGTGCTACATATTGGCATATTCATATAATGAGATAAGTAAACTATGAAATAACTTAGAGCTACTAACTGTATGGAATAAAGCATCATTTATGTCCAGATTGATGAATTTAAGTGGGAAGCTCAAAGGGTGAGTCCTCACCATGAATGAATGTTCCCCTTGATTTGAGATGTTCTTATGAGGTGGATGTAAAGATCTTAAAATCCAAACAATTATAAATTTAATCTTCTAATTCTAACTTACATATAGTCTAATAGTTATATAGACCTTATTTTATACTTACTTTTTTGGACAGGTTGAAAGAAGAAATGTCTTCTAAGGTAAATAGTTGCTGGTTGTACCTGGATGAAATGTTACAAGACACCAGTGAGTCATGACCGAGTCGACTCAGTCGAGATTTTCAACTAACAACTAGTTGAGTTGGTTTTAAGTAATTTACTAACTGCAGGGTTAGATTATTGATCCCCTAGATCCGATGCTTCCTAAATTATTTACAGATGACTCCAACATTGGAGTTTACTTGACTTAGTTGGGAAACTGGCCGAGTCAACTCGATACAGAGTGTAGTGTTGGCTCAATTGGGCATGCCTAGCCGAATCAGCCCCCAAACGGGCAAACCTGGATCGTCCCATACTAGGCTTTAAGCTCACTGGGACGAGTTGCTTTCCAGGCCCAACTGAGTAAGGGTTTATCTACCTGAAATGAACCTGAGTCACTGACTAAGTAATGACTCGACTCAGTCAATTCTTTCGACTAGTTGCGTGCAGCGCTGTGAAGGTATCTGAGATTAGTTCAAGGTGCTGATCCTTGCTCGGGGCAAACCGATCTCAGCTATGGATTCAGATCAGGGTTTTCACACTAAAATGCCAATTTTAGTCACTCAACTCGTGACCGAGTTGGTTGTGAACACAGTCGGCCGAGTAGGTGAAATCCTTCAATAACGGAGAGAGAACCGTCGTGGGTACCTAATCAGGGGCATTGTGTGGATGTTGAAAGGGTCTGGATGTGGCGTGCTCAGCTCCGGGTTCATCGGAACTCAGAACCACGTCTCCCTGACTCGATCCCGAACGTTGCCTTAAGATGAATCAGACCTGGTTTAGTAGGGCATTGGGTTGGGTCATTAACGAGTCTGATGTAGGGCTGAGACAAGGGATTCGGTTTGGTTTCATTACCTGAACTGGGGCTAGGGACTCGAGCTTGACGAGGCAGGGCCTGCAACGAGTTGGGTCGGCTTTAAATGGGTGGCTCCTAGAAACTCGTCTGGCAGCACCCACTCTCTCTTTCTCCCTTCTTCTTCTCTCTCACTATCTTCTTCCTCTCTCTAAATCTTCTTCACAGCATACGAACGACTCGCTAAGTTGAGTTGCTACCAGGCATGCAACCGCTCCAGCGACAACACATTCTCTCTCCTCTCTCTCTCTCTCTCTCTCTCTCTCTCTCTCTCTCTCTCTCTCTCTTACTATTCCTTTCCTTTTCTTCTTGGGATTTTCCCTACAAAATGGCTTGTTTATAGCCTCTCAGTTGTTTGGGAGGATAGGCCACTAATCCCTGGGATTAGTCACGGCTTTGCGATTCTAACCCAAACAAGAGCTCGGTTGATTATTAGACACATGCGCATTTTGGTTTGGATGTAGTTAAGCTATCTTGCATTTGCATGATCAGAATCCATCATTACAAAGGGTCATCTGATGCCAGGGGCCACCAACTGGACGACTTAGATCAGCAAATGGGGCCCACTAGAGAATGGTAGGTTTTTCATTCAAACCAAGAAGATGACTTCCTTATTAATGGCAAGTTCAGATCGGATGGTTATTCTAATGATCTAATGCGTTCGGAGGGCGTGGATTTCTCCCACAATCATTGTGGGACCCACTGAATGGATGGCGATTAACATCTCTTAAGCATTTTGTTTCAACAGTGGCGGCGGGTGCAACTTCGGTTGGCTATTAAGAAAGCCCTAGTACGAAGGGCTAGGATGGTTTTCAATGAAGGGTTGAGATCCCAAGAGAAGATTTCACGTGGATTGCCAGCATGGAAAGGCAAAGGAATGAAATCCTTTCCATTTTGGAAATGGGTGTGCTTGTAGCCTAATTTGTGGCTGATATTGTGTGTACGTTTGTGTGATCCAATGAGTGAAATTTGCAGGGAAGGGTCTCCTTTGAGTCCTCTACAAAATGGAAAGTTTGGATCATCTCATCAGTGGCCAATGGTGGGCCAAATTCGAGCCAAATGGACGTTGTCCGTTTGAGTTGGCTCGGGCGGGAGAACAAAAGAGAGAGAAATCCTCTCCTTTTTAAGGTAGCGTTGGGTCAGAGCGAGTTGATCGGGTCTCCCGGATCCAGTGCGCTGCAAGCGCACGCACCCCATGTGCACGCGCACTCCAAAGTGGGGCCCGCTGAGGTGTCCTCGACGGATTTGCCCCGACCATCAAGTGTGTGGGTCCTGTTAGGACATCTGGTCAGAGGTGGGGCAATCTAAGGCTTAAGCAGGCCATACTTGATCAATTCGGGTTATCCCATTGATTCTAGTCAATCCAATGGTCGGATTGTTTCTTAGACCTGATCATTGCTGATCCGAGGATTTTAGGAGCCCAAGGACTATCCGCTGAGTGATTTATGGTTGTATTTGAGGCCCAATATCTACAGTGCAATCTTGTATCGTTCATGCCCCATTTCTAATGCTAAGTATTGATGGATTCGATGATCTAAAGTTTAATCATAGGCAATGGATGGTTTGATTTGTTTGTCAAGGAGATTAGAGCTCCACAAGTAGGTCCATATTGAAAATCAATGGATGGATGCACTAATTTATGGTTGGTAATGATCAATCGACAGTCAGATCAATTCTCAACTTGGTCATTAGTGACATTTAGGATTCCTAAGGGAATCTTAGGTGGGATTAGATGATTACCTAAGCATTTATCAGCTGGATTGCATGGTTTTAGGTGGAGATTGATCGTTAGGTCGTCAAAGGTGTAGTGGACAGCAGATCTCACGATTTACGACCCAAGATCAACAGTGTATGATTCGATTTTGGGATGACATGATGGCCCATCTTAGAAATTTGTGGATGGATTTGGTGGTGAATTGGTCCATCTTGAAAGACTACAGTTGGATTTAAAGACTAATTCTTATAGTCTAGTCATGTATCATCCCCGCCCATTTCTAAGGCTGATGATGGATGGATTTTTTTTTTATTATTATTATTTTTTACTGATCTAACAATCAGATTGTCTCTAGATTTGATATTTAAGTTCCACATGGATTCCTAGTTAATCCTATTAGGGGTGTACATCGGGCCGAACCGAGTCGAACTGGGCTCAACCCGGCCCGGCCCTATCACCGGGCCAACATGTCCAGCCTGAACTTGGCCCAGTCAGCAATCGGGCGAGTTCGGGCCAATTTCGGACCTTACAGCAAGTTCATGGGTCGGGCGGTGTTCTCACTTCTCTATCTCAAATTGTTAGGGTAAGAATTTAGGAATATATATATATATATATATATATATATTATATATATATATATATATATATATAATATATATATATATATATATATGGTCGAGACGGGCCAAGTCGGGTTCTAACCTAGTCGGGCCGAAGTGGGACCTATTCGAACTTGGCCCGAACTTAGTTTCGAGCTGAAGAAAATGGCCCGTCCCGGACCGAACTCAGTCCCAAGTCGGGCTGAGTCGAGCTTTTTCAAGCTGAGTCGAGCGAGTTAACCGGGCTAGCCCAGTTCGTGTATAGCCCTAAATCCTATAGGGAACTTAATGGTGGTTTAAGGGTTGATTAGTCAGCTTGTATGTTTTGAGTGTGATTCATCATGTAGGTTATTAAGGATGCAACGAATAGTGGATGGTGTGACTTAAGATATCATATTTGTGGCACGTGGTGTAGTTTTAGAATGGCGTGATGACTCATCTTGAGAATTTAACAAATGGATAGGTTAGCCTACGGATGAAGATCACCATTAACGGTTGGTTAGGCCAGAGTGTGTGAATGTTCACATAAATCGGGATTGCATTTATACTAAGTCAGGTTCTCATGTAACACCCGAGTACTGAAAAGAATGGAGTGTACGATGGTGGTCCCCTCCTAGAAAAGAACAAAATATAGAAAGAAAGAAAAAGAAAAAAAAAAAAGAGCAAATGCACTCCTACGGTAAAGCCCTACGTATAAGTTCCTTTGGGACAACTTATGTGGAGCCCGCTGGCCTCTCATGAGACAAATATACTTTGTCTAGATGATATGGGTTTTAATTTCAAGTCAACGACCCAAGTTTAAAGACAAAAATCAACACAGATGGACCACGTCGGAGGAAACAATTCAGAATAAATGAACAACGTTAATGCTATTGTGGGCCACTAAGAGCTTTAAAATAAAATGAAAAAACTCCCTCTAAGGTTTCATAGATGACTGATTAAAATGGACGAATCAAATCTCCTAAATAGTGGGCCCAATCCGAGTTTAGTGGGACCTACACTCCCTTTTTGAAAAAGGCTTTTCAACTTCTGAGACAAACAAGTGTCTTACATTGACATGAGGCCATTCTTGTCCAAAAAAAATTCCAAAAAATGCCCCAGGGCAAAATGAAAAATAAGGTTTAGAGAAGTGAGGCCAAAACTTTGATTTTATCATACCTTAGGGCTATTAGTATACTTTTTTATACACCTTGTTTGTCAATCACATGTGTTTATTTGTCAAGGAGTCGGCTGAGCCCTTGGAAGCTGAAGACTGGAGACACATGAAAATTAGAGCATCAAGGAAGTGAAGAACAAGTAAATGAGGTGCCTTGGTGACCCTAACCTTGACCCAAAATAACCATCAAACCTCTAGATGATCCTTACTTTAATAGAAAAACATTGTGTAATCATTCTTTAGCCTTAGGAGCCTTATTAAAACAAGGTAAGATAGGCTATAGAGGTCCCGAGCTACTGGAAATCAAACTGCCCAAACTAGCAGACTCAGTGGTGTGCTCGAGCAAAGCTCAATTGACCGAACATGGCAAAAAAAAAAAAAAATCCAATAAGCAACTGACCTAGATATGATTTAGTTCGAGCACTCAAGGTATGAGCTTAATCGATCGAGGAATCTTCAATTCCTTTCGAGCGACCGAGCTCGATCGATCAAACATGGACAAAATAGTCCAACGAGTTCTCTGAATTATTTTCGGACTAGCTTAATCGATCAAGAGTTGGACTTGATCAATCGAGCCTAACTGTTAGATATCCATTGGAGCCTTTTTGTTATATATATTGCATTTATATCTTTGGGCAAATGATGGATTTTTGTATTTTAGAGATACTAGTGCATCCCGAGCTCTTTTAAACCTCTCAAGCTCTATCCTAATGAGATCTATACTCTCTTCTTAGTGATTCTTCACTCTCTAATGAGCATTACAAACTCTTCTACAAGAAGATTATGATCCTAAGTATTTTCTAGAGTTTAGACATCGATTCTATTAGAAAAGCCTAGTGTCTATCAACATCTACAGTGTCCATCAAGGTTAATCCCCCATGATTTCAACTTTCCATTAGTTGTAAGATATTCCATCCAATTCTCATTACATTGGTCACTTCAAAGGAGTATCGCATGTAAGGTGTTTGATCTTGGAGCTGAAGCATTGACAACACATTAGCATCAATGATCGAGTGAGCAATTAAGGAGCTAATTCAAGTATGAGAGAGCTTTGAAGAAGCAACTCAAGCACAACAAGCAACTCAAGCAAGACACATCAAAGAGGCTCAATTCAACAAGTGTCATTTAGTGAGTCCATACTCTCTTTCCTTATATAAGATTAAGGTAAGAGTTTGTAACCCAAACTCGATAGGTTCTTGTGTAGGACGTAGGCTCTTATATATAGCCGGATTCATTGGACGCGGGTGTGTACGTGTTAGTCTTCGTGAGAGCCTCCAACGGGAGTAAACATAGGTCCTTAAACTATGAACGAGGTTATTGGTTAGCTAATAAAAACTAACTAAAGTCTCTTGCGGAAGCCTTTTACGGGAGTGTACGTTAGGTCATTTTATAGGGTTGTCGAGGTTATAGGTGAACCTGATTTAAAATCTCCGATAGTGAAATCCGGTATATTCATGGGTTGAGTGCATCCGCTGGTAGTGGAGTAAGAAAATCAAACCACTATATATGCTTAAGTTTGGGATTGTCTTTTGAGCAATTGTTTAATTATGCTTATGTGATTTATTAGTAAATTATATGTATGCATGATTAGATGAATACTATGGGTTAATAGTTAGTATATCTCATACACACATGTACACTATCATTTATAGACTAAATGTTTAAATGACATATTTATTATAATCTATGTTAATGGACCTATAATTGGCTTGTAAGTCTTAATGTTAAATTGTTTTACTTGGTTTATATTGACATATTAGTTTAAGGAAGCAATTGTGTATTTAATATATAAATATTTTATTTGGTACTAAACACCCTCTATAGGACATAGACTTCATTTTATAGTTTCGCCAAGCTTCTATGCATAAACGTGGTATCCTTTACCACGTGTAATTTTAAGGGTCATTATATATATATACATGCCACCATTGCTTAGTTGCACCTCCCGCCTCACCCAACACAATGTCTGATTGTGCAGCCCATCTTAATGTATGTACTGTATATCCATGTCATCCATCCATTTTTCCAACTCATTTCAAGGCATGATTTAAAAAATGAAATTGATGAAAATCTCATGTGGGCTATAATATAGGAAACTATGGTGATTGAACATCTACTAATTGAAACTTCCTGAGGCCCACATAATATTTATTTGCCATCCAACTTGTTGATAAGGTCACGTAGACCTAAATGATGGAAATAAAAAAGTTATCATCTTGATCCAAAACTTCTGTAGCCACAGAAAGATTTAATGGTCTTTCACCCCATTTCTTATTGAGTAGTCAATAGAGATTCTGATCGGCTTCATTTTTGAGCTCATGTCTTAAAATAAGCTGCCAAAACGAATAAACAACATGGATGTAAAACAAATACATCAAGGTGGGCCCCACCGGCTCCTCACCTAAACAGGCCAATTGAATGAGAATTATTCATTGGTTAGTTTTTTTAACCGTCCATTTTTTTTCAACATGTGCGGCCCACCTGATAATTGGACTGCATACTAATTTTAGATAAAGGAATCTAAACAGTGAGACCAATCTGATGATAGGTATAGATTTCTCACAGGCGTTGGATCTCTGCCTACGAAGATGAGCCAACAATTACAAAGGAGACATAGTAACCACGCGAGATATGATTGAACAATTGCCAAGGAGGCACATTAACCGCATGTTTGAAAGTTATATGGTTCCATAGGGCATGGCTTCAGTGGATTCCTGATTATGAGGCCTCTCATCAATGCCATCCATCCATCTTGACCGTTCATTCTAAGGCATGATCCAAAAAATGAAGTAGATCCAACTCTCAATGAACCAAGCCATAAGAAACAGTGGTGATTAGCCATTAAAATTTTCTTATGAGACACAAAAGTTTTGGATCAACTGATATTTGTGTGGTCCTTTCATCCAGGTCTTTGTGATCTTATCAATATGTTAGATGACAAATAAATAATCTAGTGGCCCCCGAGAAATTTATAACGGTGGATATTCAATCACCACCGTTTCCAATGGTGTGGTCTGCTTAAGATTTGAATCTGCTATTGTTTTGAGATCATTCCCTAAAATGAGCTCTTAAAATGGATGGACGGTATCGATGTAAGGCACATACATCATGGTGGGCCCTACAACAAGGATACTTAGGATCCATCGAAGCCCACTTCTAACAAAAATCTAGTGGTCAATCAATTCCTACCATGTCTATGCCAACTTGCCATTAATACTTAATTCCATCCACACCGTTGATAAAATATCCAAATATGCACGGCCCACCTGATAATTTGACTGCTGCTACTTTCAGTAGAAGTAGTCTAAACTGGCCCAGTATGATGACATGCACCAATATTTCCGGAAGCGGATTGGCTGGTGTACAACACACCAGCTATATAGCTGCTGTAGATACGTGTCGCGCGAAGACGAGCGCCAACGCTCCTCGAGCTCCGTGTGTACGAACGGTTCAAAGGAGATCAAAGTTGCATGGACCCTACAATGATGCATTTACTATATCCACACCGTTCATACATTTTTCGAGATCATTTTAGAGCATTATTAAAAAAAATTGAATCATATTGAAATTTCAAATGGACCGCACCAAAAATAGCAGCGAGGGTAATGATTTTTACCGTTAAAAAATTCGTTGGGCCCACCGTAACGTTTATTTTCCATCCAATCTGTTAATAAGGTCAAAAATACATGGATGAAGAGGAAAAACAAATTTCATATTGATCTGAAACTTCCGTGACCCCAGAAGGGTTTCAATGGTAAATGTTCAATCTTCGACTGCATTTTGAAGTGTGGACCACTTGATTTAAATATTTGTCTTATTTTTCGGTTCAAGCATTAATACAAGATCGTCAAATAGATATAAGGTTTGGATATAACACATACCTCATTATGGGACCTACAGAACTTGCTCACGTAAATATAGCGGCTATATAGCTGATTTGCGGTACACCAGCCAATCCACTTCCTATATTTCCATGTGTGAACGGAAGCAAACGGTGCTTTGACGTGAAAGGAGCCAAACGGTGCTTTGACCAGACGGCAATATATAGCCACCATTGTAGAATGGAAGGGAGAGAGCGTGACACGTAGGCGCATGGGCGGCCTAACATGGAAAGAATGAGTTCAGACGCAACGAATCCACGTCATCGTGCGTCGGCGGGACGCGGATTGCGTCCTACCCCCGCCCGTCTCTAGCCTCGAACGGGCCGTTCTGTGGGCGGGTCCACCGTGATGTATCCGTTTATCTAAGCCGTTCATCCCTTTTCTCATATTATTTCAGGGCATTAACACAAAAATGAGCCATATCCAACGCTCAAATGGACCACACCACAGATGGTTCATGCATTTAATGCAAGTGGCATTTAACACTCAGTGCATTTAATGCAACCAAGCTTATTATTTGGTGTGATCCACTTGAGCGTTGGATCTGTGTCATTTTTTCGTTCATACCTTATAATGATCTTAGAGAAGGGATGGACGGCTTGGATAAACAGTTACATCACGGTGGGCCCACCCACAGAGCTGCCCGTTCGGGCTAGAGATGGGCGGGGGTAGGACGCAATCCGCGTCCGCGTGGGCGGTCGTATTTCGGCCAGATGGTCTGTCGAGAACATACGTGGGCTAAAGAAGGGAAAGAGTTGGGATAGAGACACGTCTGTCCATTTAAGACTTTCAAATTGTTTGCAGTGTGTGTATACCATATAAATCATTTATTTACTGGCTCACAAAAATGAAGAGATAAACTAACAATCTAAGTAATTTTAAAACGTATGTGAGATGGATTACCTGGCTTTAGAGATTTTAACCATAATTTTACATCCTTCTCAATGGATTGGCTAACCTAGATTTGGGGCACGTATTGGGTATTACTCCCGTGAGATATATTTAGAGATGGACGGTCCGGTCAGGGGCTCTGTAAGGTCCAATGTGATCTGCTGGATCCGTGCGGAAGTAAATTCGAATTTTAAATAATAAGATGAAATCAAACAAAAACAAAATGCACATGGAATACACAAATTTTACGTATATAAAAAAAAAATATGCGAAAAAATCACGGCATAAAACGATAAACAATCTACTATGAAAGTAATATTATAAGATATGGATGGACTTACTGATCTGAACAATTTCTAAAATTCTTCTTGAAAATCCTAGCAATGCTCTTTAACATTTAGAAACGTCTTAAAGAACCATAATGATACTTTAATCCCGATTATACCCGGTATTTATAACACCACAATCAGTATATGAAACAAATCACATACTAACGCAATCTGCATATGACTTCGATGGGACCCTCGATAGCATCGACAACCATCAAAGACCAATCGATGACATCGAATCCACTTTCGATGTCATCAATTGGCAACTCCGAAACTGTCTTGCAATTAACAAGGATATATATTTTTTAATTTTCTTGATGGAATTGAACATCTGTCGATGGCATGGACATAGGCTTAATGGAATCGAGTGATCTGTTGATGACTTTGACAGACTCTGTTACAAACATATTTAAGGCATTGACAACATAATTTGTGTTTTATTCAGGCTACCCAACAATCTTGACATATCATTTTGGGGCATGGCCCCCAAAAGGAGATAGATCAAAGGCTTAAGTGGACCATATCACAGAAACAGGGGTAGCGTTAAAACCTTTCTAAGCTTCACCTTGAGGTTTATTTGCCATCTAATTTGATCATAAAGGCTTATAGACCTAGATGAGATGAAAACAAAAATATCAGCTTAATCCAAAACTTTAGTGGCCCCTAAAAAGTTTTCAACAATATGCATTTAATCTCCACCATTTTTTGTGGCGTGGTCTACTTGAGTTTTCTATCTACCTCCTTTTTGAGCTCATCACCTAAAGAGGTCTATTTAAATGGATGGATATCTATTGGTTGGTCTACAAAGCCCTGACAGAATCATCCTTAATTTGTAGTTAGGTTATGGTGGGGGTAATACCCATTCGGCCTCCTCATATTTGCATAGATCGATGTTCCTAATCCAATGCCCACAAAAAGCAGTAGGGACATGCCACCGTGATGTATGTATTTTATCAGGGCATCAGACATCCGTTTTGTCAGCCCATCTTAGGGCATGAGGCTGAAATGATGCAATTGGCTAGTTACCCCAACACTAACCAGCTAGTTGGTGGTAAAGCAATGTGGGAAATGAGTTCGAAAATGAAGCAGATCCAAATATCAGGTGGATCATATTACAATAAAATAATGTTAACTAAATGTCCATAATTAAAAACTTCCAACGGCCCACTATAAAGTTTATTTGCCATTAAACAGGTTGATAAGGTCACGCAAACTTAGATGAAGGGAAAACACAAAATCAACTTGATCGAAAACTTAACCACAAAAAGTTTCAATGGTAAGCATTCAATCCCTACTATATCTTGTAGTGTAGTTCCACTTGATAATTGAATCCGACTCATTTTTAGCTCATGCCCTACAGTGAGTAGGAAAAATAATTGGACGGTATAGGTAAAATACATACATCATGGTGCGGTCTACAGCTTTGATACCTGTGCTAGTGGGCTGGTGGGGTTGCTAGCTAAGTCGGGTTAGCCAAAATTGAAGCGTATCGAAAGCTCTAAGCATACCACCTTAGTAGAGATTAAAATCCCACTGGTAAAACATTGTTAATGCTCTCAAGTTTTGGATCAAGCTACTATTTGTGTTTTTATTGGTCTAAGTTTGTGTGACCTTATGAATAGGTTGGAAGGCATATAAACATCAAGCGGCTTCAGGAGAGCTTTCGCTCTGACATCATCATTCTCACTATTTTCCAGTGGCATGGATCACTCGAGCTTTAGATATGTTTTAAATTCGAGCTCATGTCCTAAAATAAATTGACAAAATGGATGGACGGCTGGGACCATGAAGGTCAGTAGGGCAATGTCACCAAAGTGCCTAGGATACCTCCTTTCACCCAAGCTTTATGGATCCATTACCTGTTATGCGCAACAGCCATGCCAATGTATTTAAGAATGTGGGGCCCACCATGATGTATCTGCTGTATAAACACATCATCCATTTGTTTTTCCATCTCATTTATCTTCTTTAGTTTTTGGGCATGTCCTAAAATGAGCAGGCAAAACAAATGAACAACATAGTTATAAAACACGCATCATGGTGGCCCCAAAGTCTTGGATCTGCTAAAGCCCCACCGTAAACATGAATCATATAATTTGCTAACCTTATTTTCACCCTACGTGCAAATGATCATCTACATATAATTAAAATGAAATATGGAAAAACTCAAATAGTTCAAACAAATGAAAATGATATAAAAATTGGCCTACATTTAGGCATCGTGGGCTAAGATTGTCGATAGGCAACGGTGTATTGACGTGTTGGATTTCATAGGGCCCAATGTGATATATGTGTTTTATATCTCCATTGTCCATTCGTTTTCCAACTCATTTTAGGGCTTGAACCTCAGAATGAGGCACCTATAAAACTCAAGTGAACCGCAACACATAAACTATGAGAATAATCACACCTACCATTAAAACCTTTGTAGGGCCCACCCTTATTTTTACTTGTCATTGCACCTGTTGATAAGACCACTAACCTGGATGAAGGGAAAACACAAATATCAAGCTAGTCCAAAATGAAAACACTTCGATCCAAGATTTTTGTTGCCCCAAGAAGCTTTTAATGGTAGGCATTCAATCACCAAAGGAAGTTACCACTGTTTCATGTGGTGTGGTCCACTTGAACTTCAGATTTACTTCATTTTTTGTTCAGTGCCTTAAGATAAGTGGAAAAAAAAAAAATGAATGGACGATCTGGATATAAAACAAGTTGGTCACGTAAGGCCAACGGTACCCAATACTAGGGCTGAAAGTCGGGCGGGTTGGGTTAATGCTCAACTCTAGCCCATGTTGGGGATTTTTGGCCTGCGGAATCACACAGATCTAGATCTAGGATAGCAATTCAATGGCACCAAGCACACACACAAGAGAACACACAGATTTAACGTGGAAAACCCTTGCGGGAAAAAACCACGGCACAAAGCGACAGATCACCACTATGAAAGCATCAATTACAAAGAGAAAAGACTTACCCAATTCGAACAACCTCGAATCTCACCCTTGCTACACCCTTTGATAACCTTAGAACCCTTTAGAATACCTTTAGGAAGTCTTAGAATAATATTAGAATAGCCCTAGAGACCCTAATTTATAGTTTTGACAACTTTCCTTTCGTATCTCAGTTGCGAAAGGACTTGCGTCACAAAATCTGCGAAACTCCTTTCGCATCCCAGTTGCGAAAGGACTTGCGACATGAAATCCGCGAAACTCCTTTCCGCATCCCAGTTGCGAAAGGACTCAGATTTAAGACATCTCGCAATAATCTCCACCATGTCTTCAATCTTCAACCGTGTAGCTTCTTGACCTCTTCTCTTATTTCTGCATCACATCATAGCTCAAGATCACATTGGCCAACCAGCGCCAATCACATATCTGATAGATACCTGCTATACCGTCGGCGTGAATATTTCTGAGAAGCCGATCTCTTCTCTCTGAGAATAACCCCTCGCTACCAATCTCGCCCTGTATCTATACCGTATCCTCCTGAAGGTCCACCTGCATCCAACCGCTCATCGGCCCACTGGAAGCTTCACTCGCTCCCATATGTCGGTCTGGTACAACGAATCCATCACATCGCCCATAGTCACCTTCCACTTCTCAGCACCAGGCTCACTTAAAGCCATCAGAATAGAATATGAGTCCTCTGCGATATTAGAGTCGTCCATGTACCACGCCGATATCTGGCGATCATGCCGTATGATTCTTCACACAGGTGGCTGCTCCACCTGCTCTGTATCCCTGTCCGCACGTCTCAGCCTCACTGCCCTGCCCGCTCATGTGGCCATGCCCATCATGCCACACACGTGCAGAGGTGGAATCCTCTACATCCACTGTAGCTCCACCTTTTGAAGTGCTCCCGATCAACCTGTAAACATGATCGAGTCGTTGCGCTTTCATGATTACCCGTGCCCCCTTAGATACTTTAAGAGCACCATTAATACATGTGTACTTGCATCCTTTTGCCTCAAGTACACCAAGAGAAATCAGATTCTGCTTCAAATCAGGAACGTGCCTCACATCTGTCAAGGTACGCTCCACCCCATCAAACATCCTGATGTGCACCGTACCAACAGCCACAACATTACAGGCAAAGCCATTGCCCATAAACACCTGTCCACCATCGCACTCCCTGTAGCTGGTGAACCAACTCCGATGAGGAGTCATGTGAAAAGATGGCCCTGTGTCTAGCATCCACTCGTCCTTACGATCATCGTATGACCGTCTGAGCGAAGACACAGACAAAACATCACCTTCACATCCACTCGATTTATCTGACGTAACAGCGTTAGCCTCCCTTCATGAAGCCTCAGAATCTTCCCACTTAGATTTAGGATTTTCACAATCCTTATTCACATGTCCTTCCTTCCCACAATTCCAGCACTTTACCTTTCCTTTGCCCTTGCCCTTGGATTTGGATCTAGAACTTGAAGAACCTGTACTTTGTTCAGAATTCCTTCCCACTGTAAACAGTGCATCAGAAGATGTCCTCATGTTGCTGTCTAGTTGTCTCATAGCCTTCCCTTGAAGGGCTGAGATAACAGTGTCGACACTCAGGGTTTTATTCATGCTGCACATAGTGTCCTTGAATGACTCATAGGACGCCGGGAGAGAATTCAGCAACATACATGCTTGTTCTTCATCTTTCATCACTTCCTCCATATCCAGTAATTTGCAAACCAATTTATTAAAATTGCTGATGTGAGCCTCCAGGTCTCCACCTTCTGTCATCTTGAAGTTATACCACTGCCGCTTCAAGTGTAGGCGATTTTCTGAGGATTTCTTCACATAGACATCCTCTAACTTCACCCATAACTTAGCCGCAGTTTTCTCCCTCATGACGTTGTAGAGAACCTCATCCGTGAGACATAAACGGATCGATAATAAAGCCTTCTTATCAAGAGTATTCCATTCATCATCAGTGATAGTAGATTTTCGCTCCTCAAGAGCACCATCCTCGCCTTACTTGGTTAACAGGCTAATCATTTTAACCTTCCATAACTCAAAATTATTTTTCCCTGAGTACTTCTCAAACTCATACCTGATGCTCGCCATTATTACTAATCCTTCAGATTCAGATATGTGCCCCAACTTTAGCTTTGATACCACTTGTTGGGGATTTTTGGCCTGCGGAATCACACAGATCTAGATCTAGGATAGCAATTCAATGGCACCAAGCACACACACAAGAGAACACACAGATTTAATGTGGAAAACCCTTGCGGGAAAAAATCACGGCACAAAGCGACAGATCACCACTATGAAAGCATTAATTACAAAGAGAAAATATTTACCCGATTCGAACAACCTCGAATCTCACCCTTGCTACACCCTTTGATAACCCTAGATCCCTTTAGAATACCTTTAGGAAGTCTTGGAATAATATTAGAATAGCACTAGAGACCCTAATTTATAGTTTTTGCAACTTTCCTTTCGTATCCCAGTTGCGAAAGGACTTGTGTCACAAAATCTGCGAAACTCCTTTCGCATCCCAGTTGCGAAAGGACTTGCGACACGAAATCCGCGAAACTCCTTTCCGCATCCCAGTTGCGAAAGGACTCAGATTTAAGACATCTCGCAACAGCCCAACCCAAGGTTCTTGTACTTCAACCAAAACCCAACCCAACCTCGGGTTGGGAATTCTCAACCCATGCCCAAACCAAGCGGGCTCGGTTAGGTTGGTCGGGTTGGTCGGTTGAATACATGATAATATTTTTATTATTAGATTAGTTTATTGTATCTCAATACACGTCTTATATTTTGTATCTATAGTTTTATTAATTATATATATAGTTATTTTTATAATAAAGAGCTTTATTTTTTTTTTTTCTAAACAAATAAGCTAAGATATAAGACAACTATTTCTTTAAAAGTCTTTGGGTAGCACACAATCTATTTGGAAGAGAAAAATTTGGCATATTTCATTAACTTGAGTCATCGGAAATGATGTGGACCAGTGAGACCCACCAGCACTGGAATTTCTTATGCCTTCAACACAAACAATCCACACTCAATTATAATTAATTACTAACTATATTGACCGGTTGTGTTGGGTCAGATAACCCAAGACCTTGAACCGAGTGCGACCCAAGTTTTACCGGGTTGGTGTTTATATAACCCAAGCATTATCAAACTTGATATGTCCTGCCCGAGCCCAACCCAATGTTGAGTCAGTCACAGGTCAGTCGGGTTCAACCCACCCAACTTTCGGCCCTACCCAATACATCAACACACTACCAATGGGGGTGATGTCGGAAAGACCACCTGATCTGCGTCGGTTGGACGACTGAGCTTTTGATGAGGTTGATTTTTGTATCTTCCCCTCATCCTTGTGATTTACGCTCGATGGACAGGTTAGACATGGACGCACGTGCAAACATCATCCAGCGTTAAGTGGTATAAAAAGCCATGTGGGTCCTGCCATGATATATGTGTTTTATCCGTACGGTCCAACCGTTTTTAAATCTCATTTCAGAGCATGAGTCGAAACATTAGGTAGATTCAAATCTCAGGTGGATCATACCGTATGAAATAGTTGGGATTAAATGCCTAATGATGAAATTCTTTAAGGGCCACATAAGTCATGGATCAAGCTGATATTTGTTTGTTCACTTCATTCAGGTTTGTGTGACCTTATTAACAGGTTGGATGGAAAATAAACGTTACATTGAGCCCTAGGAAAATTTTAACTGTGGACATTCAATCAACATCGTTTCTTGTGGCGTGGTCCACCTATGATTTGGATCTGCCTAGTTTTCGGACACATGCCCTAAAATGAGCTATAAAAATGAATGGACGGCGTGGATAAAATAGATTCATGATGGTGAGTCCAACAGAGCTTTGAAATCAGCTAGCTGGCTCTAGTTGGGTCATTAGCCATTAGCCAAGCTGGGTCTTGGTCACAGTCCCATCCCCATTGTTTTCTTTCGTGGGGTCCACATAATTTGTAGATCTGGCTGAGTTCAGGTCCTAGCTCCTAGCATCAAGGAGTGCACCTGATGGACGGACTGGATTTCACATGTACCACATGATGGGCCATCGAGCCTGGAAGTTTTACTGGCCAATGGCTGGTGGTCGGTGCTCTGTGGGCCCTACCATGACGTATGAATTCTATCCATGCCGTTCATCTATTTTTCCAGATCATTTTATTACATGAGACAAAAAATGAGATATATCAAAATCTCAACTGGACCACATTACAAGAAAAAGTGTTGAATTAGCGTCGACTATTAAAAACTTTTTAGGGGCCATAAAAGTTTTGGATCAAGCTGATGTTTGTTTTTCCCATTCATCTAGGCCTGTATGACCTAATCAACAGATTGGATGTCAAATACACAGTACAGTGGGCCTTAGGAGGATTTTAATGGTGGATATCCAATCACTATTGTTTTCCTGTGGTGTGGTCCACCTGAGATTTATATCCCTCTCATTTTTCGGATCAAGCCCTAAAATGATCCGTAAAAATGGATGAACAGAATGGATGAAACACATACATCATCGTGGGGCCCACAGCCCACCGACCATCAGCTGCGGGGCTGGTGGCAGGGGAGTAGCCAATCCGTTTCCGTTTTACGCGCTTGTTGCACAGGGAGTCAGGGACGGGGCTCGGTGGACCGTAATGCACCAAGGTCGGTGGATTACTAATTGTGGGGCCTATCTTGATGTCTTTTAATTAAATCCAAGCCTTCCATACGTTTTTAAAAATAATTTTATATAATTAAAAAAAATTAAATAGATCAGTATATCAGGTGGGCCACACCACAGGAAATCGTGTTGATTGAATACTCACCATTAAAAACTTCTTGGGGGGCCATCGGAATGTTTATTTTCCATCCAACCTGTTTATGAGGTACAAAAAAAACTACACGAAGGTTCCAAAAAAATATCAGAATGATCCAAAACTTTTGTGGACCACAAGAAGTTTTTAATGGTTAATCAGCACTGTTTCCAATGATATGGTCCACCTGAGATTTGGATCTCTTCATTTTTTGGTATCACATAATAAAATGAATTTTAAAAACGTATGTACGGTGTGGATTTAATTAAAAGACATCAAGGTGGGCTCCACAGTCAGTCGGTGGATCCGGGGATCCACTGAAGTCGTGTCCGTCGCACAGGATTCCTGTCCTTCTCCCGAATACCGGGAACAGTCTACAGCCGTTCGATCTAATCAACGGCCTAGAAGAAATAGAAAGTTCTAGAAACCAAACGCGATTGCAAATAAAAGACGACCCTTGCGTCTCCATTTTCTATTGAAACCCTAGAAATCGAGTCGGAGACTCCTTGTCTTCCTTCTTCTCTATCTTCTCTCTATATTCTCTCTCGATCTGCAATTTTCAGAGCGATTTCAGAATGGCAGGAAAGGGAGAAGGTCCTGCGATCGGAATCGATCTCGGTACCACGTACTCGTGCGTCGGCGTTTGGCAGCACGATCGGGTCGAGATCATCGCCAACGATCAGGGTAACCGTACAACCCCTTCCTATGTCGCCTTTACCGACACCGAGCGTCTCATCGGAGACGCTGCCAAGAACCAGGTCGCGATGAACCCCATCAACACCGTCTTCGGTAAGATCCTAACCCCCAGATCTCGATTTTCTCTCAGATCTGTGGTTTCGAGTGCTTTGAGGTGTTTCCGCGTGCTTTTGGCCTTAGATCTTGCCCTTTTTATGAGATTTATGCTGCGAGTGATGAATTTGTTGTAGATCTGGGTCTGAGATAGGATTTTTTTTTTCTCTTCTTATGTGTTAAATATGTAATTTTTCTGCAGATCTGAAATTTTTAGTTACTTTTGGATATTTTCTGTAGATTTTTTAGATCTGGACTTTTAGGGTTCAATTTGTTTTTTTTTTTTTTCTAAATCTATAATGGTAGATCTGACATTTTTTAAAAATATGTTTGGACATTTTCGGTATTTTTGTAGATCTGGAATTTTAGTGTTTAATTTGCTTTTTTTCTTTTCAAAATCTATCATGGTAGATCTGAAATTTTTAGGTATTTTTGAATATTTACGGTATTTTTTTTGTAGATCTGGACTTTTAGGGTTTGATTTGCTTCTGTGTTTCTAAATCTATAATGGTAGGAATATCTAGGGTGCGAGTTTGCTAGATTTAAAGGGAGATATTGGTAACCTTACCTCTGTGCATTTGTGTTGCACGTGTGCGCCTATCTAGACCGTTTAAATTGTGGGTTTTACCGTTGATGCAACATCTGGTGTAAATGTATGCTTCAACTGCCCGTCCAGATCGTGGACCTTGTTGTTGATAGAGGTTAGGTCAAAAAATCACGTTGATTGGTTTATCTTCTCTCTCTTGACTGTTTACTTAGGGTCGTTCGGCAGCGTGTGTTCAGTTGTAATTGGTGTGAGTCGGTAAAGTTACGGCCTGTTTGGATGCCTGTAACTTTTCTAAAATGTAACAAAGTTACAGGTGACTTTGTTACAGTTGGTGTTTGGGGAGGAAAGTCACAGGTAACTTTTTCTCAACCTGCGAAAATGATACAGGTACTTGAGTCGTTTTTCAAGTTACCTGTATCTTTGATACATGTAACGGTTGGACATTTCGAAATAAATTTTTTTGGAAATAATCGCAGCTTGCATTGAAGAGGCCTACCTACATTCAAAATTTCTGGAAATAATCGCAGTTTTCCTCTCCAATGTCTCCATCTCCCTCTCTCAGTCTCCTTCTTCCTCTCCTAGTCTCCTTCTCCCTCTCCGATCCAGCTTCAGCAGGGTTAGAAAACCCCTTTCTTTCTTTCCTTTTTTTTGTTTTCCTTTCTTTTTTTCTTTTTCCCGTGAGGCAGTTTGGCTAGAGGCATGGGTAATGTCCGATGGTCTGTGGGGTCCACCATCTTGTATTTGTTTTATCCATGCTGTCCCTTCATTATTTTGGATCGTTTTAGGGCTTGATTCCAAAAATGAGGCATATCTAAATCTCAGGTGGACCACACCCTACAAAATTGTAATGATTGAAAGTCGTCCATTAAAAAACTCATTAGGCCAATATAATGTTTGTTTCACATCCAACCTGTTGATTAGGTCAGAAAGACCTGGATGAAGGGAACAAAACAAATATCAGATTGATCCAAAACATCAGTGGCGCACCACAGTATTTAATTCAACATTGGTCAGTGCAACTTGTCCCCAAGTAGGTCCCAAATCTGTTTTAACATTTGGTTTTTTAAACACTCCCAATTTTTATTTGCATTGAAATTCCTGCACGTCCTAAGTGTTTTGAAATTTAGTGCCACTGCATTGTTAACATATCCATTTTCAAACAGTCCCAAGTTCCATTTGCATCTGGATTCTTGCCTGTTGTCAAATGGTGAGAAATTGAGGGTACGTCAAAGTGTTAAGATATCTGGTTTTAAACAGTCCCTTGATATTGGTCCATTTTAATAATGGTGAGAGATTTTAACTGCTAATGCAGAATTTGGTAGAAGCAGCTTCCTATGCTTGTGATTTCTCCTTAATTGATCCTTGCCAACAAGAGTCACTTCTGTGGGAAATTTTTGTTTGGATATCTTACCTCAAGTTTTTTTTTGTTTTTTTTTTTTTCCTACATTACAAGCATTTCGAAAATGTGAGCCCACTTTTATGGCCCACCTGTTGATTTGTTTAGCCTAAGAATCAACCAAACTATTCATTTACATGGGCTTAATAAAATGGAATAATTTTATCCAAACTTTTTAATTTGATTTTTCAACGATTCCCTATTTCAAGCCCTACTTAGCATGAATATACAACTTATTACCTGTAATAAAGTTATAATAACTTACTTGTAAGTAAGTTACAACTTACATCCAAACAGGATTACCTGTAACTTTCTTTCACCCTAAGTAAGTTACATTAGGGAGAGTGTGTTGTTTGAATTGGAATCCAAACGGGCTCTTAGTGTATTAGGGAGAGTGTTTTGTTTGAATTGGAATCCAATTTCTCACACCCAAAAATCTCTTGTTTTGAAAACAAATCAAGACCTTGTGATTCGAATTTGCATCGAATCCCATCCATATCAAATACACCAAACCCTGTTATCAACATGTTTCATTGTGTTTTGTTGGGGTTTTTGGACTGTTTTTGTCCAAAATTGGGCCGATTGTCTGCTGCTTTTCAGGTATCATCTATCGGTCATAAGATGATATGATAGTTGGTGTCATCTATTGTTCATAAGATGATACGATAGTTGATGCTGATGCGTTGAGTATGGCCCTTGCTTCCAACCAGTTTTGGAAATGAGAATAATACCTGAAGATACTCCATTTTTCATTTGCTCTATTGGCTCTTTTTTGTTTTTGAATTTCCATTTCAAATGGATCTGTTTTTCATTAGCTTAAAGCCGAAATCTCATTCATCTGCTGCATGCCTGAATTCATGTCTTGTATTTCTGTTTTCAGATGCCAAGCGATTGATTGGAAGGAGATTCAGTGATGCCTCTGTCCAGAGTGACATTAAGCACTGGCCCTTCAAGGTCATTCCTGGACCTGGTGACAAGCCCATGATCGTCGTCCAATACAAGGGTGAGGATAAGCAGTTTGCCGCTGAGGAGATCTCCTCCATGGTCCTTATAAAGATGCGTGAGATTGCCGAGGCTTATCTTGGTTCCACCATCAAGAATGCTGTTGTCACCGTCCCTGCTTACTTCAATGACTCACAACGTCAGGCCACCAAGGATGCTGGTGTCATTGCAGGCCTCAATGTCATGCGTATCATCAATGAGCCCACTGCTGCTGCCATTGCTTACGGTCTTGATAAGAAAGCCACCAGTTCCGGTGAGAAGAATGTCCTCATCTTTGACCTTGGTGGTGGCACCTTTGATGTCTCCCTCCTCACCATTGAAGAGGGTATTTTTGAAGTCAAGGCCACAGCTGGGGACACCCATCTTGGTGGTGAGGACTTTGATAATCGAATGGTGAACCACTTCGTTCAGGAATTCAAGAGGAAGAACAAGAAGGACATCAGCGGCAACCCTAGGGCCCTTAGGAGGCTGAGGACATCATGTGAAAGGGCGAAGCGGACCCTCTCATCCACTGCCCAGACCACAATTGAGATTGACTCTTTGTATGAGGGCATTGACTTCTACTCAACCATCACCCGTGCTAGGTTTGAGGAGCTCAACATGGATCTCTTCAGAAAGTGCATGGAGCCTGTTGAGAAGTGCCTGAGGGATGCCAAGATGGACAAGAGCACCATCCACGATGTTGTCCTTGTCGGTGGGTCCACCCGTATCCCCAAGGTCCAGCAACTGCTGCAGGACTTCTTCAACGGGAAGGAGCTCTGCAAGAGCATCAACCCTGATGAGGCTGTTGCCTATGGTGCTGCTGTCCAGGCTGCTATCTTGAGTGGTGAGGGCAATGAGAAGGTGCAGGACCTGCTGCTCCTGGATGTCACCCCCCTCTCTCTTGGGCTGGAGACAGCCGGAGGGGTCATGACGGTCTTGATTCCGAGGAACACCACCATCCCCACCAAGAAAGAGCAGGTCTTCTCAACCTACTCCGACAACCAGCCCGGTGTCTTGATCCAGGTCTATGAGGGCGAGAGGACGAGGACCAGAGACAACAATCTGTTGGGCAAATTTGAGCTCTCTGGCATCCCACCTGCCCCCAGAGGTGTGCCTCAGATCACTGTCTGCTTTGACATTGATGCCAATGGCATCTTGAATGTCTCAGCCGAGGACAAGACCACGGGACAGAAGAACAAGATCACGATCACCAATGACAAGGGCAGGCTGAGCAAGGAGGAGATTGAGAAGATGGTCCAGGAGGCTGAGAAATACAAGTCAGAGGACGAGGAGCACAAGAAGAAGGTCGAGTCTAAGAATGCTCTGGAGAACTATGCTTACAACATGAGGAACACCATTAAGGATGAGAAGATTGGGTCGAAGCTGGACCCTGCAGACAAGAAGAAGATCGAGGATGCAATCGAGTCAGCAATCCAGTGGCTGGACAGCAATCAGCTGGCTGAGTCTGATGAGTTCGATGATAAGATGAAGGAGCTCGAGAGCATTTGCAACCCCATCATCGCGAAGATGTACCAGGGTGCTGGCGGTGAAGCAGGTGCTGGCATGGATGATGATGGTCCATCAGTTGGCGGCAGCGGGGCTGGGCCTAAGATTGAGGAGGTCGACTAAGTGGGCTGGCTTTTTTGGTCCTAGCATGGGCCTCTTTACTTTTTTGTCTTTAGTTCTGCAATTGATTTTGCTTTTTTATTTTGTCATTTTGAAAGGGGCCTTAATTGAAATTATCAGGCCAGGGATTTTTCCTAGAAGGAATTTTCGTATTTTGTTTTTACTATTTTTCATGTCGGCAAAGCTACAAGTTCCCATCTTGCAATTGAAGTAATATTTTTAAAGCATTCCTCTGAAACAGGCGTGTATGGAATGGCGTCTCTATGGGATTGATATGGGCCTTCCTTCCCACATCCACCAACTTTGCTTTTAAAAACATTAGCAGCACATGGGTTTTGCGCCCTTTGTGGAAACCGAACATCTTTTTTCTGTCCGAGTGCTAAATATAACTTTACTCTCATTAATCAATTCAACACATCTTTATTATTTTTTTTTTTTTTGGAATTAGCTAAATTGCAGTTCCCCAACTAATTAAGCCACTAAAAAGTATTTTTTATTTACTAGATTCCATGCATGGTGTAACCCAAAACTTAGTAATAAGTCTATTAGATAGTACTGAAGCCTAGACGAATATTGTGTGAGGTTGGCAGCTATTATCCCCAGTGGAATGGCCCAATGGGATTCATGTAGCAGACCCCAAGGGGGGTGGGTGATGATATGTTCCTATAAGGGGGGGAAGTAACGCTTATGATCTTCAATTAGAGTGGAGTGGTGGAATGGAATTTCTGTTTCTGATCCTTAATTTTGCTGGGTTACGGCTTAGATGGCTGTGGGGTTGTAGAAGAGGGTAACAATGTTTCCAGAAATATGCAGTTAGTATATAAGACATTGGCCAGGCATCAAAATGCAGTTAGTAGATCATTGTTTTTGTGGTTCAGATTCTCAATGAATCGATGTTTCCGTCCATATCGAACCACTACCGTATATGGATGACAACCACGATCCAGGCCAAATGTGAACCGCGACCATATAAAGATGACGACCACAATCCATGACTTTATATGGATGACAACCTTACTTCCTTACATGACGTGTTGAAATAGATAAATATTATGATTTTATGTTACATGACAAAATTCCTATTGCATTTGTTTAAATTTTTAAATAGACATTATGTTATGAATTGCATAGATAATATGTGATTTTATTACAGCTCAACATTGATACTTCGCAATTGAGTGAGGAAGGGAGAGGACAACCAATAGATCGTGGAGCTGCAACTGGAGTGGATGCTACTCCTGATGCGAATGTACATAGGCCACAATGCAGTGTTTTGGCCTCGAAATTTCTGTCTTCTCCATACACAACTCCATCTTCTTCTCCTGTAAAGGAGAGTCGTTAGGAGTACGTGGATCCCCACCTAGCTTTAACTGATGCCAAAGACAACGAGTTGAGAGTTGTTAGAAAATCAGGTTCACATCACTAGTTGAAAGACATCTATGACTTAAATTCATGGGTCGATTCTGAGGTAAGTTTTTATCATTTCTCTTTCTTTATTTTAATATAAATGTATGAATATTATATCACACATTTTTCTCATTACGTAGGCCATCGATCTGTACTTAAACTACCTATCAACACGTCAAGAAAATCGATTGTAAGGTAGATAGGACTGCGCATTCGTCCTGTCACTATTTACGGTAATGTGAAAACCATGACCATAGTTTTTAACACTATCCAATATCTCAATAGCAAATCATGGAAATTCAACTTGACTTGTTGCACACTTATGGAGCTGGGAATCATAAGGATCGACAGACCATGAAGTTTGATAAATTGAATGAAAATCTTATAAATATAGTTGCCGGTGATGGTAAAACGAAACCTCTATGGAAATATGAAGTGGTAAGATCTTAGTTATGTGCACATGTACATGAACTTAAACGATATTATTCATTTTAAAAAGACATGAGTTTAACCGTTGTCGTATTTCTTGTGCTTGACAGTTATACATCTCTCTCAATGCGAGGCAGCAATACTGGTTTATGGGTGTTGTTTCTCCAAATAAGAAAGATGTCACTTTGTACGACAGCATGAATACAGATTGGAAAGAGAAAAACGAGCTGGTCGTCGCGCAAATAACAGACGGACTGAGATTGTTATTCCATATTCTTGATTGTGGAGCTAAGTTCGAGGAGAAGCCATGAAATGTGAGGATAATCACTGATAGACCTGCACAACACAACTCTAACGATTATGGCGTATTTATGCTGAAATTCATAGACTTCTTGAGTGGCATGCATGCAATTGATTTTACACCAGTAAGTATATATTTATTCATCTACATTAAGTCTTGATTGCTTTATCTTTTGTCTTAATATTAGTTCATTCTTTTCTTGTAGGAGGAAATTCCTAAATTTAGAAAGACAATTGCATACGACTGTCTGCAGTACAAGAAAGAAGCTGATGCTGCTTTCACAAAGAAACAAGAAAAAATATCAACTAGCCCAGTGAAGAGAGTCAGATACTGATTTGGTATTGAATGTTGAATGAATTGGTGTATATAATGTTTCTTCTTATTATTATCTGTAATGGTTTGGTGAATGAGATGGGTCATAGTTGTCTTGCACTTAAGGCTCGTGGCTGTAATGTTATATGGGTCGTGGTTGTAAATTACGAGCTTTTGTCGATGGCAATCACAATTCATAAAGCGTAACAACCACGAACCATAATAACTGACAACAACGATCCATGTAACACGACAACCACGACTCATATTTCATAACAACCATGACCCGTATATCATGACAACCACGACCAAATTGACATGACAACCACAACCCATATATAATGACAACCACAGCCCATATACATGATAACCACGACCCATAACAACTGACAACTACGACCCGTAGAAATGACAACCACGACCCATTTAACATGACAAGCACGATACCTATATTACTGTCAACCACGACCCATATAACATGTCAACCATGATGCAACATAGTGGGGCCAACGAGTTAGGACTTTAACGCGGCCCTTACAACCACGACCCTTACCATATGACAATCACGGCCCTTACCACACAACAATCATGACCCTCACAACTACCATATATGACATTCTATTGCATCCGAAAATTATATTATACATGAATTCCGCAAGATGAGTATAAAATCAACGAGTGAACTTTCGTTTAATTACAAAAAGAATAGGACAGGGAATAAGAAGAGTGGATGGATGAGAGCTATAGATGGGCCGATTTGAGGTCTTCAAATCTTTTAGCGGCCCTAGCTTTCGCTTCCTTTGCGGCGTTGCACCTCTCAATCCAGTGCAGCCTTTTCTTGTTAAAGTCCTACTCGCGAGTACAATGCAGCCTGTTCTTCCTAGCTGGTTCAGAGCAGGCTGGCAAAGCCCTACACTTAGCACTAAGGGCCGACAGGCGAGACAGAGCAAAAGAACACCGCTCGATTTCTCTATCCGCCTCGCAGAAATTATCTCCAAGTTGTCGGAGTTCTGAAATTGTCTTTAGAATTTCCTGTGGAGGCCATTGATCTTCAGGAAGATCGACAACATTCCTGAAGAAAGGGAAGGGATCACCCATAAAGGAAGAACGCGAGAAGGACTCGATGTCTTCTTTGAATATCCCCTCCATTATTTTGATTGAAAGAGCAAAGAAATCCATGAATGCTTAAGGTGTTGCAATAAGGATTCTGGTTCGGATTGACTTGTGAAAGTAATTTAAAACTCAAGTACCACTTTTATATGCTAGTGAACCGATGGTTAATGTGATTAGGATGCAGTGCGACTATTGATTTTTCGATGTTGAGAATACAGTATTTCGAGATGACGGTGAAGTAGCGAAATGAATGTGATTTCCTGAAAAAGAATGTGTCCACTATTACCGAATGGTCATGGATATGACAAACAATGGGTCGTGGTTGTCATGTCGTGTGATCGTGGTTCACATGCACATTGAATCGTGATTGTCATTCATGTTAGATCGTGGTTGTCATCCAACGTTGGATCGTGGATTAGGGGAAAACGGATTGGCTACTCCCCCTGTCACCAACCATAGGCCCAACCATGATGTATGTGTTTCATCCATGCTGCTAATCCACTTTTAAAGATCATTTTATGGCTTGATCCCAAAAATTAGAGGGATATAAATCTCAGGTGGACCACACCATAGGAAAACAATAGTGATTGGATATCCACCATAAAAATCCTCTTAAGGCCCACTGTACTGTTTATTTGGCCTCCAATCTGTTGATTAGGTCATACAGGCACAGATGAATGGAAAAAACAAAGATCAGCTTGATCCAAAACTTTTACGGCTCCCAAAAAGTTTTTAATGGTCTACAACGCTCATTCAACACTGTTTCCTATAATGTGGTCCACTTGAGATTGGGATGTACCTCATTTTTGGTCTCATACCATAAAATGATCTGGAAAAAAAATATATGGACGGCATGGATGAAACACATACATGGTGGTGGGGCCCATAGACAACTGAGCACCAGCCATTGGCTGGTGGCACTATTGGTTTTTTCGATGTTAGGAGTACCATTTCTCGGGATTACGAGGAAGTAGAGAAATGAATGTGACTTCCTGAAAAAGAATTTGACGTTATTACCATTGGGAACCACCAGCCAGTGTGTAGGACAACCACGACCCAGACATGTGATCGTGGTTCACATGCACATTGGATCATGGTTGTCATCCACGTTGGATCGTAGTTGTTGACCATGACCCACTTTGGATGAAACCATGATCCATTGCTCAAAAAGGCTTTGGTCCACGTCACATTCTCGGGATTGTTCAAAACAGGTAACTTCTTCTGCACTCTAAAACCATACAACTCCTGATCCAAGGACAAGGGACGTTTTCGTCTGAAACATTTTATAGAGGTTGTCAGAAGGCCACCCTTGGAATAAATGAGAGGTAGGACCATGCATCGAGGCCAGTACGAAGGGTCATGGTTATGAAGAACAAATGGTCCTAATTTTCATGGACAACGGGTCGTGGTTCAAATGCAAAATGGATCATGGTTGTCATCCACATGGGGTCGTGGTTATGATTAACAGTGGATCGTTGTTGTACATGGGTCATTGTTGTCACAGTGATGGTCGGGGTTTCCAACCACGATCCATATTCTGTGACAACCACGACTCATATAACATGACAACAACAACCTATAACATCTGACAATCACAACCCGTGTAACATGCAAAACCATGACCAATATAATATGTCAATCATGATCCAACAATGACCCATATAACCTGACAACCACGATACAAGGTTATGGGCCAAACGAGTTGGGCCTTACACAGGACAGTGAAAGGCACGATCCTTATAACATGACGACTACGACCTATCTAGAATGACAACCACGACCCATAACATCTGTCAACCACGACCCATAACATTTGTTAGCCACGACCCATGTAACATGATAACCACGACTCATGTCCTGTGATCGCCACGATCCTTATAACATGACAACCACGATCCAATGTGCATGTGAAATGCGACAATCGGCCCTTCCCAAGCTCATAAATACTTCTGTATTCTGGGGGGAAAACGAATTGGCTACTCCCCCTGTCACCAGCCATGGCCCCAACCATGATGTACGTGTTTCATCCATGCTGTTAATCCACTTTTAAAGATCATTTTATAGCTCGATCCCAAAAATTAGAGGGATATAAATCTCAGGTGGACCACACCACAGGAAAACAATAATGATTGGATATCCACCATTAAAATCCTCCTAAGGCCCACTATACTATTTATTTGACATCCAATCTGTTGATTAGGTCGTACATGCATAGATGAAGGGAAAAAACAAAGATCAGCTTGATCCAAAAATTTTATGGCCCCCAAAAAGTTTTTAATGGCCTATGACTCTCATTCAACACTGTTTCCTATAATGTGGTCCACTTGAGATTGGGATGTACCTCATTTTTGGTCTCATACCATAAAATGATATGGAAAAATATATAGACAGCATGGATGAAACACATACATGGTGGTGGGGCCCACAGACCATCGAGCACCAGCCATTAGCTAGTGGCAGGGGGAGTAGCCAATCCGTCACTTTCTCGGGGGTTGAAACAATAAGTAACTTCTTCTTCACTCCAAGACCCATGACTTCTGAACCAAGGACAATGGCATTTTCGTTCGAAACAATATCCAAAAGATGTCAGAAGGCTACTCTTATGATATCTGGAACGTCATACCTCCCATGGTAATTTGACCAAACTTCGAGGTCAGTACGGTAAAATTCCTTTGAAGTAATATTTTTAAAGCATCCCTCTGAAACAGGAATGTATGGAATGGCATCTCTATGGGATTGATACGGGCATTCCTTCCCACATCCACCAACTTTGCTTTTAAAACATTAACAACACATGGGGTTTGTGCCCTTGGATTGTGGAAACCGAACATCCTTTTTTCCTATCTGAGTGCTAAATGTTGGTCGAAGGCCAGTGGGGCCCACTCGTGGGCAATCACTAGTGGGTGGGTCCCATTTAGTTTGACTCTTTCCGCTGCGTTCTTTCCTTTCAGTTGAAATTTCAAATTCATATTTGAATTTGATTTTGGATAGGAGGTTGGGAAAAGACCGGATAATCTGGTCTCATCCCATCTCCTTCCTTTCCTATAAAAAGGAATACGCCCTCTCTCGTAATGTGAATAAGAAACATCGAGGGTATACAGAGAGAGATAGTGTGCAGCATAGTCTGTCCATGTTAAGCTTGTCCTTGGGACGATCTGATCCATAGATCGCTATCCGGGACCACTATATACCGTAGGATCAAAGGTGTGAACAGTTCAATCTGCTCCAGTAGTAGATAGACGGGCCATTGGAGCATCAATCTTCAGCTTTGTAAGGGTCCCAATTATCGTGTAGACCGTCAGATCTTGAGGGCTCACCTTCCGCATTTCCCTACAGTGGTATCAGAGCATTTAACGGAGGATCTCCGATTATTTTCATCTAGAAAGAGATGGCCACCAAAGCGTTGATCGCTGAACAGCTGAAAGGACAACATTTCAACAGCAACAATTACGAAGACTGGTCCCGCGCGGTGCGGTGCCTTCTGGACGAGGACGACATATCTCACATACTTGATGTAGTTCAGGAGGAACCCATCTTGGCTGAAAACGAAAATTTACAAGAACATAGGGTTGCGATGACTCGCTACAATAAGTGGCAAAAATAAAATCGTTCAGCCCGTAATGTCCTTCTTAGCACCATACACAAAGAACTCATACCTACGTATGAAGTGCATGAAACCGCTAAAGGAATATGGGAAGCACTGAAAGATGTCTATGCGCAGAAGTCAGATGCAAGAGTTAGGGCAATGGAATTGGAATTCCAGGAGTATAGGATGCCAGTCGGCTGCCCCATCAAAGATCATATCCGTAAGATGGAGCAAATGATAGGTGCCCTTAGGAATGTTGGGTGTAATTGACTGAAAATCAGAAGATTATAGCTATGCACCGTTCCTTACCTGAATCTTGGGCCCAAAAAAGAAGAACTTCTGACTGACTCTATCACCTACGTTAGAGACTTTTGTGGCCACCTGGTAGGTGAGGTTGAAATGAATGCAATTTAGCCAATTTCGGCCAGGGCCTTTATAGCAGAGACCCATAAGCGGAAAGCTAACAATAAACGGTCCAAAGCTCGCAAGAAGGCGAAAAAGAATAACCAAGAACAGAAGACCATAGCACCTGCTCCAAATCTCAAGAAGGGGAACAGGAAGAAGAAGCAGAAAAAGACAAATGTAGTCTGCTTCCTCTGTGGAAATTTCGGCCATTATGCTCGACAGTGCGCCCATAAAAAGACGGTAATTTCTCAATCACTAGATACTTTCTATGTAGGCGTTTGTTCTGAAATCCTTTCCGTTGATATCATATCTAACGAGTGGATTTTGGATTCAGAAGCAATAAAGCACGTGACAAGTAGTCGTCGAGGACTTGAGGAATTCCGGCCTGTAGCTAAGGGGAGTTACAAGCTATACATGGGCAATAACGTTGTTAAAGACGTACAAGGGATTGACATTTTCCATCTACGTACGCGCATAGGGCGAACAATAATACTCCGTGATATTCTATATGCACCGGGGATGCGTCGGAATTTAATTTCTGTTTCTAGGTTATTAGTTGATGGTTTTGATATTCGATTTTCCGGGACAAGAGTTTCTTTGAGACGGAATAACCTCATCTTTACATGGGGTAATTTAATTTCAGATTTATTTATTCTAGACGTAGATTGTGATAATGCATCTATTGCTTTGTCTGCTATATCGAATGAAACTGTAGTATCTGAATCTCAAAAATGGCACGTGAGGTTAGGTCACATTGGAAAGGATCGTATGACAAGACTAATACGTTTTGGTCTGTTAAACTCCTTATCCAAAGTTGATTTGCCATTTTGTGAACATTGTGTGTCCGGGAAGACTTCAAAGAAACCATTTCCCAAAGCAGCTAGGTCAAAGGGCACACTAGAAATAATCCATTCAGATATCTGTGGACCCTTTAATCCATGTACATGCCAGAAACGGATGTCATACTTTGTCACTTTCATTGACGATTACTCGCGCTATGGATATGTGTATCTCATCTCACACAAATCTGAGGCTTTTGATTGTTTTTCTTAATACAAAGCTGAGGTGGAAAACCAGCTTGAGAAAAAGATTAAAATCCTTCGATCTGATAGAGTGGCGAGTATACGTTTGAAACATTTAAATCGTATTGCGAAAATATTGGCATTGTTAGGCAGTACACAATAGCTTACACCCACACATCAAAATGGTGTTGCAAAGAGAAGGAATAGGACATTATTGGACATGGTTAGATCGAAGATGGCTCAAGCCAATCTCTCTACTCTACCACATCTGGGGAGACGCACTGTTAACAGCCGTCTACGTCTCAAAGAGATCTCATCCAAATCAATTCCTAAGACTCCATATGAGATGTGGTCTGAGAGATTCCTTCTCTAGCCAACCTACGCCCTTGGGGATCTTTGGGATATGTTTTTGCTGCCTACTCCGCATAGAGGTAAAGTTGATGTAAAACCATTGAATGCGTGTTCATAAGATACCCCATGCATTCAAGGGATACGTTCTAGTTTATGAGGACCATGGACGATGGATTGAGTAGAATCCCGGGACTGACCTTCGTCGAAGATAGATACCCAAGCCGAATGAAGCAAAATGTTCCAATACAACTTTTTGAAATACCCGATGTATCTCAGGAGAGTGGAAATTCTGCTTACAAGATGATGATACTCCTATAGTTCATCAGGACATTGGGAGACATCTCAGCAGGCTCCTGAGTTAACGTCGAAGTGAAAGAGGATTGATTCCCTGAAGATACTTTGATATTGAGGGGCAAACATTCTCTTTGCGTTGCGTTGATGATGATGAACCTGATTCATATCAGAATGCATTATTATCTTCTAACTCGGCTGATTGGGTGAATGCTATGGACGAAGAGATCGCTTCCATGAAAAGAATAAAGTTTGGGAACTTGTTGATCTGCCTTCCAATCGCAAAGCGATAGGTAACAAATGGTACTAAAGATCAAAGAAAGGCAGATGGTACAGTGGACAAGTATAAAGCACGATTAGTTGCTAAAGGTTTTACACAACAAGAAGGCATTGACTACGAGGAGACCTTTTCACACTGTTGCAAAATTCTCCTCAATCCGCATGATCTTGTCCATTGTCGTCCAAGTTTAGACTTAGAGTTATATCAAATGGATGTAAAGACCACATTCTTAAATGGTGACTTGGATGAAGAAAAATACATGCAACAACCCATAGGTTATGTGGACAAAAAGCATCCAAAGAAAGTCTACAAGTTGTTGAAATCTATCTATGGGTTGAAGCAATCTTCAAGACAGTGGTACATGAGGTTCCACTTGTTCATCACCACTTTTGGATTCACGATGAGTGAAGAAGATTATTGTGTGTACCTGAAACGGTCTGGAAGATCTTTTCTGATACTATCTCTATATGTAGACGATATCCTGTTAGCTGGTAATAACATGCAATTGCTGACATTGACTAAAGATTGACTATTCTCAAACTTTGAGATGAAAGACCTCGGTGAAGCCAACTTTATCCTTGGGGTAAAATCATCAGGGATCGTCCTAAGAAATTTTTAGGCTTATCTCAAGCAACCTATATACAAAACATCTTAGAGCGGTTCAGGATGAAAAATTCAAAAGCTGTTGAAACCCCTATGGATAAAGCTACCAAGTTAGACAGGAAATCGTGTTCCCAAACTGAAGCCGAGAAATTGGTTATGTCCTCAGTACCTTATGCAAGCGCAGTAGGAAGCTTAATGTATGCTATGCTTTGCACCAGACCGGGTATTAGTTATGCCGTTGGCATAGTCAGCCGTTATCAGAGTAACTCGGGACAGTATCATTGGTAAGCCGTCAAACGTATATTCTGCTATCTCAGAGGAACAAAAGACCTAATGTTGTGTTATGAAGGCATAAGCCTCGAGCTCAAAGGATATTCGGATGCTGCTTGGGGTAATGACGCCGACGAGGAAAGTCTACTTCAGGGTATGTATTCTTACTCGGAGGAGAAGCTATCTCATGGTCGAGTAAGAAACAGACATCCACAGCTCTTTCATCTATGGAGCCAAGTACATTGCATGTTGTGCTGCTGTTTAGGGTTTAGTATATGAGTTCGTAGATTTCTATTGAGTCTGGGAATTGTACCGAGTGTTCATCAGCCTATATCGCTGAAGATAGACAATACTTCTGCTATTGACTTGGCAAAGGACCCTAAACACCACCAGAAATCTAAGCACATTGAGATCAAGTATCATTATGTTCGTGATCAAGTGAGAGATAAAAAGGTCGCCCTCAGCTACATTCCTACCAAGGAGATGATAGCTGATCCCATGACAAAACCTATAGCTAGAGATCTATTTCAGGTTCACATCAGGCAAATGGGATTGAGGAAAACTTGATTGATGTACTTGTTTTGTAGTACATTTGATCTTTCATTAATGAATAATATATTCCATTTGTTCTATATTGAACACTAATATAAACTAGGTAAGAAGATCATCAGCATTTACCTTGAGATCATGTAAGATTTCTATTTTTGTGTCGGCAGGCCGGTCACCCACTTGCATGGGTTAACCAACCTTGAATGTACAGAGAGGTACATTTGAGGCTATGTTTATACATGGAGGTATAAACTTTCCTTATTGTGAATATAAAGGATGAGGATATGAGTGAGTCGTATCCGCCTACAATCTTATAAAAATTGTAGATGAGACTGATAAAGTCGAATAATTAATCGAACCATTCCTTTACATGCTATCAATGTTTTATGGTCTGAAATTAAAGCCAGGTTTGATGAGGTATGAGATGAGTCGTTACCTTATGTAGAATAACCTGCGTACTGTAGACCCGACTTACACCTAGTATTGTCTACTTTACGACGTGGGTTGTAGCCACGTGTTGGGACCTATTACCTACAGATTGCTTTGATTCGATCTAATCATTGCAACGTGCGAGTAGCCAGTCCCGTAGGTGACTCTTTGTGTCCTTAGCTACCCTCCTCTTGTGTATATGAGGATGAGATTGAGTGGCGGCTACTTTAGTGTACAATGACAAAGGTCCTTAATTGACCAGACTCGGTTACGCTAGGAACATCTTGATTAATTCTAATTACACATCTGCGTAGGGAGATCCCGTGACAACTACTACACCAAGTTTCTAGAACTATTAATACGCACTTGAAGACTTATATCCGCCGGCAGTATCGATTGTTTTTTTTTATTAACTTTTGCAAACATATTTTTCTTAAAAAGCATATATATATATATATATATATATATATATATATATATAAGTATTGCTTTGAATTGGTTTTAGTCGAAATTTGTGAAAAATCAAGTTTTCAGAATAACTCGATAAGTTGGATAACTACGTATGTTGGCCGAGTACTCCAGATCGGGAGTTAACTCCATCCAGTGTGGTCATGCGGACTAGGACAGGCATTACAAAGCTTGGGTTATTGAGTACTAGTTAGGTGGTCACTTAGTACTTAAGCACATGTGAGAAGATTATGGTGATCCAGCTGGTCCCACGCCTCTGATTCTTTTGATCGTGATGTTTGGTATTTGATTGTTATAAGGTAAGTTAGTTGAACAGATTTATGTGCCTATCCCATAATGTGATTGAGTGGGAGATGTTGGTCGAAGGTCAGTGGGGCCCACTCGTGAGCAATCACTAGTGGGTGAGTCCCATTTGGTTTGACTCTTTCCGCTGCGTTCTTTCCTTTCAGTTGAAATTTCAAATTCATATTTGAATTTGATTTTGGATAGAAGGTTGGGAAAAGACCGGATAATCTGGTCTCATCCCATCTCCTTCCTTTCCTATAAAAAGGAATACGCCCTCTCTCGTAATGTGAATAAGAAACATCGAGGGTATACAGAGAGAGATAGTGTGCAGCATAGTCTGTCCATGTTAAGCTTGTCCTTGGGACGATCTGATTCATATATCGCTATCCGGGACCACTATATACCATAGGATCAGAGGTGTGAACAGTTCAATCTGCTCCAGTAGTAGATAGACGGGCCATTGGAGCATCAATTTTCAGCTTTGTGAGGGTCCCAATTATCGTGTAGACCGTCAGATCTTGAGGGCTCACCTTCCGCATTTCCCTACACTAAATCTATCTTTACTCTTATTAATCAATTCAACACATTATTTATTTATTTATTTATTTTGGAATTAGCTAAATTGCAATTCCCCAACTAATTAAGCCACTAAAAAGTATTTTTATTTACTAGATTCCATGCATGGTGTAACTCAAAACTTGGTAATAAGTCTATTGGATAGTACCGAAGCCTAGACGAAGATTGTGTGAGGTTGGCAGCTATTATCCTCAGTGGAATGGCCAAACGGGATTCATGTAGCAGACCCCAAGGGGGGTGGGTGATGATGTTCCTATAAGAGGAGGTTAAGTGACCTATGGTTTTAAGTAAGGTCTATGATCTTCAATTAGAGTGGAGTGGTGGAATGGAATTTCTGTTTCTGACCTTCAATTTTGATGGGTTACAGCTTAGATGGCTGTGGGGTTGTAGAAAGAGGGTATCACAGGCATTGTCAATGTTTCCAGAAATATGCAGTTAGTATATAAACAATGGGCAGGCATCAATATTACCTAGGGCCTGTTTGATTTGCGGTAACAGTTATAATAGCTCACCTCCAAAAAGGGCAAAATTCTACCTCATTGAAGCCAAAACTCTGCTGGATCATATTGTTTGTTTGTTTGTTTATTATTATTTTTTATTTTATTTTATTTTAAAGGAAGTTGTAAATGTGGTAAAGATAAACACTATGATGTATGTGTTATATCTATTCATTCATTTTTATTTTTTTAAAATCATTTTAGGGCATGAGTCCAAAAATAAGACTGATCTAACGCTCAAGTGGACCACACCATAGAAAACACTAGAGATTGTGCACCTTTCACTGAAAACTTCTTGGGGGCTTCAGAAGTTTTGAATCTACCTCATTTTTAGCTCATATCCTAAAATGATCTGGCAAAATGAATGGACTTCGTCGATAAAATGCATGCATCATGGTGAATTCAATCAGAACCACAGCAAAATCAGGTTCCACCAACCAACCTTCAAATTGCCTGCACCACGTGCAAACAGCCACTTCCAGCACTCCTTGCACCAAAAAAAAATTCCATACAAATTGAGAAACAAAATATGTAGAGTATGCCTATAGACATGAAGCTACTCTAGCAGCCCTAAAAATTAAATTTTAAACCTCAATCATGATATAGCATTTTATTAGCTCCTGGATTGGCTTAAAACAAAAATTCAATCTATGAGTACCAGGAAAGATGATATTTCTCATTGTATATGTTAGGATATATTTCATTTTCCTTATAATTTTTTCTTTTTTATCAGATTTAATCAGGGAAAGATTAGCTTGTAATTAATTGTAAATTTCCTTTCACCATCGTCTGTTATCATCTTCAGCACGATCTAAAGCACCTTCATCGCAACACCATCTCCGTTGTGCAACACCAACAATCCGACACTCATCTCTATTGTCGGCCTATCTTGTAGGCCCACCTTTTAGTTGTTGAATCTTTGTTTGATATCTCCACGCAAACCACCCCCAAACACCTATGATTCTGCATTCACTACCGTTGCCCGAATCTTCCATCAGTCAATCCCATGCTAATCTTTGAGTAACCCTTGATCATCCCTCGTCATCTCCAATCCTCGTCACTGTTGATCTCAGGCCATCCACCCTCTACTGTTCCACTTTCATCTGGCCTTCGCCGTTGTCATTCTCATTATCCAATCACTAGACCTATTCACCTCAGAGACTATGTTTGTCCCACTCTACCTGGCACGTTTCATCTATTTAACCATCATAAGACCTGATATTGCTTATTCGATAAATATTCTTAATCAGTTCATGCGCCAACCTCATTATCATGTTGTTATTTGCGTGTGTTACGATATCTCAAGTCTTTTCCTAAAGAAACTGCCAATAAGAAGTTCTTACATGTCTTGATGCAGGACAACTAACCACTTGCTCTAAAAGCTCAAACTGTTACATTATGATGAATTAATCTCTTTATCTCATAGCTCAGGCCCCACATCACATGGGTTAGGACCTCGACCGAACACCCTTCGTGAGCCCCAAATCACATGGGCCACCCACCCCAAGTGTCCCCGCATCCCACGGGCTACCCCACTTGAGTTTAGTATGAAATGCGCATTAATCACCCCCGGTGAGGAATCTCGAACACGAGACCTCATCTGTGGGCCGCACCCACCCCAAGTGTGCCCCTGCATCCCACAAGCAACCTCACTCAAACCCGATGTGAAAATGCCCCTGCATTAGGTATTTGTTATTCTAGAGATTCCCATGCTTGCTTTTGTTTGCATTTCTTCTTCTAAGGATGATCTGATTTTCTGACATTTAACGATAGGTTATTTTATGATGTTTGGCAAAAATCGTCTCTTAGAAAATTAAGAGATTAACTATTGTTTCACGATCATCTGCTAAGGATAAATATCATGCCATGGCCAATTCCACACGTGAACTCGTTTGGCTCAAAGTTCTTCTTCGCAGTCTCGGAGTCGAGCATTAATTCCCAACCCATAAGCCTTCATTGTGATAATCAAGCTGCTTTTATATTGCCAATAATCTTCTTTTTTTTCATAAACGAACAAACATACAAAGATTAATTGCCACGTTATCTGCGGAAAGTCATCTTCTGGAGTTCTTTGCACCTCTTACATGCCTACCAATCAACAATTTGCAAACATTTTTTCCAAAAACCCTTAGTCACAATCATTTTTACGTTCTACTCGGTAACTTGAGCGTTACAAATCTTTGTGCACCAACTTAAGGGAAGTATTAGGAAAGCTGATATTTCCCCTTTATATATTATGATGGATTTCATTTTTCTTATAATATTTTCATTTTTATCACTTTGATTAGGGAGAGATTAGTTTATAATTAATTGGAAATTTTCTATCATGGGCCATTCCTCTTATATTTATTTATATATAAATTCTCTCAATGAAACATAAAAAATTCAAAAATAATCTCTTTAGAATTTTTTTTTATCAAATTGAAAATATAATCATAAGGTGAACTTGAAAAAATAAATAAAATCAAGGCATCATTAGGCGAATCCATAACGATAAACAAAGTTGAAGAAAGGAACTACATACGAAAAGATTAATAGTTCACTTGAAAACCAACATAAACCACTGGCACTTTGAAAATTAACAAAACTGTGAAAAAAATATATATACTTTTAAGGAATTACAAGAAACTGCTTTGGAGAAGATAATTCGCATGTAAAAACGAGAAATCTTCTAGATGCTGATGGAGTCTAATAAGTTATAGTGCTCCTGGTTGCATCAGTACACTTGGACGGTCAAATAGATTAATCTATACTGTCCATCAAGTCCACGGCACTATTCATGGATGGGATGGTTATGGATGCATAACAAAAATTATTCTTAAGGACCATAAGCAATCCATGATGGTCCCAAACAAATAGATGGATTGGGCATATTTTGTGTAAATGATGTTGACCGCTTATATTCAATGTGGTGATTCATGGTGATTTTAGGCTCTACTGTCGGATAGAAAGCCAAGTTACTAGGAATGACTACTGTGGGAATCATGGTCTACCATTCTTCAAATACGATGTTTATTTAGTGTTCCCATTACTTTTAGTATTCTCAATAAACCTAACATTCGTAGTCTCTATGATTCAAATGGAGTAGGATGAATAATAAAGTTTGAATCATTTAGATCTTTCTGAATATCTATAATTCGCATAGAGTAGGATTGACAACCTCATATATGAAAGTATTGAGCTTTCGCTCTGTCCACAGCTCATAAGGCATCTTAATACAACCTTTTTTAGAACTTAATTTAGGATATGCACAACTATTTTAATTGCACTATCCCCACAGAAATTTTGACAATTTTGACATGCTTATCATATACCGCGCCATATTCTTTACAGTGTGATTACTTGTCTCGATGTAGCTAGAAGCACAAAAGTTGTAGTATTATGAGGGCATTGGAGCATCTCTCTTTAAAGTTATGTCGAATTTGTAATCATGATAATTTCTAACCAAGATCATTGATGGCCAGCCAAAATGTACAAACTACCCGACCAGAGTTTAATTTAAAGCTAAGAAACTATCACATGAACCATTGGACCACCTCCCATGAGGCTCATGGGTCCTCAAACCAAGTCCTAAGAGAGAAGAAAAGAAGAAGAAAACTAACCTTCTACCATTCTCTTTAGATGGCTCATATGTTTTGAAGCAAAGCATGAAATATGAATGAGAAAAGAAAATGACGATATCACTAAAAACTGATCACATGCTAATACAAATAAAAAGCTATAAACTTCAATTGAGACATTTCACAAGTTGATATAGTTGTATTGATGCTAATTTTCTTGAACAATTTGTTGCTCGCCTTCAAAGGTTTTGCCATATTCTGCTATATGGAATGATTTATTATTGTCGCTTTATCCTCTTTACTCGGGTGGCGCATGTATTCTTCACTTCTTGAACTAATTTAAAGATCATCCATCAAAATCCGAGCTTTTCCTCACAATCCAAGATGAGAAACATAACAGCAAGGCGGGAAACCATGGATTCCATGCCAAACAATAGAAAAGTAGAAGGGTTTTTCCTTTAATGTGATTATTTGTATTTCATGGATAGATAAGAAAATGATGAATTTTATTAGTGATCATTACACTTTTCTATATTTTGAATTCTTGACAAAAAAAAAATAAATAAATAAATAAAAATGGAAGAGCATTATAAAAGGAATATAAAAATTTCACTTGCTATCCAAACAAAAACTCAAAATTAAAATCTATATTTGAATAATTCTCACAGAAATCATCATCAAATAGTTCTTGTTATTTCCTTTATTTTCTTTGGATTCCATGTATCCAAACATGTCATTGGCAAAATAATTATAATTCCCTATATCCAAATGAAACCAAAACCTGGAAATGGATAAACAGGTGGGGACAAGCCATATACAATGTGACCCACCAATTTCAACATGGTTTACAAGCTCGACCCAACTTCATCAGGTCTCATAAAAGCCAGCAGTTTTACTTTCACTTGGTGACCGTACATGTGTGGCCCACTTGATGATCCAATCAGGTTGATCTCTTATACAACACGTCTCTAATCCAAGGCACTGATCAGTTGAGATGGCGTTGGGAAACACGTGCTGGCCCAAAAATCAAAGTCTCATCATCAGGTTGGCCACACGCGATTAGTGCACTTTCAACGATCAGCCACCTTTTTCTATTAACTACGCATTTGTCTCGTACTGTTCTTGCCTGATGACTAAACCAACCTGGTTTTGGGGCAAGAGCATGTTGTTGGTGCCCACTAGACCTAGGCAGAATCTGACCTGATTCGGCGAATCCGACCTGATCCAAACCGAACCGAAGGCCTGGATCAATGCAGATTGTGTAAGACCACTCGGATCCGATCGTACATCGGATCGAGCTCGGATCGTGGTCAATCCAGACCAATGCGATCCAAAATCCGAACGAATCCTAACCCCTCTTTCTCTACCCGAAGGAGGTGCCACACCCACCCATCTCTCCTCCTTTCTCTCCCTCTTTCTTCTCTCCCGATTTCCCTCCTCTCCTTCCTTCTCTCCTCCTTTCTCTCTCTCTTCTTTCTCTCCCGTTTCCCACATCTCCTTCTTTCTCTCCTCCTTGCTCTCCTTCTCTATCCCTAGACTCAACTCGATCTGACTCGATTTAGTTTCCCAGACCGAGTCGGACTCAGTTCAGGTCAGGCCAGCAAGGATTCAAATCGGATCAAGTCAGCCCTGCTGGACTCAATCCCGAATAGGATTGAGTTTGGGTCAAGTTCTTGAAAAATCGGATCGAGTCGAGTTGGACCCAATCCGGTCCGACTCGACTCGATGCCCACCATTGGCACGTGTGCACAATGAAATGGTTGAAGACATGATTTGTGGCACATGTACCAACCTACATGAGCGTTCGAGATCCATGCTAAGATAGGGACCCGTCCATGGGTATGAATTACACAAGTCGAACCGAGTCAAGCTTGGCACAGCTCGACTCGGCTCGACCACTAGCTGACCCTAGCTCGAACTCGACTCGGCTCGGTCCTCAAGCCTGACTGACCAGCTCAGCTCTGTTCGGTCAGCCGCTCAGGCCAGTTCGAGCCGAGTTTGAGCTAAGATTGAGCCGAGTTCACCTATGCAGCATTTTCACAAACACATGGGCTGCACCTTCAAAATCTTACTGTATGTAAAACGACAACATCGGTTTTACAGGTATTTTATCAAACACTTTGTAAGCAACATCAAAATCAAGAAAAAAGGTATTTATTTCATATACATACCTTCCTTGCCACTAGCCGACACTTTGTTGAGTCATTTTGTCAAAACACTAGGTGAGAAACATCAATATCAAAGTAAACGAGTCACCAAATTGGTTCGATCCAAGTTCGATTCGAGCTAGGGCTCGATCCGAGTGGAGTCAAGCTTGGCCAAGCTCAAATTCGGTTTGAAATTTTTTCGAGCTCAAAAAATCAGCTCCACTAAGCTCGAACTCAGTTTTGAACTGAGTGAATCGAGCTTTTTCGAGTCGAGTCGAGCGAGCTAACCGAACTAAATCGGTTCGTGTACAGCCCTAGGTATGATCTAGTATAAAATTACAGGCTGGTCTACTCATCAAATCAGCTACACGTTTTTTGGAAAACCAACAGGTAGAAAACAAATGGCCAACAATTTATATTGCACGTACACGTGGCCCACCTGACATGGACTTCATTTTTTTTGGCTATGGTATGGTAATGATGGGCCCGAACGGATGACTGGACAAGATCTCACATGTGCTCCAGGTTGGCACGTGTAACAGGACCAGGACTAGAGCTGTACAGGAACCGAGTTAGCTCGGTTAACTCACTCGACTCAACTTGAAAAACCTCCATTCGACCAGGTTCGAAACTGAATTCGATCCGAGTCAAGCTAATTTTTGGAGCTTGAAAAAATTTCGAGCCGAGTTCAAGCTTGTCCGAGCTCGAATCGACTCGGATCAAACCTCAACTCGGATCGAAACAGTTCGGTGACTGTTATTTTGATATTGATGTTGCTCACCAAGTGTTTGATGAAATGACTCAATGAAGTGTTGTTTCGGGTGCATACATTCTCCGCACGATATGGTGGCGAGGAAGGTATGGATATGAAACAAATCACTATTAAAAAAAATAATAATAACATTACAAGATAAAACTACTCTTGTATCTTGATTTTGATGCTGCTTATTGAGTGTTTGGATGAAATACCCGTGGGCATGATGAAATACTTGTAAACTGTTGCTGTTTTGCACACCATGAGAAATTGAAGGTGCACTCCCTGTGTTTGAGAGAATGCCGCACGGGCTCAAACTCGGCTCGAACTAGCCCGAGCTGCTGACCGAACCAAGCCAAGCTGGCTAGTCAAGCTCGAGGACCGAGCCGAGTTCGAGCTGGGGTCAGCTAGTGGCCAAGCCTAGTCAAGCTGTGCCAAGCTCAACTCGGTTTGACTTGTGTACAGCAACGTTCATCAGCCGTCAAAACAGACGTTCCACATTCAACTTCAGAAATGAAGGCCAACGATTGGATGCTAGGATCTCCAACTCTGGGAACTTTTCGAGATGTGGCCCACCCACTTTGGCCCATCAGATGATAGGTTGATAACAATGCACCCTACATCTCTGGATGCTATAATTCCTCCATTGGAGGATCTTACATTTCCTCACCACCAAAGCTCATTTGACAAAGATCTGTTCATTCATCCAGGACGTCCAATGGTGGGCCCTACCATGGACGTAGACGTAGATAGCCCAGAAACCACAATGATCAGATGATCGCAACCATCCACATGCCCACATTTCGACATGCGGTAAACATGCACATAGGACCATCTGTGGACTGCAAGGGGCTTGATCAGCCACACATCAGATAAAAATTACAACATGAAAATAGATCTAATTATAACTATTTACATTGTCTAGACCTGAAATTTTCAGGATCAAGAAGCTTCAACAGCAATGTTTCCAACCTCTTTGAACTCTCACTGGGCCTAATCACCTCTGGATTCCCATAAATAGCGCACGGATCTCTACCCAAAATAGAATTCCCCATGCACCAACCCCCTGGCGTAAACCCACCGGCTGATCTCCTCAACAGCTCCCTATCAATCCTGTCCAGGACAGGATTGTTCTTTGCAAACTTCCGTGCGAATGGGGCTCCACTTTCAACCCATCCCATCAAAATGCCGTGAGGTCAAGGTCATGGGGTGCTGCCGAGGTGGGTTGTGCCACATTATATAATGCAGGTCGTGGTTGACGGTGGTGTTCTGGTAGTCCTTGGAATTGCATATGACAGTGTGGAAGTAACCTTCGGGCGATGATAGGAAGTTGGTGTAGTACATGAGTAGAGTGCGAGGAAGATTATCCCAGCCCCAGATGCAGAATTCCAGGAACGATCGTGTCAGCACCACCCAAGCGGACCCTACAGACAAATTCATGGATTCATTTCACCTGCAGCTACTAAAGAACAATCTCCCAAGGAGAGATGCTAAAATACATGGGAAAAACAACAGAAATTTCTTCATGTTCAGAAAACTGCATGTGTGGAAAATTCCAACTCGAGGGGGACTGTAGAACCTCAACTTTTTATATTCATATGAATTTAAATAGGTGTGTTATTATTTAAACACTCCTTATTTATTTAGTGATTAAATATCGAATTGAGTAGAGTCTTCCAAGTCAAACCGATCCACCTGGACATCAAGTTGAGTTGAGTTTCGGGTTTTTGAGCTACGTCATGTACATGTTTAATATTTTATTATATGATTCTAGTTTGACAAATGTCAAATGATTGTCATTCAAAGTTTCATTATTTCATTATGGATCCAAGTCTAGAAAATCCAACATTTTTAGAACAATACATTGAAGCAATTACAGCATCCGCAATCATAATCACATTATCCAAAATCATAAAAGCAAATTTAAAAATTAATAAAGAAGCAATCAAATGTCAGTCCAATACCTATGAATATTTTGAAAGAAGCAGGCATGCTCCTTTTTTCCTTTGCCCAAAATACATCTGCCTTGTTTGAATTATAGAATCCTGGATCTATAATAATTGGCCTTCCTCTTTGATACCTACAAGCACACAAGGAAAAATAACGAATTCTTTTCATGTCTTTATGAGAAATAGGATGCCCACACCCATTGAAATCAGAAACATGAAAACAAATCCTTAAAAGTGAAATCATACTTACTCTTTCCACCCAATATTACTTGTATGCTCAATGAAGTTCAGATCCCTAGGCAAGTATGAGAAGACATGTAGAATATCTGCAATGAAAAGAAAAATAATTGAGATAAAGAACGTATCAGTTCACACTGTCTGACAATTTAGAAGTGGAATATTGTAGTTTTGGCTTCTTTTTCAATAGAAGCTTGTGAAACAGACAATACCATAGATAGGTTAAGCTGGTAATGAAAACAACTAAAAGGGAAAATGGGTGTGGCTGTCAGCTTGAATCCCAACTGGTTCATTAATGTAGGCCTTTGTTGACGTTAGACTCGGGTAGGCACCACCAAGAAGAAGCAGAGGACTCGACAATGCTTGTCTAGATCAAGATTCTCAATGAGAGCAGTGTAGTTAAACAAACTAGGCACACAGAGTGCAAGTGCCCTTAGAGTGCTGAAAATGCCCGGGTTCATGACTGAAAAGCGCAGATGCGATTCTTTCATTTAAATTTAGGGATAGGGACCAAGATCCACTTCCACCTGTGTGGCCCCATATAAAAAGTAAATGATCTCTTTCTACCCCCTCATCATTAAGGAAACGGTGTCTCTATTAAAGCCTTTCATCTATTGCGAATACATCCCCTCATCTCCGCAACTATACCCTTTCAGTTCCACATTGGGTTTGGATAGCACACCACTGGCATCACCTTGTTTCTGCTGTAGTATGATACATGTGTGATCAATCTGAGGCATTTATTAGGTATTGGTACACTCATCAAGTGAGCCAAACATGTAAGTTGAACTAGGACCATTGGTCTATTTTCTAACCATTTCTCCTATAAGTGTGACCTCCGAGTCCATGGACCAACATTGTCTTTGGGTCCATGGTATGTTTGCAGTGTACACTACCATATGAATGGTCAGATCCCTGACAAGCATTCCATCCAACAGTGGAAACTAAGTCCTGTATGATACTAATGATGTTGCCCGGTAATCTTTCAGAGAGATTTCTTTTCTTGTAAACTTCTCATTCTATGAGGAGGTTGGCATATAATGTGATAAAAGCAGGGCTTTTGCCATTGGAATTGGGTTCGTTTCAATAATGCGAACCATTTTATGTGATAGTGCTTCTCTTCGGTGGGGGTGGCCAAAAATCTCTCAAATTGAATTATTCAAACATTTAATTTTACAAGGTTATGGTGGCCATCCAATTCCAAAGCAAAATAGCCAGATTTCAAAGGGTTTAAAAGGATCCATTTTAAAGATTGCATATATTGTCTATGCATCGTACAAGGTTGACTCATTGTGTAAATGATTTGGATCATTGGTAGAGGACCCAGATTCAAAGGGAAAAGTCCCAATGTATATTACTGCAATACATCAGGATGCATTCGAGCATACCACTATATGTGGAGTTATTTGATAGACGCTAGCATACCCCGCATAGGAACCTTGTGTAGGTTACTTTCGCTAATAGAGAGCCACTTGGGTGGAACTTTCATTAGATCCATCATATCCATCAGGTAAGCTGCCTCAAGTTGACCGTGGAACCAAAAAACTCATGATCAGGTAAGCTGCCTCAAGTTGACCATGGAACCCAAAACTCATGATCATCTAAACTCATATAGGTCACGCCATAGGAAATAGTTAGGATGGCACGCTTACCATTAGTTCTGTGTAGGGCACATCATGGTATTCATATGCCATACAATCCATTCTTTTTTTTTTTTTTTCTTTTTTTTTTTTTTTTTTTTTTTTCTTTTTCTTTTTTTTTTTTTATTGAACCTGAATTACTCACACACACTGCACTACCTCTACTAGCTCATCTAACAAGCAAGAGATTTTTATACTATTGGTATAAAAATCTAATGTGTCGCATTAGGAAGAAGAATTAGCCAAAAATCATAGTATTCCAAAACTCAAGTGGGCCATACAACATGAATCTTGAGTTTCAAGATATAATTTATATTGTCCCCCATAGGGTTGTACACGAACCGAGTTAGCTCGGTTAGCTCGACTCGACTCGACTCGACTTGAAAAAGCTCGATTCGACTCGGTGCTTGAGCTGATTTTTTGAGCTTGAAAAAATTTTGAACCGAGTTCGAGCTTGCCCAAGCTTGGCTCGACTCGACTCGAATTGAACTCAGATCGAACCAATTCAGTGACTCGGTTACTTTGATATTGATGTTGCTCACCAAGTGTTTAATGAAATGACTCAACAAGTGTCGGCTGGTGGCTAGGAAGGTATGCATATGAAACAAATACATTTTTTTTTCTTGATTTTGATGTTGCCTATAAGGTGTTTGAAGGAGTGGTCCAAGTGTTTGTGAAAATACTACACAGGTGAACTCGGCTCGATCTTGGCTCAAACTCGGCTCGAATTGGCCCAAGCTTGTTGACCGAACCAAGCCAAGCTGGCCAGTCAGGCTCGAGGACCGAGCCGGGCTGAGTTCGAGCTAGGGTCAGCTAGTGGCTGAGTCAAGTCGAGCTGTGCCAAGCTCGACTCGGTTCGACTGGTGTACACCTCTAGTCCCCCATGGGGTGGCCCACCTAAGCATTGACTCGTGTTGATTTTTTTATTAAGGCCAAACACAAGGTGGTGTATTCCAAAACTCAAGTGGGCATACAACATGAATCTTGAGATTCGAGTATAATTTTATATTGTCCCCCATGGGGTGGCCCACCTAAGCATTGACTCGGATTGATTTTTTTACTAAGGCCAACACAAGGTGGTGTATAATTCATTTCTCCTACATTAGAGAAAATGACCTATGACGTTGTTAGAAATTGAGGAGAGAGGAGAAGTGCGGCCAACCCCTAGTGGGGCCCACCTCCCGGCACGGACCACGTATGGGGCCTATCTATATATACCCCCTTTCCTCTTCCTCAGATAGCTCTCTCCCTCTCACTCTCTCACCCTTATCCCTTCTCGAGGAAAAGTCGCGCAACCCCTATTTTTGGGGAAAAGCCGCACAATCATGTTTCTGGGAGAAGTTGCACAACCCATGTTCCTAGGAAAAGTCACGCCACCTACCTTCTTCCACGGTCATACTTTTATCTGAGGTGAGGGGACAGAGGGATAAGGTAAGATATGAATGTTATATGGGGCCCGTCTATTCGCAAGATGAATAGGACCGGGATCATCGGCATATCACTTCCGCCGTCAGATTAGGGATGTGAATTGGCCTGTCTTCCTGCATGTGGTTTATTTGAGCGGGCCACCAAGTATCATGTTTCGGCTCCAAATCAATCGCATTGCTCAGTTCATAATAATAATAAATGCCGCGTCCGCTTGTGCACCAGTAGTGGTATCAGAGCGACGTCTTATACGATTTCGACCAAAAGACGACGAAGTGGTTTGCCAACACCTTTATTGTTCGCATTATGGTGTATCGCGTAGTTGCCTAATTTCTATATGCACGTAGTGGCATTGCATTACTTTATTGTGTGGCTATTTAAATTTGATGTGTGGCATGTTCATTACGGGTGTCACCTGACCATTGTCATGGAGGAACCCTTTATATCCTTTCGAGTTTGATTGTTTTTGCTACGCCCAATTGGGTTAGTGGAACTTTTGGGTCGGACCGACAATGAAATACTACCCTTGTGTCAATTGGTTTGTGTGTGATGAGAGCTTAGATCTTTAGACCACTGATGATGATTGAGCATAGATATTTAACATTTATTGCCTTGGATGTGTTTCTCGATTGACTTAAATAAAGCCCTCTCTCACTTGATGTAGTGACTAGAAATTGCGTTCGAATCCATTGTGGCTGATTTCTTGAGAAGAGATAAGTTTGAAGGGAATGATTTTGACAACTAGTGCAAATTCTTCAGAATATTGCTAGATGAAGAAAATGTATTGTACACGTTGAAAATCGTCAAGAAAAAGTCAGAGATAGGGGATGGAGATGTTCCCATAGTCAACCTGAACCTTGCTTAGCAGAAATACAAAAAGTGGATGAAGCATAATAGAACTACTAGAAACATCTTACTTGGTTTCATGCATACGGATCTTATCCCTATGTATGAAGTTCATAAGTCTAGCAAGCAAATGTGGGATGCCCTAGTTGAATCGTATGTCAAATATTGGACGGCAAGATTAGGACAGTGCAAATGGATTTGTTGTATATAGAATGTTGATCGAGTGCACCATTAGGGACTACATCAGAAAAATGGAACAAATGATGACCGAATTACGGAATGCAGGTTGCGCACTGACCGAAAATCAAAAAGTTGTTGCAACGTTTTGATCTCTCCCAAACTTATGGTCCCACATTAAGTATATTTGAATTACAATGAGGCGATCAAAACTTTTAGAGACTTAGCCCATCATCTAGAACAGGAGGCTGAGTCCAAGGTTGTCCAGTCTAATAACAGTGTAGTTTATACCACTAATAGTAAGAAAGTTAACTAGTCAAAGAAAAGAGTTAGGAATTCAGGTAAGCAAAAAGAAGAAAGCTCCCATCAATCAAGCTAATCTACCCTGTCGACCACCGGCTCCTCGTTTCCATCCACGTTCATCCCGTTACCAACATCAACCATCTCAATATCATCCATACACACCCCAAAATCATTTGTACCCACCTAGGCATTACCCGATGAAACCTCCACAACAATTTCAAACCCGTAGTGTATATACAGAACCCTTGCAGCCAAAGAGAGATTATAGGAAAAAGACACAGGGGATTGGGTGATAGTTCATGTTTTATATGTAGAAAGCATAGTCATTGGGCCAGGACTTGCCCCAAACGTAAAACAGTAACCTTTTCTCCACCTATTTAGTTGTAGTTGCACAAAAGTATTGATAACTGACTTAAACTTTAATGAAGGGATTGTGGATTCAGGGGTCACAAGGCATGTGACAAATGATGGAGAAGGTTTAGTAAATTTCTGGACCATCCCACTTAGAAGTCATAAGTTGTATATGGGAAACAATGCATCAGAGGATGTTACCGGAGTCGGCACTTATCGCTTAGAGTCAAATATAGGACATCCTCTATTTTTTAAAGACACTCTTTTTGCCCCTGGGATGAGAAATAATCGGGTATCCGTCACTAGGGGTGCACACGGGTCGGTTCGGTCCGGTTCTGGGGTGAAACCGGAATCGAAACTGGACCGTTTGCACCCTAGAACTGAACAGAAACCGGACCATAAAAACCTGTTCGGGTCTGGATTGGTTTTATGGTTCTAGGCTTTTTATAATCCAACGCGCGCGCGCGCGCGAGAGAGAGAGAGAGAGAGAGAGAGAGGAATGGAATGGGGGTAGCACTGCAGCAAGGGCGGCGTGAAGAGAATGAAGAGATAGGGTTTTCTTTTTTAAAAAATATATAGTCCGGTTCCATGGTTCGGTTCTACAATTCGGTTCGGTTCTACATAACCCCATCCGGAGAATCGAACCAAACTAATTGGTTCTTTGATTTTCGGAACCGGAACTGTGGTTTACCAGTTCCATGTGCACCCATATCTGTCGCGTGTTTAGTAAAGGAGAATTTGATGCAAGATTTTGTAAAGATAGGATCTCGTTGAGGAAAAACAATACAATACTAGCTTGAGGAGAATTATCAGAGACCTATTTAAGTCGGAAAGTTGTAAATAGTTTTTCCCTAATGCAAAGCAGCTCATCTTTTGTTGGTGTATATGATACTAGTATTATATATGAATCTATTAGGTGGCATAACAAATTGGGTCATATAAGAAAGGATCCAATGACAAGATTAGCCTAAGAAGGATTATTGGGAACGTTGACTACAATAGAATTACCCTTTTATGAATATTGCAAATCAGGAAAAGCAACCAAAAAGCCATTCCCTAAAGCAAATAGATCTAAAGAAGTTTTGCATGTGTGGACCTTTAAATGCAGAGTACAAAATGGTTGCCAATATTTCATAACCTTTATTGATGATTACTCGTTGTCCAATACAGTGTATCTAATTTCTCAAAAGTCGGAAACCTTCGACAATTTTCGGAAATATAAATTGAAAGTTGAAATTAAATGGGATGGAAGGATTAAACGTGTTGAGAATAGATAGAGTTAGAGAATACACATCGGATCTTTAAATTATATTATGAAAATGCCAGCATCGCTCAACAGTACACTATGAAATACACTGAGAAAAATGGTGTAGCCGAAAGAAGAAATGGAACATTGCTGGATATGGTCAGATCTATAATGGCCCATGCAAATCTGTCGACCACTTTTTTGGAAGATGCTCTACTCACAGTTGTTTATGTGTTGAATAGGATTCCTTCCAAATTCGTTCCCAAAATACATTTTGAATTGTGGACTGGTAGAAAATCGCCAACGGGTGATTTTCGTCCATGGGGTTCGATGGATCATGTCTTAATCTCTGCTCTGAACATAAGTTAGATAAAAGAACCATTGACCTAAGGCGATCCAACAAAAAGAAACCCAAAATAGAAATGGAGATCTATGAGATGTCGGATGCATTTCAAGGAAGTGGGAGCGAGCGCCTTAATAGTGATGGTCAAGGCATTCCCACAGTTCGTGCTGATAGTGAGAGTGCGTCATCCAGTATACCTGAATTGCGACGTAGTTTGTGAGGCAAAATCCCTAAAAGGTATTTTGAGATGAAGAGTCGTGTTCGTGCATTGCAATTGATTAAGATAAACCTAATTTGTATCAAGACATGCTAGTGTCCCCTAATTCTAAGGATTGGATTCTTACAATGAATGAAGAAGAAATTGATTCTATAAAGAAAAATCATGTTTGGGAGTTAGTCAATCTTCCTGTTGCCTGTAAAGCAATTGTGAATAAATGGGTATTCAAAACCAAGAGGACGGCAGATGGTTCAATTGATGAGTACAAAACCCGTCTAGTAACGAAAGGTTTCACATAAATGTAAGGTATTGATTATGAAGAAACTTTCTCACCCGTGGCTAGATTTACATCAGTGAGTATGATTTTGGCGATTTTGGCAAACCTTGATTTAAAGATATATAAGTTGGACGTGAAAATTGCCTTCTTGAATGGAGACTTGAAGGAACATATCTATACGGAACAGACCGTGGGATACACTAAGAAAGATCATGCCGACAAGGTTTGTAAACTCCTAAAATCTATTTACAGACTAAAACAATCGTCAATGCAATGATATTTGAGATTCCATGATGCAATCACTTCCTTTGGATTTTCTGTGAAGAAAACCATGGCATATATGTGAAGCGATCTGGGAGAGTGGAGACACATTCTAATACTATCCTTATATGCAGATGATATCTTATTGGTAGGTAATGATATGAGAATGTTGTTTTCGACCAAGGAGTGGCTATCTTCGAATTTTGAAATGAATGACCTTGGTGAAGCAAATTTCATACTGGGAGTTAAGATTATCAAGGATCACTCAAAAAAGATTTTGAACTTATCGCAGGCATCGTACATTGAGAAAAATACTAAAGTGTTTAGAATGTACAATTGTAAGCCAGTTGAAACCACGATCAATAAATACTCCAAGTTCAATAAAAGTATGTGTCCACAATCTCATGTTGAGAGTCAATCTGTGTCATCCATGACCTATGCCAGTGCGATAGGTAGCTTTATGTGTGCTATGTTATGTACTAGGCCAGATATATGTTATGCGATGGGACTTGTGAGTTGATATCAAAGTAATCTAGGCCAGGGCGCATTAGCAATCAGTCAAAAGGATTTTCCACTACCTACGATGAACGAAGGAATACATATTGTGTTAAATATCACTATGCCAGAAATCAAGTGAAAGATGGGCATGTTGTGCTCGAGTACATTCCCACTAGAGAATTGTTGCTGGTTGATCCCATGATGAAGCCCATTGCTAGAAATTTATTTGACATGCATGTTAGGAAGATGGGACTCAAGAGATCTTGATATCCTTTATGTAAGGGGGAGTGTGGTATTTCCATCCCCATTAGTTATAATAGTAGAAATCCCACCATGGAGTATTTTAAGACGCATACATGCAAAATGGGATAGTTCATGTACTCCGGAGAGTGGGTGATGTAATTTGCTGATTTTTATATACATGGTGAGATATATTTTCTTATAGCTACATAGTGAATCTACATTCGCAATCAATCTTTATAGGCCTTGAATCATCAGTGGTAGTATTTTCATCAGCAAGCCGGCCTTCCCCACTCGCACGGGAATTGACTACCCTTGACATGGAGTGAGTTAAAGTAATGTTCCGGATGAGGAAACATGATAAGGTATGACCGCCTTATGTAGTAATACAAAAGATGAGGCAGCACAGGGAGCAATCGCCTCCAATCACGACTATATGTATGTATCCCCCGACATGCTAAGCATGTTTAGATGAATCTTACACATGTTAGTGCTTGTTGGCATGAAATTATCACTCAATTGATAGTCTTGGGTGACTGGAGTCTAACAACATTCACAGTGGTAAATGAGGTTAAGAGTTGTTGAGCTAGAACACACGCTTCGGGCGGAGGAACCTGTCTCCTAATGATGCCATGGCTTGTACAAAGCCAAGTTAAGAGTTATTGGGCCAGAACTCACGCACTTTAGGCGAGATCTCTATGTGATGAGGTTAGGAGTTGTTGAGCTAGTACCCACACGCTTTAGGCAGACCTGACGTATGCCTTGTAATGTCTACTTTACGGCGTGGGTGAGCAACCACGTGCTCGGAGCGTTGAGTTAGACTCTAATACAGGACCAATTTAGCCATCGGTGCCTGATTCAATCTAATCAGTGCATTGTGCAAGTAGGCCGGTCCCGTAGGAGACTCTTGTGCCCTCAACTACCCACTTTTGCATACATAAGCATGAGATTGAGTGTCGTTACTTTGGCATATAGTACAAAGGTCATGATTGATTTGGCCAGGGATGTACTGCTAGGAAAGTGGCTTAGTCAATTTTGAATTGCATAGTTGTATCAGAAAGACACCTTTGTCAGCAACACAAGGTTCCTAGGACAACAATTACACATTTTGAGTCGTATCCATTGCGGCATTGTTAAGTTCTGAAAAAATGACTTGAAAACTTATTTTAAAATTATGTAAATAAATAATTTATTTTCAAAAAAATTCAGAGAGCGTTTGCAAATGATTTCTGATTTGAACTCGATAAGAGGATAAATATGTATGCTGGCAAAGCGATCATAGATCAGGGATTGTCTCCATCCAGTATGGTCATGCGGGTCTAGGGCAGGCCTTGGAGAGTGCGAGAGGTTGTTTGCTAATGAAGTGGTCGCTTAGCATACAAACACCTATGTATATAGACATTAGAACCCCGACTGGTCCCACATCCCTGATTCTTACTCTATACGAGGTTAGTCAATATTACTGTAGTGGATGACGCCAGTTGTGTTCCCCACTATGGGTTTGAGTGGGAGATGTTAAAAATTGAGAGAGAGGACAAGTGTGTATGCAAACAGAGCAGTCCTAGATTGGGGATTGCCTTCTCCCTTTTTTGCTCAAGACATTGTGTTGTTTTATTTGGTTTTTATATTTCCTAACTTAACAATTTCCTAGTTTTTAAAAAAAAAAAAATCAACTGTGGTTTGTAGATTCTGCAACTTTTCTAGGCCATGTGTAGTTGATTTAAGTTCCTCATTCCCCAAAATTTACCATCCTTCTATTATCAGATTAACATGTCGAATTTAGATTTCGAAATGGTTTTTAATATGAATTTTGCAGTAACTACGGCCTATGCATTAATGATTGCTTGGCTTGAAGAAAACAAAATACTAAAAGAACCGCAGCAACATTGATGAAACTAGATAAGCACACAAGGTGTAAATACAGTTATTAATAGACCGGGGCCAACATGCTACAAATATTTCGTATGCATATGACTTTCTTTCACCTTTGCGACATGATACAAGAAAAGAATAACCTTCAAGGAACATTTGGCATAATTTTCCTTCATACAATTAGCCATAATATCAAGAATCATGTCATGCAATATTGTTATAGTTATTTTAGAAAACAATTAGTCGTCACTTCAATAAGATACATAATGCAATTGTCAAGCTACATCACGCTTTTTTGAAACCACCCAGAAATGGAGTGCCTCCCAAAATAATAAATAGTATGCGGTTTTTCATATATTTAAGATTGGCGAATAGATATTTTTCATTTTATAGTTCCATTCCTAAATAATTAAATTATCAAAAAATTTAATTCTCCTTTAGAATCATAGACTACTCATATATCCGACGATGGTTAACTTAAAAGAGCAAACCAAGTGGCACAATCGAAAGGGATTTATTTTCCAAAATGTGCTAGTAAGCTGCTCTTTTAATTTAAAATTCCAATATGTACTAGGGAGGTGGGAGGGATCAGCGTCGGATTCACAGATATTTAACAAATGCGCTCAACCAAAAGTATGAATTTGATTGTTTCGAGAGGTATTAA
>JAJHSJ010000008.1:11041446-11141446 GCA_021015155.1 Magnolia officinalis
TTCCAGGATCCCCTATCTTCAACTCATCTTCCAGTTCATTTCTTCAAACCCACACTCAACTCATTTTCCCCCAAACCACATCCTAAGGTCCATCTTCCTTAAGAAACCATCATCCTCCCTTTCACTTCCATCTCCCTACCCATCTCCACCCTCTCATTTCCAAAAATCCCACATCACAAAACCAAACAACAACCATCCACATTCAAATCCATTCCTCCCATTCCAAGACCATACGCACACTTCAAATTTCTAAAGAAAACCCATTCCATCCTCATTTCCCCAACCCCCCCTTCAACAAATCCATTTCAAACCCATTTCCCTATTTGCACCTTCTCAACAACTATCCATTTCCTTGCCGAGGGGAATGACATTCCTAACAACCGTTGCCTTTTTCTTCTCCTTCCGGTGATTCTTTTCTTCAAGGGAAGAAGTACCCCCCATCTTGCCCGATCTGGAAGAGTAGTAGCATAACCTTTCCGATAATTAGTGGTTTGCTTTAAGTCGATTAGGTCTACCTGCTTGTATTGAAGGATAGTTAGGACGTTTGCTTGACTAAGTTGTTTTTTTCCTTATGTTTGGAATGTCTAGAAAACTATGAAATCCATGTTGTATGATGTGACTAGCCATACTAATGGCACTTTGAATTTAATGTGAATGTATGGATTGTTTTTGAATTTTCTTGTCGCCTTATAAATGCTTGTATGTATGATTTGCCTTACTGCGTCTATCTTAACGTTATTAGCACTTTAAACCACCAGAATACCTTAAAACTTTCGATTCTTCCTTCCCTGTCAAATTTATGAAACCAAAGCGTGATTTGCCCATAACTCACTAACCATAGATCAAAATGGTATTGGCGAGAAGAACCTTACTTCCTGAAAACCTTTCTAGGACAGTCGTTCAATCATAGGCATCGCGGGAAACTCACCACCCCTAAAATTTGAATGTGAAGCTTGAACTGTTAATGAATTTTGATGTCTTCCAAATGTTAAGATTCATCGGACTACGGAATCACGGGACCATACACTTGCGATGTATTCGCGGCTTGACCCAATTCTCAATCCTGGGTGAACACAAACGGACACTGCTTTGACCGAGCAGAAGAGCGGATCTATCAGGATTTGGAAGGGATACAACGAGTTGTTTGCCCTGGTCAGGCGGACAATCTGCGTATCGGATTTGAGCCTACCACAACTGTCTTTCCGTATTAGCCCAATCCTAAAAGAGTAGAATATACCATCATTAGGTAAACTTTACTAACAACTCTTAATACGATAATAATGATTTTGACATTTGTTTTCAAATCTCAAAGGCGAAAACTTTTAAGGGGGGTAGACTAGAATGAGCCAAACTAGTATAGATAGTACATACCTTACCATGCATATGAACTTGAATTCAACAAACCTATGCAAATGAAATAATGAACCTTTACTTACTACCCTTAGGCAATTTCGGGGACGAAATTATTTTTAAGGGGGGGTAGATTGTAACATCCCGGATTTTCACTGTTTTGGATTTCCAAAAATTCTTGATATTTTTTTTTAATTAACTTATACTATCACGTACTGACCATTAGCACTCAATGTTAGCTTATACACGAGTTAATTAATCCAAGATTAGCCCAATTTAATAGACCAGACAGACCGTGATAAGGCCTGGTGCAGACCGCCAAGCCAGATGGCCCGTTTACACTTAACAACAGCCCGTGTGGGCCACCCAACCACCGAGAAGGGTCAGAAAAATCTAAAACTTTAGAAAATCATAGATCTCACTGGGCTTGTGGTCCATCGCTGACTGCGGACCCAGTGGACACCCAGAAGTATCATCTGGCATAGGCCCATGCACCCCACCAATGCCAGAATTAAAATCTGGCACTGACAAAAGAAACTGAGACTCCGGGCCTTCCAGCCGTCGGATTTCTTCCAAATTTACGGTGAAGGTTTAATGTATTTTTCAACGCCTGCCACCCAAATCTAGGCCCCGATCGTGGCACGATGACCGTTGATCGTAAATCGGACCCGTGCGATCAAACACCATATCCGATCCCTCCCAAATTTTGTTTGGCCCTTCATCGGGCCATGAATCACTTACCCTATAAATTTCATGGCCAGAGGCCACCGAAAATGCCCCATCAATCAGAATGGCCCCCAAAGGCCACTTAAGGTCGGAAACGCTTGCTCAGATCATATATCCGTTCATCACCGTTCGCCCTAAAATTTTGCATGGACCCTAGTCAAGCCATAGGGCACCTACACACAATTTGGTGGTTAGAGGGGTTTTAGGGCCACCCCAACACCAATAGGGAGTCCCATAAGTCTATTTTAGGAAATTATGGAAGCTTGGGGCCTTTTTCACCAAATATGGAATTATAAAAGGGCCTCATTTGGGCACCCCTCTCCCATACGAATTTTGCCCTAGAAGAGAGAAAAGGGAGAAGAGAAAGAGGAGAAAGGAGAGGAAAGAGAGAGGGAAGAAGGCATGGTGGACTCTCAATCAAGGTGGGGCCCAAGAGGATCAACCCCAACCTTCTACACACCTTCTCCAAGAAGAAACCCTACACCACAACCACCGAAAATCGGCCATGGGCCATCTAGGTAAGATCCCTCACTCATTTCTCTTGAAATCCTGTATTGAAGAAGAAAATGCATGGATTTCTCTCATGTTTGAATTGTTTTAGGGATTCCGATCGGCCAACCTCCAAAACCCTCATTCCTAGGTCATTTTTGAGCCTCCAACGAATCACAAGGTGCGGACTATTATCCTTAGGTGGCCTAGCACCAATTATAGTAGGAATGTAATGATTTTGTTTGTTGAGTTGTGGTATTGAAGAATTTAGAGAAAACCTAGGAATGGTGTGTTGTTGGAATTGCATGATTGGGCATGGTTAGCTTACATTGATGTTGATCTTGTCTCTCACATGATTTAGCATAGGAATGATTACATGCTCATGTTTGTTTGGATTGATTTCGCTCATATGCATTGCTCCATAGTGTTTATGAATCTTGACTCTTGTGTGTTTAATTCCTTGAGGTGTTGGAAGAGCTTAACTTCCTCACAAACCCACACACTCACACGCACCTTAGTTCTTGATAATGTTTGCTCACTTGGTAGGAGTACTCATTTTTATAGTTGAGATGCATGTGAACATGGTATTGATATGTTAGTTGATAACTTGTATACTTAACATGTTATGAATCACCACCTAATCCTTGGGTTGGTCAGGAATGCGAGGAAAGCGAAGGCGGTCCCCGTTGGTAGGATCGTCTTGAAGCTAAACCTATGGATTGGACGAGTGCGTGTGGGCGACAGTAGTTAGACTACATGGGTCGCTAGTACCCGATGTCGTTCCGCCACGTGCTTGCCTGATTCATGCGGTTTAGCCCACTGTCTGATCAACCCTGTTTGTTAACCTTGTATGCTCATATATATATGGAACCTGAACCACCCTACAACCGTTGTAGCCCATTAATAACCCACCTGAAATTAGTCCACAGCCTCGTGAGCCGGGCATGGTGGATGGGACACTGTGTCCGAGCTTCGGCCTACGCTGGGGTGCCGCGCCCCCGTAGTGACCGCGAGCGATCCCTTTCTCTCGGCACTCCTCATGTGCTTGAAGTCGGGGATGAGGAACCCGACGGGATCACGGACCGTGGGGCCTTGGCCTCACGCATTGATGGGGTCTTGGCCTCGCAACTAGTTTAAGGCATTGATACGTGGGGTGTATCAGAATCCCCAACCTGCTGGATGAATGGACTTAACTAAGAACTTGGCTAACATATCATTGCATCGCATTAGCTAGGGTGGCGACTCGGCAGTCGAGGTCGCTCTGAGGGAGTGTTGTCATATGCGATCGTAAGATGGAGTCGCTTGAGGGAGAGTTGTGGCGAGGGCATGCATCATACCATTCACCATGCATACGCATTATCAAGATTAGCTTAGTATCTACGAATGTTGCCTTTCATTAAATTCATGCTATAACTGCTGCCTGTTAAAACTTAAGATTAATAGTTCACACTGAGTTGATCACTCACTCCCACTCTGGGATGGTGTTTTAAAACACCAACGACTCTCTCATAGATGCAGGGGCCAGAGCAGGTGGAGCATGGCGATGCTACCCTCGAGGAGGACGAGTTCTCCTACTTTCATTCGCTGATGGGCGGCTCTCCATCGGCTTGATCGGGCTGAATTCGTATTTGTTGAGCCGCGGGCTCCGCTTTAGTCTTTTGAGATATAGCCTTCTTTTATTATCCTGTTGGGCAACGCCTTGGGCGACCCTTTATTATTTTTGGACTTGTATATTTGTGAGATTTCTTTCACTTCAGTAGACTGGTGCGATTGTGCTTCATGTTTCAGGTAATTCCAATTTGCGCAGTTAAATTTGATTAATCATAAAAACCATAAATGCATGATAAGTGACACTCGGGAACTCGGGAGTCGAGTCTATGCACGACCCCCGATTTTTCGGGGCGTTACAATGTCTTTCCGACAGACTAATTTTCTACTCGCCTTCATCCTCAACAGAAACAGAAAGGGAGAGATAGATATAAACAAAGAGAGAGAAATATAAAGAGAGATAGAGAAAGAGTTGGGGGCTGTATGTTGGGCGGGTTTTTTGGGTCGCCAAATGAAAAGCCAAACATATATGGATAGTTTTTTTAAAATACAGGGATATTTACATCCTCGGGTCTGGTCGGGTCGGTCGGGTCGGACCCTTTCGGTCGGCGATTTTCGCTCGGTTGTCCGGATACACTACTATCCGAACCTGATCCGAAAACCGATCGGATCTGGATGGACAGACTCGATCAGGCCGATCTATGCGTCGGTTCTGTTCGAAACGGTACCCGGTCAGGTCGGATCGTGTCCAACATGCCCACCTCTAATTATACGGCATGGTCCCAAAAATGAGACAGATTCAAAAATCAAGTGGACCATTGGATGCCCACCGTTAAAAACTTTTTAGGACCTTCTGTAATGTTTACTGGCCATACAAACCTTTTCATAAGGTGACACAGACATAAATGAAGGTAAAAACGCAAATAGCAGGTTGATCCAATACTTTCGTGGCTCCAAAAAGAGTTTTTAACGGTGGGAATTCAATCTCTACCATGTGGTCTATCTGAGATTTGGATATACCTTTTTTTGAGACCATACCTAAGATGATAGCAAATGGATGGATAGCGTGGATATACAACACTAATTGAAGTGGTCCACGGTCAGGACGTCACCCACTAAGCTGTAGCTAGAGGTGTACACGACTCGATCCGAGTCGAGCTTGGCACAGCTCAACTCAGCTCGGCCACTTGCTAACCTCAGCTTGGACTCAGCTCGGCTCGGTCCTTGAGCTTGACTGGCCAGCTCAGATCGGTTCACTCAATAGCTCGGGACACTTCGAGCTGAGTTCGAGCCAAGATCGAGCCGAGTTCGTCTTTGCAACATTTTCACAAACACATGAACTGCACTTCAAAATTTTGTTATATGTAAAACAACAACAATGGATTTACAAGTATTTCATCAAACACCTTATAAACAACATAAAAATCAAGAAAAAAAAAGTATTTGTTTCATATACGTACCTTCCTTACCACCGGTCACACTTCTTTGAGTCATTTCAACAAACACTCGGTGAACAACAACAATATCAAAGTAATTGAGTCACCAAACTGAATCGATCCGAGTTCAATTCGAGTTGGGTTCGATTTGAGTCAGTCGACTCGGGTAAGCTCGAACTCGGTTCGAAATTTTTTCGAGCTCAAAAAATCAGCTCGACTCGGGTCGAACTCAATTTTGAACCGAGGTGAACCAAGTTATTTCGAGCCGAGTCGAGCGGGTTACCGAGCTAACTCTACTCCTGCACAGCCCTAGCTGTAGCTAATCTACGCCCAGGTGGAGAACAGGTCCTCGCCTAACACGTGGCACTCACTCACACGTGCTCGATATTCTAAAACCGAACACGATTTGGCTAGTGATCCAGCGCCAGCCAGCCAGCCTGTGTCAAATCTCTGTGGGACCAATATGATGTGTTTTATCAACAGTGGTTCATCCATTCTGATAGTTCATTTCAGCACACCCAAAAAACGAGGCTAATCTAAAGCTTAAGTGGGCCACACCACATGAAATAATGAATAATGGGCATTCAATTCTTATAGTTGAAAACTTCGTAAGGCCACCGCAATAGCCGCCATCCAACCTATTCATAAAGTCACATAATCCTAGATGAAGGAAAAACACAGATATCAGCTTGATCCAAAATTTTTGTGACCCAAAAACTTTTCAACGGTAGGCATTCAATTCCCACTATTTCTTGTAGTGTGACTTAGGCTGTGTTTGTTAACACTGAATTTATGCACTTAACGCGGAATCGGAAAAAAATTTCATGTTTAGTGGTGTTTGTTAATGCGTTGTTAACGCGAAAGACGGAAAGCGGAATGCGCTCCGTGATTTTTCATTAAACAAAAATTTTGCTTCTAAAAATACCCATTTTCAAGTTAATATGGCAATTTTTTCTTTTAAATTATTTGCGCAATACAAAATCAACCTTTAACCTATGAAACTTCTTTATGCCCCACCATGATTTATGTGTTTGATCCACACCGTCCATCAACTTTTTCAGATAATTTAAGGTGTGATCCAATAAAAGAAGCAGGTCCAATGATTAATTGGACCACAAGGTGGGGATTAAACGTCCACCGTTAAAAACTTCTTGAGAGCTGAAGAAGTTCCAGATCAAGCTGATATTTGTGTTTTCACTTCATTCACGTCTACATGACCTAATGAATAGGTTGGATGGTAAAAAAACATCACAGTGGCCCTTAGAAAGGTTTCAACGATGGATGTCATTATCATTGCAGCATCCTTTGGTGTGGCTCACTGAAGCTGTGGACCTGCTTCATCTTTCATATCATATATTAAAATAATATAAGAAAAACAATAAACAGCTTAGATAAAACACTTACATCACGTTGGGCCCTAAGGATCTCTACATGGATTGTCCGGGCAGAGGTAGGACGCCATCCATGTTCAAAGCGAATGGGCTCTGGGAGCCTGGGACGGATTGGGAAACGGATTGACATCAGCAAGTTATGTGGGTCCCATCATGACGTATTTGTTATATCCAAACCGTCCATCCATTTTTTGAGCTCGTCGTAAGGCTTGACCCAAAAAATAAGATAGATTTAAAGAAAAACTGGACCACGCTGCAAAAAGCAGCGGGGGATTGAACATCTACCATTGATACCCTTTTGGGGTCACAGAAGTTTCAAATCAATATGAAATTTGTTTTTTCTCTTCATCCAGATATTTTTGACCTTATGAATAGATTAGATGGAAACTAAAAGTTAAAGAGGGACCTGGGAATTTTTTAATGGTGAAAATCATTATCCCGCTGCTATTTTTGGTGTGGTCCATTTGAGTTTTGGATATGATTCATTATTTGGATAATGCTCTAAAATTATCTCAAAAATTTGATGAACGGTGTGGATATAATAAATACATTATTGTAGGCCCATGTAACTTTGATCTCTTTGAACCGTTCGTACAACTCGGCCCTCGTCTGGGACGGACGCGGATTCCTGCTAAAGCCTTTCGCATGAAGTTCCTGCCCAAGGATGTTAGGTGGGATCCATTGCAATGTATGTGATAAATCCATTCCGTCCATCCGTTTTGGGAGATCAATTTAGGACGTGAAATAGAAAATTAGGTGTATACAACACTCAAGTGGGCCACACGAGAGAAAATAGTGGAATTTAGTAAGAACTTTGAAGCATTCTTATGGCTATAAAAGTTTTGTATCAGGTTATATTTTTGGTGTTTTCAATTCATTCCATTGGGAATGACTTTATAAACGGTTTGTAGCATATAAACATCAAGGTGGAGCCTAGGAAGGTTTCAACGGTAGGAATTTCTTTCCCCAAATTTTCCTCACGTGTGAACCACATGAATTTTTATCCATCTCATTTACGGTATCACGAATTAAATTAATCTCTCAAAACGTATGGACGGAATGGATTTATCACATACATTGCAGTGGACCACCCCCCCCCCTCTCCTTGGCATCATTGCGCGGGAACTAGAGGTGGGCATGTTGGACCCGATCCGACCTGACTCGGTACCGTTCCGAACAGAACCGACGGCATAGATCGGCCTGATCGAGTCTGTCCATCCAAATCCGATCGTTTTTCAGATCAGGTTCGGATAGTAGTGTATCCAGACAGAACCGATCCGAAAATCCGGACCGAAAGGGTCCGAACCGACCCGGGGACGTAAATATCCCTCTATTTTACAAAATATCCCTGTATCTTTGGCTTTTCGTTTGGCGCCCAAAAAACCCGCCCAACATATACTTAGCCCCCAACTCTCTCTCTATCTCTCTTATATCTGTCTCTCTTTGTATCCGTCTCTCCCTTTCTGTTGAAGATGAAGGCGAGTAGAAGACTAGTTAGATATGCGGTAGATCAAATACCTCTCTTTCTGCCGTTAGATTTTGAAGATTTCTCTGTTGAAGAGATATACATCGAGATACGATGGATAGCTGTGGACGGAAGAGAGAGAGAGAGAGAGAGAGAGAGAGAGAGAGAGACTGATAGCAAACATTGATCAAAGAAGGTCGGCGTACAGCTGTTTACAGGCATCGTCTTGACAGCCAGACCCAAAGATGGAACCGGATTGGCTAATGTAACGTTAGCAAGTTCCGTGGCTCTAATCACGAGGTATGTTTATATCCAAACCGTCCATCCATTTGGCAATATCATATTAATGGTTGGGACAAAATAAAATAGATCTAACCATTAAGTGGACCACACTACGGAAAGTAGCGGGGTATTGAACGTCTACCATTGAAACCTTTTTGGGTTCACAGAAGTTTTGGATCAACATGAAATTTGTTTTTCCACTTCATTCAAGTCTTTGTGACCTTAATAAGACAGATTGGATGGAAAAGAAACATTATGGTGGCCCTACAAATTGTTTAACGGTGAAAATCATCATCTCTGCTCTGCTGCAATTTATGGTGTGGTCCAGATGATCTTTGGATCTGATTCATTTTTTTGGTAATGCTCTAAAATGATCTCTAAAAATAGATGAACGGTGTAGTATTATAGTAAATAGGTCACTGTGGGGCCATGTAACGTGGATCTCCTTTGAACCGTTCGTACAACTCGGAGCTCGAGGAGCGTCAGTGCTCGTCTTTGTACAACACGTGCCTAGATCAGCTAGCTAGCTGGTGCTAGCTGTGTTTGTACTTGGAGGGAGATGGATCGACTACTCCCCCCGTGGCTGATGGTCGGTGCTCTGTGGGCCCCACCATGATGTACGTGTTTCATCCATTCCGTTCATCCATTTTTACAGATCATTTTAGGTGATAAAAAAAGTATAAGGATATAAATCTTAGGTGGGCCACACCACAACAAAACAATAATGAATGGATATTCACCATTAAAATCCTCCGAAGGCCCACTGTACTGTTTATTTGAAATCCAATCAGTTGATTTGGTCATAAAGACCCAGATGAAGGGAAGCAATAAATATAAGCTTGATCCAAAACTTTTATTGACCCCAAACCGTTTTTAATGGTCAAAATTCATTCAACACTGTTTCCTGTAATGTGGTCCACTTAAGATTGAGATATACTTCATTTTTTTTTCATATCATAAAATGATATATAAAAATAGATGGACGGCATAGATGACACACATACATCATGGTGGGCCCCACAGAACACCGACTACTAGCCACTTGGGAGTTACAATTTACAAAGCTTCTTTAAGAAGCTATCCCTGTTGTGTAAAGCTTCTTCGAGAAGCTATCTGTGGTGTAAAGCTTCTTCAAGAAGCTATCTCTAGTGTAAAGTTTCTTTAATAAGCTAACCGTCCGTTTTTTTCCTACTATGTAAATTATGTAAGGCCCATTTTGAACTTTTTTTGGTTTATCCACACCGTCCATCAGTTTTTATCCGGACCTTACTCGATCCAACTCGGTTTTTCTGACTGAGTCGGAGTCGGATCGATTCAGGCCACCACGAGTTTGGATCTGTTCGAGTTAAATGACCTGGATCCGGTCCCAAATTGGATCGAGTTCGGGCAAGGACCTACAAATTTTGAACATGGTCGAGTTGGACCAAATCCGATCCGACTCAGTCTGATGCCCAGCTCTAGCGGGAACTTCCTGCGAAAGTCTTTCGCAGGAAATCCGCGTCCGTCAGGGACGTGAACAGATTGGCCACTCCCACTGCCACCGGCCAATGGCTGGTGGTAGGTGCTCTTTGGGCCCTACCATGATGTATGTGTTTCATCCATGCCATCCATCTATTTTTTCAGATCATTTCATGGTATAGGACAAAAAATTAGGTATATCAAAATCTCAAGTGGGCCACATTACAGGAAACAGTGTTGAATGAGTGTCGACCATTAAAAACCTTTTGGGGGCCATAAAAGTTTTGGATCAAGCTGATCTTTGTTTTTTTTTCCTTCATCTGGGCCTGTATGACCTAATAAAAAGATTTGATGTCAAATAAACAGTACAGTGGCCTTAGGAGGATTTTAATGGTGCATATCCAATCATTATTGTTTTCCTATGGTGTGGTCCACCTGAGATTTATATCCCTTTAATTTTTGGGGTGAAGCACTAAAATGATAGGTAAAAATGGATGAACGGAATGGATGAAACACATACATCATGGAGGGCTAACAGAACACCGACCATTAGCGACCGGCTAGTGGCTAGGGGAGTAGCCAATCCATTTCTGTCCAAGCAGATTTCCTGCCAAAAGCCTTTCGCGAGAAGTTTCTGTGCTGGGAACACAGGTGGGGCCATTGGGATGTTTGTGAGAAAATCCTCACCGTCCATACGTTTCGTGAGTTCATTTTAGGACCGAGGCCAAAGATGAATCGTATTCAATGCTCAAGTGGGCCAAAAATGTGATAATTAAACATCCACAATTGAAATATTCGTGGGACCACTGAAGTTTTGAATCATGCTAATATTTGTGTTTTCAGTTCATTCCGGTGGGAATGACGTTATGAACGGTATGGATGGCATGTAAACATCACTGTCGAATCAGGGAGGTTTCAATGGTAGAAATTTCTCTAAATACCTTTTCTTTTAGTACAACCCACTTTAGTATTGTATCCTTCTCAATTTTGGTCTAATCTCCTAAAATTAGCTCACAAAATGGATGGATGGAGTGGATTCCTGACAAACATTACAATGGGTCCCACCTAAATTCCCTGCGAAAGGCTTTAGCAGGAAATCTGCCTCCGCTCCTCTTCGCACGAAGTTCCTTCTTTGGAAGCCTATATGGGGTCATCGAGCTCCAAGTTGTACAAACGGTTTTAAGGAGATCAAAGTTGGCGAAAAATCATCTAGTGTAGTACCAATTCACGTTTATTTTTTTCTAAAATACAAAATGCTTCTCATTCACTTCTCCATTACATCATTAATTATTTTTTCAGCATCTTTATAAAATATTATAAATATTTCTCCTCAACAGGTATTACAGTCTCTCTATCTTTGAAGATTGACTTGACTTTATTGATTTTTTATTTTTTCTATTTATTTTAATCAAGTAAATTTATTAAAATTGCAAGTAAATTTATTAAAAGATTTTTACCCAATTGTTCTTCTTTAAACAATTCTCAATTTATATTAGACTATTGTAGCGATGACTTCAAGGGATAGTGGCGGGGCAAGATGGAGTGATAGGAGCAAATGTAAAGCATTTCCAAAACAGGAGATAGATAGGGGCAAATGTGTTAAATTAACATATTTCAAACATTTGAGATGTTTGTTAACAAACGGTTTATTTCAAATTCAGTACTTAATTTTCAGACTTCAGCCATAGTTACCAAGCACGTTTTTTGACTTCAGATTTCAAATTCAAACTTTAGATTTCAGATTCAGGCTTCAGACTTCAAATTTAACAAATGGGGCCTAACTTGAGATTTGGATCTGCCTCATTTTTGGGATCATGCCCTTAAATAATCCGAAAAATGAATGGACGGCTTGGATAAAACATGTACATCATGGTGGGGCCCACAGAGCTTTGACATCATCTGGCTTGCTCGTGTTGGGATCATCAGCCAAACCGCGTTCAAACCACGCATGATGTACACCACAATGCACAGAAAATATAGACTGTTAAGTCATATTTAATTCTGACTGTCCATTGCTTTTATTCAAATCTGGGCCACCGAATGAGTGAAACGGCCTGAGTTTTGGGTTGGGAAACGGTCGCAGTGTTGCATGCCTGATGGATGGCCCAGGACTCTCGTACTTATGCCAATATAAACAACCTATTGTCCTCTCCACAACACATAACACGTGCCAAACTAGCAAGTGTGTGTGACATCCTAGCTGTTGATGCGTTGGTCAGGTCCGCCCAACAGTGGGTCACCCCTGTTAAAAAATGGCCAGCTGTCCACGATCTGAATGCATGTGTGACCCGTCTGATGACTGTACCGACTGAATATTCATATCCATTGTGGGGTCCACCGTATTTACAGCTCAGATTTTCCCACAAGCTGGACAGTTTGGCACGTGATATGAGGCTATCCAACCTCCATTGAATGACTATAGGATCCTCGATCCGAGGACATTTTCATTTTTCAGTCCTCCATTTCTCACAAATGGAGACCACCCGAGCAGGAGTAAGGATGGATACCACGGATATAGAATATTCGGCTTAGTAATCCAGACCACTGGTCTGTTAGGCCACAGCTTGGACTACAACGCCATTAAAATTTCCAATAAAGGCTTATCTGGATGGGAGTGGATTAGGTGTGGGCTTATCCTCACCCAGCAATGGTAAATCACAACTGTTTTCTGTAGTATAGTTCACCTTGGAATTGCATCTGCTTCACTTTTGGGCTCATGCCCTACAGTGTGATGGGTTTTTTTGGACCCATCTTCGACCGGTCGTGAGCCCTACTCGACCGGTCAAAGGCAGGTGGTCGACCAGTCGAAGGTTTGAGTCGTGACTTCGACTCAAAGTCCAGCGAGTATTTTTGTTGTTTTTACTGTAGCTACGACTGGTCGAAGGGATGACTTGACTGGTCGAAGGGGTCCTACGACTAGTCGAAGGTTACGCAGTTTGTTCCGCGATTTTGAGCGAAACTGCGGATTTGAGTCCTTTCGCAACAGGGATGCAAAAAGGAGTTTCCTAAACTATAAAAGGGGTTGCCTAGGGTTCTTCTAGACACAACAAGAGGGTTTCCTAAAGCTTTGCAAGGGATTTGCTAAAGGGTTTAGGGCTATCAAAGGTGAGAGAGAAAGAGAAAGAGAGAGAGGAAGCTTATAGAAGGGAGGTTCTGCTCGTGGAGGTTTTCTACTGTACAATCTATATCTCAGTGCTTCTATGTCCTCATAATCGGTTAGATCTCTCCGTTTTCTCCATTTCTCTTATTATTTATCCACTCATGCTTGAGTGAAGAAGGTTGTAACGTTCTACTTCATAGTGGATTGTTGATCTGGACGAGGTCTCGTGGTTTTTACCTCTTTAAGGGTTTTCCACGTAAAAATCTATTGTGTGGTGTGTGATTGATGTATTGATTGTTTTCATTGCTTTATTATCCATAATTCTGGTTTATTTCGGGAGGCTAGATCCTAAGGTTTGTGCAAGGCATCCCAACAAAGTGGTATCAGAGCTAAGTTCATTAAACGGGTAGGATCGGTTTTGAATTATGGAAGGTGGCTCATTATCCACGTAAAAATCTATTGTGTGGTGTGTGATTGATGCATTGATTGTTTTCATTGCTTTATTATCCATTATTCTGGTTTATTTTGGGAGGCTAGATTCTAAGGTTTGTGCAAGGCATCCCAACAAAGTGGTATCAGAGCTAAGTTCATTAAACGGGTAGGATCGGTTTTGAATTATGGAAGGTGGCTCATCAAGGATGATCAACCTCAATGGTTCTAACTGGACCATATGGAAGGCTAAGATGGAGGACTTGCTTTATTGCAAGGACCTATATTCTCCAGTTTTAGGCATATCAGCAAAATCCAAGGATATGACTAATGATGATTGGAAGAAGACGGACCGAAAGGCGGTGGGGTTTATTAGACAATGGTTGGATGATTCTGTGTTTCACCATGTGTCTACAGAGACCTCAGCCGCTAGCCTATGGCTGAAATTATAAGGGCTGTATGAGAAGAAGACAGCCGGTAATAAGATTTTTCTGATAAGGCGACTTGTGAATCTCAAGTTCAAGGATGGTGGTTCTGTGGCCAAGCACATGAATGAGGTCAGTAATATAGTGAACCAACTCACCTGTATGAAAATGGTCCTGAATGATGAATTGCAGGCTTTGCTATTGCTTAGTTCATTGCCTGACAGTTGGGAGACATTGGTGGTGTCTCTAAGTAACTCCGCGCCAGACGGAAAGATATCCATGGAATAGGTAACCAGTTGTCTCTTCAATGAGGAGACAAGGAGGAAGTCTCAGGGGTCTACTCAGCAAGAGGCCCTTGTGACATAGGAACGGGAGAGAGGAAAGAATAGGAAGGGCGGGAAGGCCCGAGATAAATCAAGAGGTAAGTCGAGTAACAGGATAGATGTTGATTGCTGGAATTGTGGCAAGAAGGGCCACTACAACCATGAATGTCGTGGTAAGAAAAACGACAAGAAAGGAAAAGGGAAGGAAGATGAATCAGATTCCACTGCGGTCGCTTCAGATGGCGACATGGTAGTTATTCTTTCAGTAGATCATGATGTATGTCTTACGGCTACGAGTTAGGACACCGACTGAGTGATAGACTCGGGAGCTTCTTTTCATGCGACTCCACACAGGGACTTCTTCACAAGCTACAAGTCAGGTGACTATGGGACTGTGAAGATGGAAAATTCTGGCGTATCAAAGATCGTGGGAGTCGGTGATATTTGTGTGAAGACCGATGTGGGCTACACATTGGTTCTCAGGGATGTGAGGCATATCCCAGACCTTCGCCTCAACTTGATATCGACGGGAAGGTTGGATGATGCTGGCTAAGCCAGTTTGCTGGTGGGCGATGGAAGCTCATCAAGGGTTCGTTGGTCATGGGCAGAGGAAAAAAGTGTTGCACCCTTTACAAGGCAAGTTTCAGTATGTGCAAGGGTGGGTTGAACACAGCGGAAGATTCAGCTATTGACATGTGGCACAGGCGTCTAGGCCACATGAGTGAAAAAGGGCTTCAGCTACTAGCAAGGAAGCGGCTCCTTCCAGACGTGACAGGTACACCTCTCAAAACCTGTCTTGATTGTTTATCAGGGAAACAACATAGAGTTTCATTCATTAAAACTACTTCTCATGTTAATAAAGAGCATGCATTAGATTTGGTTTATTCTGATGTTTGTGGTCCTATGAGGACAAAAACCTTGGGTGGGGCATTGTATTCTGTCACTTTTATAGATGATGCATCTAGGAGGGTTTGGGTTTATGCTTTGAAATCCAAGGATGATGTCTTTGGTGTGTTTAAATTGTTTCATGCTATGGTTGAGAGAGAGACAGGTAGACCATTGAAGTGCATCCGCACTGACAATGGTGGTGAATACATTGGCGACTTTTATGAGTACTGCAAGTCCCTAGGTATACAGCATGAACAGACGGCTCCCAAGACCCCCCAGCATAATGGTGTAGCTGAGCGAATGAATCGTACCATTGTTGAGATAATCAGATGCATGTTATCCCATGCGAAATTGCCCAAGACGTTCTGGGGAGAAGCAATGCACACGGTGGTGTATTTGATAAACAGGTCTCCATTAGCTCCATTGAATGGAGAAGTACCTAAGAAGGTGTGGACTGGACATGATCCATCATAGTCATCTCAGGGTGTTTGGATGCAGGGCATCCATTCACGTACCAAAGGACGAGAGGTCCAAGCTCGATATGAAGATCAGGCAATGTGTGTTCTTAGGGTACGGTGATGAAAAGTTCGGTTACAGATTGTGGGATCCGACCGAGAGGAAGCTCTTTAGGAGCAGAGATGTGTTTTTTTTTTTAAGATCAGTGTATAGAAGACATTGGTAAGCTAGAAAAGAATCAGCCTAGTTCAGGTGAGCTAGAGGACATGGATCCGATTACTCCTCCCGTGGTGCCTGATGATGGGGGAGTACAACAAGGTGCAGAGGACGAGGGAGTTCCTTTAGAAGATGGACCAGGGGAGCAGCCCCTACTTGATCCACCTGTTGAGCCACAGGTGAGGAGGTCATCTAGGGACAAACAGCCGTCCAAGAGGTACTCGCCACATGAGTACATTATGCTGACTGATGGGGGAGAGCCAGAAGATTATTCTGAGGCCCTAGCCGACGAGCATAAAATGGAGTGGTTGAAAGCTATGCAAGAGGAGATGGAATCCTTGCATAAGAACCACACCTATGATATGGTGAAACTGCCTAAGGGCAAGAAAGCTTTGAGCAACAAGTGAGTGTTCAGAAAGAAGGTTGAGAAGAAGAATTCACAGACGAGGTTCAAGGCCAGACTTGTGGTGAAAGGGTTTGGTCAGAGGAAAGGCATAGACTTCAAGGAGATATTCTCACCAGTGGCGAAGACATCCATACGGATGTTGCTTGGGTTGGCGGCTAGCATGGATCTGGAGATAGAGCAGTTAGATGTTAAAATTGCTTTTCTCCATGATGACCTGGAAGAAGAGATCTACATGCACCAACCAGAGGGGTTCGAAGTCAAGGGTAAGAAGCATATGGTGTGTAGGCTGAGGAAGAGATTGTATGGTCTGAAACAAGCTCTACGGCAATGGTACAAGAAGTTCGACTCGTTTATGTTGAAGCATGGATATGACAGAACGGAGTCGGACCACTGTGTGTTCACGCGCAAGTTCTCAGATGGTGATTTCTTAGTTCTGTTGTTATATGTTGATGACATGCTCATCATGGGAAAAGACATCAAGAAGATTGACAGGCTGAAACAGGAGTTGGGCAAGTCTTTTGCGATGAAAGACTTGGGCCCAGCTAGACAAATCCTAGGAATGGAGATAACCCGTGACAGAAGCAGCAGGAAACTTTGGCTGCCATAAGAGCGGTATATTGAGAAAGTCCTAGAACGATTCAATATGAATGCAGCGAAGCCGGTCAGTACTCCACCGGATGGTCACTTCAGATTGAGCGACAGGCAGTGTCCCAAGACGAAGGCAGAGGTGGATGAGATGCAGAAGATACCCTACGCGTCAGCTGTAGGAAGTTTGATGTATGTTATGATGTGTACACGCCCAGACATAGCATATGTGGTTGGTGTTGTCAGCCGATACCTTGCCAATCCTGGCAAAGAGCATTGGGCAGTGGTGAAATGGATACTATGGTATCTAAGAGGCTCATCCAGGTTGAGCCTATGCTATGGTGACGGTAAACCTGTGTTAGAGGGTTACACAGATGCAGATATGACAGGTGACATAGACTCCAGGAAGTCTACATCGGGGTTCATGTTCACGTTTGTAGGGGGAGCGGTTTCTTGGCAGAGCAAGCTACAGAAGGTCGTAGCATTGTCGACGACAGAGGCCAAGTACATTGCAGTCACAGAGGCATGCAAAGAGATGCTTTGGATAAAAAGGTTCATACAGGAACTTAGCCTGAAGCAGGAGGAGCACGTGGTCTATTGCGATAGTCAGAGTGCTATACACTTGAGCAAGAATCCAAGTCAGCACTCTAAGTCGAAGTACTCCAAGTCGAAGCACTCCAAGTCGAAGCACATAGAGATTCGATATCACTGGATAAGGGATACTTTGGAATAGAAGGTGTTACAGCTTGAGAAGGTCCACACGAACGATAATGGGTCAGACATGATGACCAAGGCTTTGTTCAAGGACAAGTTTGAGATTTGTAGAAACCTGGCTGGCTTGAAGAAGGTAGATCCCTCCTGGGTCAAAAAGGGGGAGATTTGATGGGTTTTTTTTACCCATCTTCGACCGGTCATGAGCCCTGCTCGACCGGTCGAAGGCTGGTGGTCGACCAGTCGAAGGTTCGAGTTGTGACTTCGTCTCAAAGTCCAGCGAGTATTTTTGCTGTTTTTAATGTAGCTACAACTGGTCGAAGGGATGGCTCGACTGGTCGAAGGGGTCCTACGACTAGTCGAAGACTAAGCTCGACTAGTCAAAGGTTACGCAGTTTGTTCCGCGATTTTGCGCAAAACTGCGGATTTGAGTCCTTTTGCAACAGGGATGCGGAAAGGAGTTTCCTAAACTATAAAAGGGGTTGCCTAGGGTTTTTCTAGACACAGCAAGAGGGTTTTCTAAAGCTTTGTAAGGGATTTGCTAAAGGGTTTAGGGCTATCAAAGGTGAGAGAGAAGGAGAAAGAGAGAGAGAAGCTTATAGAAGTGAGGTTCTGCTCGTGGAGGCTTTCTACTGTACAATCTATATCTCAGCGCTTCTATGTCCTCATAATCGGTTAGATCTCTCCGTTTTCTCTATTTCTCTTATTGTTTATCCACTCCTGCGTGAGTGAAGAAGGTTGTAATGTTCTACTTCATAGTGGATTGTTGATCTAGACGAGGTCTCGTGGTTTTTACCTCTTTGAGGGTTTTCCACGTAAAAATCTCTTTTGTGGTGTGTGATTGATGCATTGATTGTTTTCATTGTTTTATTATCCATAATTCTGGTTTGTTTTGGGAGGCTAGATCCTAAGGTTTGTGCAAGGCATCCCAACGCAGTGATCTGGCAAAACGGATGGATATCATGGATATAGAATATATAAATCAAAGTGGACCCCACACAGCCACACCATCTTGGGTGAATACAGTGGTGATTAAATGCCCACCGTAGAAAACTTCCTAGGAACCATTGTGATGTTTATTTGACATATAACATGTTGATTTGGTTACAAACACCTAGATAGGAAATGCACAAATATCAACTTCATCCAAGACTTGGGCCTTTTAAAAGTTTTCAATAGTGTGAGTTGAATCATCACTGTTTCGTGTGTTGTAAAGGGAAAATACAAATATCAACTTCATCCAAAACTTTTTTAATACTTTGCATGGAATCATTATTATTTCCTATAGTGTGATGCACATGAGATTTGTATCTACATCATTGTCGTGCTCATACCTTAAAATGACCTGAAAAAAGAGGGATGACAGGGATAAAATAAATACATAATGGCGAAGCCTACAAAGCACCGTACAACAACTATAGGCTATGACTAGAGTTGTACAGTAGTCAAGTTAGCTCAGTCAGCTTGCTCAACTTGACTCATAAAAGCTCGGCTTGATTTGGCTCAAAGCTGGATTTGGATTAAGTCGAGTTGGATTTTGAAGCTCAAAAACTTTTGAGTCAAGTTTGAGTTTGCCGGAGCTCAACTCGACTTGGCTCAAACCCAACTCAAATCAACTCGAATCGAATCAGCCATCATTTTGATCTTAATGTCACTCGCCAAGTGTTTGATGATATGCATCAACGAAGTGTTGTTTTTTGAATTGCTCTCATATCAGGGTATTCTAGAAATTGATATTCGAGAAAGATTGAATAACAAATTCCCACAAAATAAAAATAAAAAAACTTTACATTATAGGTCTACTCTCATATCTTGATCTTGACGTTGCTTGACTTGTGTGTGATTAAATTTCTGCAAAATGCTTTTACTTTTTTGCATTTGAAGTGTAGGATATTGAAGATGTAATCTATATGGTTAATAAAATGTCGCACAGGCTCAAACTCAGCTCGAGCTGCCCCAAGCTGCTAATCGAGTTGAGCTGTGCTAAGCTTGACTTAATTCAACTCATATACAACTCTTGCTATGACAGCGTCAGTAGGCAATCCCCATTTGGGCTGGGAGAGGATTAGGTGAGAGCCGCATCCCCAGTGGGACCCCTAACTGTTGGGCCCATTGTGATGTATATGACTACATTCACACCATTATTCTGTGTTGAAAGCTTATTTGAAGGCATGATCCTAAAAATGAAGTAGCTCCAAATTTAAGATGGACCGTGGTACAGGAAACGGTGGTGATAAATCATTAAAACCTTCTTGTGGGCCACAAAATCTTTGGATCAAGATGATATTTGCGTGGTCTTTTCATTTACATGTTTGTTACCTTATCAACAGGTTGGATGGAAAATAAACATTCTGGTGGAATTCATGAAGTTTTTAATAGTAGGGATTCAATCACGATTGTTTCCTATTGTGTAGTCCACCTAAGATTTGAGCCAGCTTCATTTTTGGGGTCATGCCCTAAAATGAGCTTTCAAAATGGTTGGACGGTGTGAATTTAAGTCACAAATGCCATTGTTAGCTCCACAGTCTGGGTCCCAACAACCTAGGTGGATCCAGGGTCTCAACTCTCACCTAATCCGCTTCCATTCGCACCACCCCTAATCCGCTCCTTATTTGGACTGGAGCATTACTGGGAAAATCAGTCCAAAACGGGAGCGTATTGCCTGTGACCCTAGGCACCATATATGTGTCTAGGGCTGTCCAGGGCCATAGAGATGTTCATAACGAATCCACTCCGTCCATCTGTTTTGAAAGGCTACGATAGGACAGGATTTTGAAAATCAGTCATATCCAAAGCTCATGTAGGCCATACTACAGTGGGGATTGAACGCTTGAAGGTGATATTAGTTCCTACGGTTTATGTAAGTGTTAATAATTCTATGAACAGTTTGGATAGCATATAAACATCATGGTCAGCTCCGGGAAGGTTGCAACTGTAGATGTTGTTGTTCCCACTGTTTTGTTAGTGTAGCTGACCTGAGTTTTGGATCTACCTAATTTTCACAATCCTGTCCTATTGTGGTCTTTCAAAACAGATGGACGGGGTAGATTTGTGACAGACATTTTTTTAACAGAAGGTCGTAGCATTGTCGACGACAGAGGCCGAGTACATTGCAGTCACAGAGGTATGTAAAGATATGCTTTGGATGAAGAAGTTCTTATAGGAACTTAGTCTGAAGCAGGAGGAGCACGTGGTCTATTGCGACCGTCAGAGTGCTATACACTTGAGTAAGAATCCAAGTCAGCATTCCAAGTCAAAGCACATAGAGATTCGTATCACTCGAGGATACTTTGGAACAGAAAGTGTTACAACTTGAGAAGGTCCACACGGACGATAATGAGTCAGACATGATGACCAAGGCTTTGCTCAAGGGCAAGTTTGAAGTTTGTAGAAACCAGGCTAGCTTGAAGAAGGTAAATCCCTCATAGGTAAAAAAGTGAGAGATTTGATGGGTTTTTTTCCCGTGCTCGACCAGTCGTGAGCCTTACACGACCGGTCGAGGGCTGGTGCACGGCCGGTCGAGGAGTGGAGCCCTGACTTGACTCAAAGTCCAACGACGTTGGACTATTTTTTCTGGTGGCGCTCGACCAGTCGTGGGTGGCGCTCTACCGATCATGGCCTCGTCTCGACCGGTCCTGGTTACTCAGATTTGTTCCGCGATTTTGTGCAGATTGCGGATTTTGAGTCCTTTCACAACAAGGATGCGGAAGGGAGTTTCCTAAAACTATAAATAGGGGTCCTTAGAGTTTTTTAAGAGGTATGAAAAATACAAGAGGGCTATCAACGGTGTGAGATAGAGAGAGAAAGAGAGAGAGGAAGCTTGTAGAAGGGAGGTTATACTCGTGGAGGTTATCTACTGTGCAATTTATATCTCAGTGCTGCTACGTCCTCGTAATCGGTGAGATCTCTCTGTTTTTCCTTTTATTCTCTCATTGTTTATCCACTCCTGCATGAGTGAAGACGATTGTAACGTTCTACTTCATAGTGGATTGTTGATCTGGATAAGGTCTCGTGATTTTTACCTCTTTGAGGGTTTTCCACGTAAAAATCTCTTGTGTGGTGTGGTTTATGCTTTGATTTATGTCATTGCTTTATTATTCCATAATTCTGGTTTGTTTCGGGAGGCTAGATCCTAAGGTTTTGTGTAAGGCCCCCTAACAAAGTGGTATCAGAGATAAGTTCATTGAACGGGTAGGATCAGTTTTGAATTATGGAAGGTGGCTCATTAAGGATGATCAACCTCAATGGTTCTAACTGGACCATATGGAAGGCTAAGATGGAGGACTTGCTTTATTATAAAGACTTGTATTCTCCAATTCAAGGCATATCAGCAAAGTCAAAGGATATGACAGACGATGATTGGAAGAAATTGAACTGAAAAGCGGTGGGGTTTATTAGACAATGGTTAGACGATTTCGTATTCCACCATGTGTCTACGAAGACCTCAACCGCTAGCCTATGGCTGAAATTACAAGGGCTGTATGAGAGGAAGACAGCCGGTAATAAGATTTTTCTGATAAGGCGACTTGTGAATCTCAAATTCAAAGATGGTGGTTCTGTGGCTGAGCATATGAATGAAGTCAGCAATATATTGAACTAGCTCTCCGCTATGAAGATGGTCCTGGATGATAAATTACAGGCTTTGTTATTGCTTAGCTCATTGCCTGATAGTTGTGAGACATTAGTGGTGTCTCTAAGTAACTCTGCGCCAGACAGAAAGGTATCCATGGAACAGGTTACTAGTTGTCTCTTCAATGAGGAGACAAGGAGGAAGTCTCAGAGGTCTACTCATAAAGAGGCCCTTGTGACATAAGAACGGGGGAGAAGAAAGAACAGGAAGGGCGGAAAGGCCCGAGATAAATCAAGAGGCAAGTCAAGTACCAGGAAGGATGTTGAATGCTGGAATTGTGGCAAGAAGGGCCACTATAAGCATAAATGTCATAAGAATAAGAACGACACGAAAGGAAAATGAAAAGAAAATGAAGATGAATCAGATTCTACTCCAGTCGCTTCAGATGGCGACGTTGTAGTAATTCTTACAGCAGATCATGATGTTTGTCTCACGGCTACAAGTCAGGACACCGACTGGGTGATTGATTCGGGAACCTCTTTTCATGCGACTCCACGCAGGGACTTCTTCACAAGCTACAAGTCAGGTGACTATGGGACCGTGAAGATTGAAAATTCTGGCGTATCAAATATCGTAGGGATCGATGATATTTATGTGAAAACTGATGTGGGCTGCACATTGATTCTCAGGGATGTGAGACATATCCCAGACCTTCGCCTCAACTTGGTGTTGACGAGAATGTTGGATGATGATGGGTATAAAAGCCGGTTTGCTGGTGGGCGCTGGAAGCTCATCAAGGGTTCGCTGATCGCAGCCAGATGAAAGAAGTATTGCACCCTTTACAGGGCAAGTGTCAGTGTGTGTAAGGGTGGGTTAAACGCAGCAGAAGATTCAGCTATTGACATGTGGCACAGGCATCTAGGCCACATGAGTGAAAAAAGACTTCAGGTACTAGCAAGGAAGTGGCTCCTTTCAGATGTGGCAGGTATACCTCTCAAAACCTGTATTGATTGTTTATCAGGGAAACAACATAAAGTTTCATTCGTTAAATCTATTTCTCATGTTAATAAAGTGCATGCATTAGATTTGATTTATTCTGATGTTTGTGGTCCTATGAGGATAAAAACCTTGGGTGAGGCATTGTATTTTGTCACTTTTATAGATGATGCATCTAGGAGGGTTTGGGTTTATGCTTTGAAATCCAATGACGAGGTCTTTGGTGTGTTTAAATTGTTTCATGCTTGGTCAAGAGAGATACAAGTAGATCATTGAAGTGCATCCGCACTGACAATGGTGGTGAATACATTGGTGACTTTCATAAGTATTATAAGTCCCTGGGTATACGGCATGAACAGACGGTTCCCAAGACCCCCAGCATAATGGTGTGGCTCAGCGAATGAATCGCACCATTGTTGAAAGAATCAGATGCATGTTATCCCATGTGAAATTGTCCAAGATGTTTTGGGGAGAAGCAATGCACACAGCAATGTATCTGATAAATAGGTCTCCATCAGCCCCGTTGAATGGAGAAGTACCTGAGAAGGTGTGGACTGGACAGGATCCATCATACAATCATCTCAGGGTGTTTGGATGTAGGGCATCCATTCACGTACCAAAAGACGAGAGGTCAAAGCTCGATATGAAGATCAAACAGTGTGTGTTCTTGGGGTACGGTAATGAAAAGTTCGGTTACATATTGTAGGATCCAACCGAGAAGAAGCTCGTTAGAAGCAGAGATGTGGTTTTCTTTGAAGATCAGTGTATAGAAGACATTGGTAAGCCATAGAAGAACCAGCTTAGTTCAGGTGAGCTAGAGGACATGGATCCGATTATTCCTCCCACGGTGCTTGATGACGGGGGAGTACAGCAAGGTACAGAGGACAAGGGAGTTCCTTCAGAAGATGGACCAGGGGAGCTGCCCCTACTTGATCCACCTGTTGAGCCACAGGTGAGGAGGTCATTTAAGGACAGACAGTCGTCCAAGAGGTACTCGCCGCATGAGTACATTATGCTGACTGATGGGGGAGAGCCAAAAGATTATTCTGAGGCCATAGCCGATGAACATAAGGGAAAGTGGTTGAAAGCTATGCTAGAGGAGATAGAATCATTGCATAAGAACCACACCTATGATATGATAAAATTGCATAAGGCCAAGAAAGCTTTGAGCAACAAGTGGGTGTTCAGAAAGAAGGTTGAGCAGAAGAATTCACAGACGAGGTTCAAGGCCAAACTTGTGGTGAAAGGGTTTGGTCAGAGGAAAGGCATAAACTTCGAGGAGATATTCACACCAGTGATGAAGATGATATTCATACGGGTGTTACTTGGGTTGGCGGCTAGCATGGATCTGGAGATAGAGCAATAAGATGTTAAAACTGCCTTCATCCATAGTGACCTGAAAGAAGAGACTTACATGCACCAACCAGACGGGTTCGAAGTCAAGGGCAAAGAGTATATGGTGTGTAGGTTGAGGAAGAGCTTGTATGAACTAAAACAAGCTCCACGGCAATGGTATGAGAAGTTCAATTCGTTTATGTTGAAGCATGGGTATGACAGAATGGAGTCGGACCACTGTGTGTTCACGCGTAAGTTCTCAGATGGTGATTTCTTAGTTCTGCTGTTATATATTGACGACATGCTCATCATGGGAAAAGACATCAAGAAGATCGACAGGCTGAAACAGGAGTTGGGCAAGTCATTTATGATGAAAGACTTGGGCTCAGCTAAACAGATCCTAGGAATGGAGATACCCGGTGATAGGAGCAGCAGGAAGCTTTGGCTGTCACAAGAGCAATATATTGAGAAAGTCCTAGAGCAGTTCAATATGAATGCAGCGAAGCCGGTCAATACTCCACTGGATGGTCACTTCAGATTAAGCGACAGGCAGTGTCCCAAGACGAAGGCAGAGATAAAAGAGATGCAAAAGATACCCTAGGTGTCAGCTGTAGGAAGTTTGATGTATGCTATGGCGTTCACACGTTTAGACATAACATATGCGGTTGGTGTTGTCAGCCGATATCTTGCCAATCTTGGCAAAGAGCATTGAGCAGCGGTGAAGTGGATACTGTGGTATCTAAGAGGCTCATCCAGGTTGAGCCTATGCTATAGTGATGGAAAACCTATGTTAGAGGGCTTCACAGATGCATATATGGCAGGTGACATAGACTCCAGAAAGTCTACATAGGGGTTCATATTCACGTTTGTAAGGAGAGAGATCTCTTGGCAGAACAAGCTACAGAAGGTCGTAGCATTGTCGACGACAGAGGCCGAGTACATTGCAGTCACAGAGGTATGTAAAGAGATGCTTTGAATGAAGAGGTTCCTACAAAAACTTAGCCTGAAGCAGGAGCAGCACGTGGTCTATTGCGATAGTCAGAGTGCTATACACTTGAGCAAGAATCCTAGTCAGCATTCCACGTCGAAGCACATAAAGATTCGGTATCACTGGATCGGGGATACTTTGGAATAGAAGGTGTTACAGCTTGAGAAAGTCCACACGGACAATAATGGGTCAGACATGATGACCAAGGCATTGCTCAAGGGCAAGTTTGAGGGGGAGAGATTTGATAGGGTTTTTTCCTCAGGCTCGACCGGTCATAAGCTTCACTCGACCTGTCGAGGGTTGGTACACGACCAGTCGTGGACTGGCTCAACTCGTTTTCCAGCGAGTTGTGGTTTTGGATTTCTGAGGTGCTCAAACAGTCGTGGGATGTGCTGACCGGTCGAGGGTGCCGCTCGACTGGTCGAGGACTGTGCACGACCAGTCGAGCTTACGCAGTTTTGAATCTGGATCTTGTGCGAACTGCGGAAATTTGAGGTGGTTTCGTAAGAGGTGCGAAAGTGAGTTGCCTAAACTATAAATAGGGGTCCCTATGGCTTTTCTAGGGTATGCAAGAGGTAATGCAAGAGGGTTTCGTAAAGCTTTACAAGGGTTTGCTAAAGGGTTTAGGGCTATCAAAGGTGAGAGAGAGAGAGAGAGAGAGAGAGAGAGAGAGAGCTTGTAGAAAGGAGGTTATGCTCGTGAAGGTGATCTATTGTGCAATCAACATCTCAGCGCTTCTACGTCCTCGTGATCGGTGAGATCTCTCTGTTTTTCCTTTATTCTCTTATTGTTTATCCACTCTTGCATGAGTAAAGAAGGTTGTAACGTTCTACTTCATAGTAGATCGTTGATCTGGACATGGTCCCATGGTTTTTACCTCTTTAAGGGTTTTCTAGGTAAAAATCTCTTGTGTCGTGTGATTTGTGCTTTGATTTATTTCATTGCTTTATTATCTCATAATTCTAGCTTGTTTTAGGAGGCTAGACCTAAGATTTTGTGCAAGGCCACCAACAACATATCTATGTCATTCATCTATTTTATCGGAACACAGTGGCCCACACCACAAGAATAATGGTCATAAAGCTCCACCATTGAAAGTTTTTTTTTTTCATTCTAAGGTTCATAAGCTTGTTTATTTGTCATTTAACATGCTTATAAGGTTCTCTCATGTAATTTGGAATCCTCATTTTGTTCAACCAGCTGTAGAAGCCTTAACTTGAGGAGTTGCTCTCAGCCCAGTGAATATCGTAGTCGTTCAATTCCCACTATTTCTTGTGGTGTAGTCCACTTGAGCTTTGGATCTGCTTCATTTATAATCATACCCTAAAATCAGCTATTAGAATGGATGGACAGCGTGGATAAGCCATGTACATCACAGTGGGCCCCATGTAAAATTTGCACCGTGCTCTATTTTAATGTTTAAAAAGAAAAACATCAGCCTCTCTCAATAATAGTTTTGGAATTTCTTTAGTAAATAATTATTACCAATTTACATATATTTACCTTAGTGATTTATGAAATAGGTTATAGTTGCTGTCTAAGTGCTCCATTTGTTTCCGCAATTGAGTAAAGATTCATTCCCTTAGTTTGACTTAGGCAAAATCTAGGTAAGGCCTACCATAATGCTTGTGAGAAATTCATCCCATCCATCTGTTTTGCACAATGATTGTAGAACATGAGCCCAAAAAATGAGCTGAATGCAAAACTAAGATAGGCCATGTGATAGAAAATAGTGATCATCATAGAGCATGAGCCCAAAAAATGAGCCAAATGCAAAGCTAAGATAAGCTACCTGATAGAAAATAGCAATCATCATAGAACATAAGCCCAAAAATTGAGCCAAATGCAAAGCTAAGATAGGCCACATGATAGAAAATAGCGGTCATCATGGAGCACGAGCCCAAAAATTGAGCCAAATGCAAAGCTAAGATAGGCCATGTGATAGAAAATAGCGATCATCATGGAATATGAGTCCAAAAATGAGCCAAATGCAAAGCTAAGATAGGTCTATGTGACAAAAAATAGCAATCATAGTAGAACATGAGCCCAAAAAATGAGCCAAATGCAAAAGCTAAGATAGGCCACATGATAGAAAATTTAGAGGTTTGAAAGTCCAATGATGTATATATGCCATTCAAACCATTGGTAATGTCATTCCCACTAAGATTAACTGAAAACACAGATATTAGACTTATTTAAAACTTCTGTAGCAACACAAATATTTCAATGGTGAGAATCCAAACCCTACTATTTTCTTCCCTATGACCCACCCAAAATTTGGAGCTACATCAATTTAAGGCTCATCCTAACATGAGTTGGCAAAATGAAGGAAGGGAGTGGATTTCTCGCAAGAAGGTGAGCCCTTTGATTGGGCCTCACCTACATTTCAATCTTTCCACGTGTTTTGGGTGAATCGAGATATATTTGACGGGCAAATCGAGACGGATTTGAAAAGATTTCATCCTAACTTAAGTACATATATGCAACTTGACAGCCATACAATGGAATATGGCATAATATGCTTCTTTGACCTCAGTATCTCCCTCATGTCGAAAGTGATAAATTGCAGTTTGTAGTTATTTTTTATTAGAACCCTCCAATCCAAACCTGCCCACATGAAATATCGAGATACGAATCATTGACCTTTTAGTTGAATGTGGACCGTTGTGGCACATGAAATGAAAATCTTGAATTTTTGTACCAAGGAGAATTTTTTTAATTAACACGATCCAAGCCATCGTAGACCTCTGTTGAATCCATGCTAATAATATTCCAAGCCATCCATCAGGCTGGTCTGGCTTTCTACCTATTTCCCATAAAAATCTGGTCCACTTAGTATGTGGACCCCAATATCAGGTTGATCTGTGGCCCACTGACAGGGGATCAACCTGATTCTTGGGCTACAACATTAATATTGTGATTCTATTTTTATGAATGAATTAGATCTTGAACCTATCATGCCATGTCGGTACATGTGTGGTATGTACATGAGCTTTATTACACGTGTGACGAACATCAACCATTATAGCTCGCGTGGACCACGCCCAGTTTTAAATAGGTGGGCCTCTTCTCTTAAACCACTTCCTCTCTCTCTTCACATGCATTGCACATGCCATATCTACTAATGTAGGGTATGTAACTATGTGTATGTTACAACTAAATATCATTATTAACGTGACCAAGCCCTACTCAATCCAATGGACCGGCCTTAACCTAAACCCAACCCAATTACTGATTGGGCTTGAACTTTTAGACCAGGATGGCCTAGTTTGCCTGGCTACAAGTAAATACTTGATGGTCTAAATTCCAACCCGTAGATGGAGTGCTACTGAGAACACTAAGGGCCCGTTTGGATACCACCAAATAAGTTACTTTTTCTACTTATATTAGTAGATACGTGACTCATTTCTGATAAGTAAGTTTGGTTTATGATTAGTTAACTTTTTTACTTAAACGTACATAATTACTTCACTTAATTTTTTAAAAAACTTTTCTACTTTTCATAAGTTGCTAAGAGAGGTATCAGGAGAGACGAAAGAGAGGATAATCCAAACATACTTATCCTCTTAATAAGTAGAAACTAAGATAAGTTATTTGTGGCATAAGTAGCCTATCTTAAGCAACTTATGAGGGCCCATTTGGATACTGCCGAATAAATTATTTTTTTCTACTTACAGTAGTAGATAAGCAACTTATTCATATAAGTTTGGTTTATAATTAGTTATAACTTTTTTACTTAAAAATACTTAATCATACTAGTTACTTTTTTTAGCTTTTCTACTTTCTACAAGTTGATGAAGATAAGCATAGGAGAGACGAAAGAGAGGAGAAGCTGATGAGCATGTTGTTTGCCAAACATACTTATCTTCTTAATAAGTAGAAGCTAAGAAAGCTACTTGTGGAATAAGTAGCTTATCTTAAGCAACTTACAATCCAAATGCCCCCTAACTTTCATGCCACTCATTCCTCACACAAAGCCAACATGGCGGACGATGCGCAGGCTCCATGCTATTCATTATGTGGGCCCTTAATGTGCAGAACCATGCGGTTGAAAGGAGAGATGGTTGGCATCTCCCCTGACGGGGACGGGAACAGCTTTCGGGCTTTCCTGTTACCACACATCCGGTTAAGGCTTCACACTTCGGTGGATCTTACCCCAATTATTTTTTTTTTGGGTCCTTACTCTTGCTCGGGTGTTAGACTCTCTGGAGTTTCAACTCCCAGTCAAGGGTTCAAGTACCCATAGGTAGTGAAATTCCACTAGCGTGAGTGTGTGGGGGTGTGTGTAAAAAAAAAAAAAAAAAAAAACCATGCGCCAAGAACCGAGCCAGCCTACTCATCTGGTGGGCCACATGTGAAAATTATATATAATGATGGAAAGAACTCAACGGTTCATATCCAATGTACTTTTCGTGACCCATAAAATCAATCTCAGAATGCGGTATGCCTGATGAATGGCATGGAACTCATACACATTCATGTGCTTTTGAAAGGCCCACTTGCGTGTGTGGGCTGTGAGTTGTGACCTAAAGAGATAGGTCCACATGTGGGCCCAGCCAGTCGGGCATAAGCATGTCCATAGACAGCCTTATGAGCAAATGACATGAATCCAGGCTCGTCCCAACCATTGAACTCAATATAATCAACTTGGGCTGAGCTTCTTAGACATGCCCATTTATGACTTATATCAATCAGATGTAGGCCACAGCTTTTGGCCCAATGAAAAAATGGGCTCTGATATAGGTTGGTTTTTTAGACCTAGTTAGAAAATGGGCCAACATTGGCTAGACAAGTCCAGCCCAAAGTGGCCATCATGAACCCTGGCAGTGGTTAGCTATTGATGTGGATCGAACCCGTCTGCAATGATAACTAGTACAACTGGTAAACATGGACATGAAAAACCTCTAGAAATTAGCCTACATAAGAAATATTGAAAATGTTGGCAGGTTAATGGCCAATGCAAATTGTTTACTTTTTTCGGGTCGATTTTCATGGAAATGTTGAAAAGATAAAAAGCTTATTTGGTTTTTGAAGATTTCATTCATAGCTTTTATATTTCTTGGGAAATGTTAGAGTGGGAATGATTACATTTTATTTGGTTGATAAATTAAAATTTTATTTTAATCTTTAGGCTCTCCGTTCCTGAAGAAAAGCTAGTAAATGAAATTTCTAGCAAATGTAAAAACCAACAAAAAAGTATGAACTAAACTTAAATTTTCATGAAAATTATAAAATTATTGAGCCCAAAAATATAAAAACTAGCAACCAAACACCCTTTAATGGTTGATAATGATAGATGTCGCACATTATCTTAGGATGACCCATAGATTAGCTTCTTGTGAGGAAATCAATTTACTCATTTTTAGAGGAAAAGCATAATTGTAACGGTTAGTTTTCATTGATACTTTTTACCATATAATTATATTTATGGAAATACAATTGATCTCTAGTAATTTTCACATTCTCAAATATGCTTAACCAAGCCCACCATCAAAATTCGAATGCACTGGTGTTACGCTAGTATGGGCTATTTGTTAGTCCTTTGGGTAGATGTAATCTAGGTGCATGTTAATTAATTAGGTATAGACTCTTGCGATGTCACAATTTTTTATACAATAGCGACCCATCTTCATTAAATGTGAATGTGGAACTTATGGACAATTGACTATACAAACTATACAAATTCTCTAGCACATTTTGGATGGATTACATCTCTAAAATCACATTGGTCACACTATCACAACCATCCAATTCACACTTGAGTGGAGATACCTCGTTTCAACACTTGAGGTCTTGGTATCGATCGCTAGTGGGGGTGGCTAACCTGGAGTGTGTGTACTGACATGGGTGTTTACTAACAAGCTAACCCAATAAATAAATAAATAAATAAATAAATAAAAAAGCTACCAAAGGTTTGTTAGAAGTGAAATAATTAGTCTAAAATAGTAAAATTATATGGTTACTCTCTGGTTGTTATCATTCTCAATTTAATTTTTGTGTGTAAATTAGGGTTAATTTTTATTGGTCCTTCCTTGTTTCTGTAATAAAAGGGAAAAAAATAGTAATATATTAATTATGCCCAACTTGAATATAATTTTAACAAATGAGAGCCACGAGTGACCTTACTAAAAATATATTTTAGTTAATCATTTGATGACAAGTGAGGCATAGAGATAAAGTCACAAATCGACATTTCATGAATAAAGTGGCAATTCACTTTAATATGTTTAGTATGTTAATGGAAGACATGGTTGGCGGTAACGTGGATAGCCATTTACACAACGCAATAAAGTGGAATGGGGACACATTGGCAAAACCAAAATTAATTTTATTTTATTTTATTTTTATTTTTTTAAAGGAAGCAAAGTCGTAGAATCTCACTATTACCACGCCCCATAGATCGGTAATCAGCTTGTAAGGAGGTCTGAACAATAACATACTGTTTTTTACTATTCTAAGACACAAAATTACTATCAACAAACGTGCAATAACTAGAAGTAGAGCAATGACACTCAAAGGAGTCATCCTAATCAGCATCATAATAGGCATGGATATTAAGATAATGATGAGGGGCACACAGAATATCCTTCCCAAAAGTAGCCATATGATAATGATATGATATACAATGTCGAGATACCGTTAGAGTAAAAATAAAATATATGAAAAATCTAAAAAATTAGTTTTTGCCTTTGCTAACCTGCTTGCTTTAATTATGTTTAATTTTGTCCCACATTGAAAAGTTATTAAGAAAACTAAACATTTATATTAAAACCCTTACTAATTCTTTGTATTGGAAAACAAAGGTATACCATGGGAGCAACCTTGCACACGCGAGGCCGCGGCCCTAGTCATGGTTGTGGTGAGGTGCAGTAAAATGCGGTGCGGTGTGTCTTTAACAAACACTTTTGTTTTCTCTGCATTGTACACCTGCTAAATAATTAATGAGTCAACGTGCATTTATTACGCCACTCGCATGCCCCTCGAGTCTCAACGGCTACATATTTTTTCTTTATAAAGATATCTCATCTCCATTGCAAATATCATCCAAAAAATCATTTTTTTTTCTCTTTAGTTTTCCTATGGGCTCTATCTGCAACTTCTGTTTGGGCAAATCAGTTCGAGCATTCTTGGGTTCATGTGGTCGAGATCGTGAGTGCACCTTATCAAAGTCATTCGTCTTAAAAGAGAATTGTTGTATCCCGGGGGCAAACTTGTCAGGACCCAATGCATCAGGGATTGTCTACCTGTATGGGCAAATCTATCTTTAAAATAGCGACGGTAACATGCCTCATCTTTCCAAATTCTTTTTTAAAAAAAAAGTTATTTCCAGTTAGTTATTTTATATTTTCTGTTAGATCTTTATATTTTATAACCAATAATTTAAAGACATTTCTCTCTAAAAAATCTTGACACTATGGCTACCATTTTTTACAATGATAGAATCGTTGTTTTTTTTATAAGAAGAACTACTAAGGGATGGCAACAGAAAATAGAGTTCTATCTCACTACCTTCAAGCTGATTTACGTTATCAAAGATTATGCTCCATCACTTAAGGCAAAATGAACCAGTAGCATTTTTTGAACGATCAAAATGGATAAACGATGACTATTTGTGCCAAAATTACTTTCTCAATGCGATGACCAACGAAAACTATGATATCTATTGTCATCTCTCCACTACCAAAGAACTATGTGATTATCTTAAAAAGAAATTCAAAATAAAAGATGTTGGAATGAAGAAATATGCAGTTAGTCATTATATTAATTTTAAAATGTTTGATGATGAATATATAGTAGATCAGGTGCATGTTTTACAGAAAATTGCTCATGAAATATAATATGAAGGTATGGTGATCGATGAGGCTTTCCAAGCTGTTATAATAATTGAGAAACTTCCACCATCTTAAAATGAGAACAAAAATTCTCTAAAGCATAAGAGAAATGACATGAGCTTGGATGACCTCATCCTTCATATATGAATAGAAGAGGACACAAGGAACCATAATAAACATTATCTACATTTACAATCTGTAACTAAGGCCCACCGTGTTAAGAATAACCAGAAGCGTTAAGAAAATCGAAGGTTTAGACCACCAAAGAAAAAGCATCAACATGGCTAAAGAAACAAGAAAATAGATATGAATAATAAGAAGAATGAAGGATGTTATGTGTGTGGGACATTTTGCTGAGAAATGTAGATTCCACAAAGGCAATAAGAATGAGAAAGATCATGCACGTGTTGCCGAGGAGATTGTAGGGGTCATCACCGAAGCACTCATTGCTTGTAATACACATGGGTGATGGATAGACTTAAGTGCCACCAAGCTTAGACCGGATGGGTCTGTTGAGAATTTCAAGGCTAGGCTTGTGGCTAAGAGACATAAGGAAAAGAAATGTACTGACATCCTTGACACATTCACCAGTCACCAAGATCACAACTATGTATATTGATAGCTACTGCTTCCATTCACAATCCTGGGATTCATCAAATGAATGTGAAAACCATATTCCTAAATGGAAAATTAGAGGATGAGATATACATGGACCGACCCAAGGGATTTGTGGTAGAAGGTAATGAGAATAAAGTATGCAAATTAATTAAATTTTTGTATGGGTTCGAGTAAGCTCCAGAGCAATGACATGAGAAATTAGTGAGTTAGATAAATGTGTGTACAACAAGCTGTTTGAAAATGCATGCATTATCATACGATTGTATATGGATGACATGTTGATATTTGGTTATCACATTAATATAGGGGAATGAAACTAAGTTCTTCTTTAGTTCACAAATCCACATGAAAGACTTGGGAGAGGTGGATGTGATCCTTGGAATTAAAATTGTGAAAGACTCCAACATAATCACTTCATTTCAAGTATACTATGTGGAGAAAATTCTAAGAAAATATAATCTTATAAGTTGTACACCTGCAGGCACTCATTTTCATTCACATGTGAAATTGTATAAAAATGAAGGTGATATATAGTATATCACAACTTGAATACTCTAATATTATTTGACATTTAATGTATCTAATAAATTGTATTAATCCTGATATTGCTTATGCAATTGGTAAACTGAGTAGATACACCAGTAATCATAGAGAAAATAACTAGAATATTGTAAATAGATTACTAAGATACCTAAAAAATACATGCAATTATGGTCTTAGGTATATCAAATATTTTTGTTATACTTGAGGGATACAATGATGCTAATTGGATATCAAATTCAATGGAATTGAAGTCCACAAGTGACTGTGTTTACACTTGGAGGAGCCATAATATCTAGAAAAATCTAAAAAGCAGATTTGTATCTCTCAATCTACGGTAGAGTTCAAGTTCATTGCACTTACAATTACAAGTGAAGAGGCCGAATGGTTGAAAAATTTGCTTTCAATATAGCCATGTGAGGTAAACCAGTGGCAGCAATTGCGTTGCATTGTGATACATAACTTAGTCAATCAATTGATCCAATATGGGATCATTACAATTGACTTTATAAGGTCCAAAGAAAATCTAACTGATCCACTAACTAAAACACTAGCCAGCGAGTTAATGATGAGTATATCGAGGGGAATGGGGTTAAGTCTTACTTAGATAAATCACCGTCAATGGAAACCCAACCTATATAACTAGATATCCTAAAAATTAGGTTTAATGGGTAACAACAAGTCGCATTGAGTGATTTGGTACATGCACTATATATAAAATTTGAGAACCCCATTTCTATAATGCAGCAGTGCCATGACCTGTAGTGAGGAAGGTAGGACTATGTCCTTAATGAGTTTCGTAGTTGTGGTACAATGAGAAGTTTACCTGTAGGTACATCCCTGATGGACTCACCTATATGAGAGTGGAAGTGAGACCACTTCATATGAGAATTAGAACATTCTTTAGATCACTCATGAAATGGGTTAAACCACATAGCCGTAATGTGTTGGTTTAAAAATTTTAAGTTGCTCTAAAATGTTGTGTGTGTGATGTGTTTGGATTGTTATTGCGGGGGTTAGTTCAAAATTTTATGTTACTTCCTCCCAATAAACTAGGCATATTTACACTAGGGCCATGTTTATTTTCCAATTCACTAGGGTAAATCCAGGTAAATGGATAATAATTACTTACCAAGGTAATTCCCACACACTTTTCGATGTTGAGGTTGATATGGTTACTTTTTTAACATTAAAACTGAGGAATGTGTGGATTTCATGTGGGGGCCTATTGTGATGTATGTGGCTTATCCACGTAGTCCATCCTATTGTGGGTTGATTTTATGGCATGAGCCCAAAATTGAGGCAGATCCAAAGGTCAAGTGGACCATACCACACGAAATAGTGGGTTGAACGCCTACCATTAAAAACCTTTTACGACCACGATTTCTTATGGTGCGGCCACTTGAGCTTCGGATCTGCCTCATCTTTGGGCTCTTGTCCTAAAATGTTCTCATAAAATAGATTCACGGCATGAATATATTACAGACATTATAGTGGGGCCCACAAATGGACATTGGTCCTTTTTAAATGGCTTTTACAAGGAGGAAAGTAACATGTATTTACAACCTCCATCAAACAACTAACATTTGTAATTATTACACATTTACGCCCATTTACATGCATTTACATATATTTATAACAAAACAAACACCTCATAGGCAAGGTTCCAGTCTTTAAGGGTTTGAGTCCTTCCCTCAGTAGTAGACTCTGAGGAGTTTCAACATGAGGGCTTGGGTTTGATGCCCATAGGTGGTGAAATCCCACTACGGCGTGTGTGGGTGTGTGTGTGTCGGGTGCGTGTGTAAAAAAAAAAAAAAAAGGTTTCAATCTTTAAGATACCTTTATTGATACACTTCATTTCACCGATTTTCCTAACTAATTTTCTATTTCATTTTTTCTAATTTTTTAAATTGTGGAAGATCATTAGAGTAAAAATAAAATATTTGAAAAACTAAAAAATTGGTTTTTATCTTTGTTAATATACTTGCCTTAATCATGTTTAGTTTTGACCCGCATTGGAAAGTTGTTTAAAAAACCTAAGTATTTATATTAAAACCTCTCACTAATAATTTGTATTGGAAAACAAGGGCATGCGACGTGCAAGCAGGGCCACGGCTGCGGTCGTGGTTGTGGTGAGGTGAGGCACGACGTTGTGCAGTGTGGTGTGTCTTTGATTGGGTAATTTTATTTTCTTTGTGTGTGCTTTGTCCTTCTCATGCACAAGAAAATAAATAGTCGTTGTACACCTACCAAATAATTAATCAATTCGCATGGGCGACATGCATTTATTACGCCGCTCATATGTACATCGAGCCCCAACGACTACCTACATTTCTTTTATAAAGACATCTCCTCTCTATTACAAATATCATCCGGAATTTCTCTCTTCTCTTTGATTTTCCTTTGGCCTCTTTCTGTAACTTTTGTTTGGGAAAATCAGTTCGAGCATTCTTGGGTTCGTGTGGTTGAGATCGTGAGTACACCTGATCAAAGTTGTTCGTCTTGGAGGAGAGTTGATATACTCCGGGGGTAAATTTGCTAGGACCCAGTGCATCAGGGATCGTCTTCTTGTGGGAGCAAAATTGTCTTTAAGACAACGGCTGTAACGTGCCTAAGCTCTCCATATATATATATATATATATATATATATATATATATATATATATATATATATATTATATATATATATATATATATATATATTCTTCTTTATTATTTCTGGTTTGTCATTTTGGATCTTTTGTTATGTCTTTATATTTTAGAACTAATAGATATTGTTAGTATAAGGGCCTTAAGAAATTGGCTAACAATACTATATCAGTAATGTCAGATCGAGTAATTGACATATAGAGCAACTTGCCCGGTAATCAACAATACATCTAAGGTTCAGCTAGAGGCTTGCTCTGCAATGTTATAAGTGCTAGGATATCGAGCACACATGTTGAGCACACATAGGTTGTCAAATTTCATGAGACAAAAGCGTTTCAAGGTAGAACTTGAAAATCAAGCTTAAGATCGGCTTATGTTCAAGAAAAGATCATCTCAAGATCCGCTTATGTTCAAGAAAAGATCGGCACAACTTCTCAAAGAAATCATCGTGAAACTGTCGCCCATATTCAAGATGAAGTTTGAGACAAAGTTCAAGCCAAAGTGACTCAGATATTTGATATATCTTACGTGGTATAAATCCTAGAAAGACCTTAGGACTAGGTGCTTTCAAAACTATTTTATCATGGGTTTTTACAAATATTTTTGCTTGCAATTCGGTTAGCCTAACTTTTGATTCAACTAGCCTAAGCTTCCTCGGCCAGCCCAAGCAAAATAACAACTTTCGTTGAAAATTCGGCTAGCCTGAGTTTTGGTTTGGCTAGCTGACGCAGGGATGAACGTGATGAGGATAAATACTCCGAATCCACGGAGCTTCTCTGGACTCCTCACAGAGACTTCTCGAATCCACGAGGAAAGAAAGCAAAAAACAGAAATAATTTCTAATAATTTCGAAACTGATTAATTAATTCATAAAAACGAGTTCACAGCCCTTTAAATAGGGGTACCAAGCAATGGGAAAGAAATCAGAATCAAACTACAACTACAACTCCTAGAATTCGCGACTTACTATAAATAGTAAACTTACTATTTATAGACGGTCGTGATGTCTACTAGTGCGCAAGGTTTTCGGCCAAAAATAGTAAGTGTCCTATTTGGCTTCACCAAACCGTTCTCCTAATTATTCTAAGCTCTTTTCACGTTGGGCGCAACTCCTAAAGCCCAACGGATGAAGAGTTATAATCAAACTAAAACTTACTATTTATAGTAAAATTGAAATTAAAACAGGGAAACGACCGTCAATCCAGGGGTTTTTCACAATTATGGGCATCGCAACCCGGCATAGCAGGGTTGGTTGGCTAAAGTAGCTCGTTCTACCCCAAAATCATATATTTTTCGTCCGCTAACTCATCCCGGATTGCGAGATACGCCTGATTTAAGGTCTGATGGTCCAGATCACTTCTGTCGCCGACCGGGCCTTTTCTGATCCATCTTGGCCATGTAACTGTTCGCGACCCGCTCTACATCAGTCTCCTCCACTTCAAAAGAACTCGTCCTCGAGTTCTCGTCATGCTCTGGTTCATGATACTCGGTCAGGTCCGCGACATTGAAAGTCCGTGAGATCGCCATGTCATCTGGAAGATCAACAACATAGGCGTTGTCATTGATCTTTCGAATGATTGGTACCGGTCCAATCTTTTTATTCTTCAACTTGTTGTACGTTCCGGTCGAAAATCTTTCTTTGCGCAGATGGACCATTACTTGGTCGCCCACCTCGAACACTTTTCGTCGCCGATGCTTGTCCGCTTGCTCCTTATACTTCTCGTTCGAGGCATGTAACTTGGTTTGTACCTCCGCATGAATGCTCATGATCTTGTCTGCCATATGTTCTGCTGCAATGCTCATGCCTGGGAGCTTGGGCAGAGGGACCAAGTCTAGTGTGTGGCGAGGTACTCGTCCGTAAATAACCTGGAACGGGGATTTTCCTGTCGAGCGGTTTACCATGTTGTTGAATGCAAACTCCGCTTGAGACAAAGCCAAATCCCACTGCTTCGGTTTTTCTCCTGAAATACATCGAAGGAGGTTTCCCAACGTGCGATTCACAACCTCAGTTTGACCGTCAGTTTGTGGGTGGTAGGCGCTGCTGAACTGAAGTCGTGTATCGAATCGAGTCCACAAAGTCCGCCAAAAGTGGCTTATGAACTTCGTGTCACGGTCAGAAGTAATAGTCTTGGGAACCCCGTGTAGCCGCACAATTTCTCTGAAGAATAAATTTGCCACGTGTGTTGCATCGAGAGTCTTCTTGCATGGAATAAAGTGCGCCATCTTGGAGAAACGATCTACTACCACGAACACTGAATCCATGCCGCGTTGTGTTCGTGGCAGACCAAGCACGAAGTCCATTGATAAATCCTCCCAAGGACCGTCAGGCACAGGTAACGGGATGTAGAGGCCCGTATTCTGAGATTGCCCCTTAGAGGTCTGACAAACATGACAACGTTGTACGGCTTTCCCCATCACGTACTAATTGCGGCCAGTAATACCGCTCTTCCACAAGAGCTCGCGTCTTGTCTCGCCCAAGGTGTCCACCGAGGCCACCTCCATGTAGCTCCTGAATAATCTGCTCCCTCAGGGAACTTTGGGGGATGCACAATCGATTCCCTTTGAAGAGAAAATAGTCCTGTATATGAAGGTCGCTGGGGTGACCTTCTTGGCACTTCATCCAAGAATCTTTGAAGTCTTCATCCTCGGCATACAGCTCCTTGAGACAGTCGAAGCCGACCACCTCGTTGCTCATTGTAACCAGTAATGATGCACGACGGCTAAGTGCATCAGCCACCTTGTTCTGCTTCCCTGACTTGTGCTTCAGAACGAACGTGAATTCCTGTAAAAACGTAACCCATCTAGCATGCACACGATTCACATTAGTCTGACTATTAATAAACTTTAATGCTTGATGGTCAGTGTACAGAACAAACTCTCTTTGAATCAGATAATGTCGCCAATGTCGCAGCGCTTGAACAACTGCGTACAACTCAAGCTCATAAGTCGACCACTTCTTTCGGGCTTCGCTGAGCTTCTCGCTGTAGAAGGCTACCGGCCTGCCTTCCTGTGATAATACTCTCCAATTCCGATGTATGAAGCGTCACACTCAACCTCAAACAATTTGTCAAAATTAGGAAGCACTAAGACCGGTGTTGTAGATAAACGATGTTGATCTCATGAAAGCTCTTGTCAGCTTTATCGGTCCACTGGAACGGTCCCTTTTTCATGCAATCTGTTATGGGCGCGACTATGGTGCTAAAATCTCGCACAAATCGACGATAGAAAGTCGCCAACCCGTGAAAACTCCTCACCTCATGAATGTTTGTCGGGATCGGCCATTCCCTAATAGCTCGCACCTTTTCATCGTCCACACGAATGCCTGTGGACGTTACAACAAATCCTAGAAACAATAGGCTGTTAGTTAAAAAACTACACTTCTTCAAGTTGAGGTACAACTTGTTAATTTGTAGGACCTGCAGCACCTGCCTGAGATGTTTCCTGTGCTCCGCCTCATCCTGGCTATATATCAATATGTCATCAAAATATACTACCACAAATCGGCCAGTGAACGGTTTTAGAACTTGATTCATCAAACGCATAAAAGTACTTGGTGCGTTCGATAGGCCGAAGGGCATGACCAGCCACTCATACAACCCTTCCTTGGTCTTGAACGCCGTTTTCCACTCATCACCGGGTCGGATACGAATCTGATGGTACCCGCTCCTTAGATCAAGTTTAGAGAACACCTTGGCCCCTTCTAGCATATCGAGCATGTCGTCCAACCGTGGTATTGGGAACCGATATTTGATGGTGATTTTGTTGATTGCCCGGCTGTCGACACACATGCGCCAGCTTCCATCTTTTTTTGGCGTTAATAATGCTGGTACGGCACATGGGCTCATGCTCTCTCTCAAGAGACCCTTACGGATCAATTCCTCCACTTGCCCCTGAAGTATCTCACACTCCTTCGGACTCATCCGATAATGAGGGCGGTTGGGCAGGCTAGCCCCAGGGACGAGGTCTATGTGATGTTGGATGTCCCTCATGGGGGGCAATCCATCAGGTAAATCTTCAGGCCAGACTTCTTTGAATTCGTTTAGCAACAGCCTTAAGCTTGGAGGGATGTTTGAGGGTTCCTCTTCCTCGCCCTTCACCACTACGGCGTATACCTCGCCGGTTTCCTTGGATTCCTCCATGAAATCCCGAATGGTCAAGAGGGAACTCCCCTCCACTTTAGAAGCTTCAGGGTGGTTCTCTGGTGCCATAGGGGCAAGGATTATTTTTCGACTATCCTTGACGAATATGTAGACATTATCTCGTCCCCGATGGGTCGCATCACGGTCCGACTGCCAGGGTCGACCGAGTAGCATATGACAAGCTTCCATGTCGACCACGTCACAAAGTATTTGATCCTTATAATTTTTGCCAATTGAAAACGAGATAGTGCATTGTTCAGTTACCTTGGTCTCATTCACCTTTTTTATCCAGCCAATTGAGTACGGGGAAGGATGTTTCGTCGTTGGTAGCCGCAACTTGTTCACCATCACTCTTGAGACGATGTTCTCGCTACTACCGCTGTCTATGATCACATCACAGACCTTTCCATTGACAGTGCACCGAGTACGAAATATATTGTGTCGCTGTGGATGTAATTCCTTTCGTGGGGCATACAGTAATCGCCTCACAACTAGAAATTCGCCACGATCCTCGCCCGTCACTTCATCTCCACCTGTTATTCCTTCAGTGGTTTGTTCATGTTCATCAAAGCCATGGTCTTCTTCTGCGGCCTCATCTTCAGTGCCCCCTTCGTTTATAGTCAAGTGTGCTGCGGGACGTTGAGGACAAGTGTTTGATAAGTGGCCTGGCTGGCCACAGCGGTAACAATTGTTCGACCTTGGCCGAGCATAAGGATTTGGAACCCTACTCGGGCCCGCTGTTGTGGGTGTTGTACGTTGAGGTCTGGATGAGCCGCTCCCCGTATCACGGTTTGCGGTTGTAGGAAGTTGAGGACGTTCTCCTACTGGATCTTTTCCTCGTGCCAGCACTGGATCCTGCGTGGGACCCGTCATGGGGGGTCGAGTTGAAGGATATGGACGAGCAGGAGCTCTTGCAAGTTGTGTTTCTCTGCCCTACCCGCCAATTGAACTGCTTCATCCACGGTCCCGACTGGGTACATCTGAACTCGGTCCTGAATTATTGGCCGCAACCCACCTATAAATCGTGCCACTTTCTGTGACTCAGATTCTGACAGATCGTTTCGTGTAGCCAACCGCTGGAATTCTTCTGTGTAATCTGTGACGGTTCGATTTCCTTGTCGGCAATTTTGATATTGCTGGAATAGTATCTGCTCATAATCACTGGGGAGAAATCGTGATCGAAGAAGACGTCTCATCCGTGGCCATGATGAGATAGGCGCCTTGTTCTGACGGGCTCGTGAGAGTTGTAATTGTTCCCACCATGCAGAAGCACCAGATTTTAATTTAAACGCTACCAATTTTACCCTTTTATGATCTGGCACGTCCATGTAATCAAAATATCTCTCTACTTCGGCTAGCCAATCGAGGAAATCTTCTATACGTAATAAACCATTAAAACTAGGAAGTTCAGCCTTACCTCGGTAGTCTCTTTCAGTACGATCTAGATGATCGCCTCCATGGATTGGTCGTCGGGCAAAACCCTCATTAAGGTCTTCGTCGCTAAAACTTGAATCATCTGGTGTAGCCCTACGGTTTGCCACTGGTAGTGCTCTACGAAAATCGGGGTTGCGTCGTACAGCAACCATGGGTGGTGGAGCCACCATAGGTAGTGGAGCACCGCCTAGGGCTCGGGCCGGAAGTAGCGCATCCGCAAGACGGTCGAGCGTTACCTGCAGCCTTTGCATGGTTAACTGACTCTCCCGGTGGAAAGCTTCCATTCTTTCCGAAAGATAACGAATCCCTGGATCACCGTCCACAGGATTTTGATTCATACCTTCGTTGTTTGCCATCGGCCCGAGGGAAATCCTCGCTTTGATACCAATTGACGCAGGGATGAACGTGATGAGGATAAATACTCCGAATCCACGGAGCTTCTCTGGACTCCTCACAGAGACTTCTCGAATCCACGAGGAAAGAAAGCAGAAAACAGAAATAATTTCTAATAATTTCGAAACTGATTAATTAATTCATAAAAACGAGTTCACAGCCCTTTAAATAGGGGTACCAAGCAATGGGAAAGAAATCAGAATCAAACTACAACTACAACTCCTAGAATTCGCGACTTACTATAAATAGTAAACTTACTATTTATAGACGGTCGTGATGTCTACTAGTGCGCAAGGTTTTCGGCCAAAAATAGTAAGTGTCCTATTTGGCTTCACCAAACCGTTCTCCTAATTATTCTAAGCTCTTTTCACGTTGGGCGCAACTCCTAATGCCCAACGGATGAAGAGTTATAATCAAACTAAAACTTACTATTTATAGTAAAATTGAAATTAAAACAGGGAAACGACCGTCAATCCAGGGGTTTTTCGCAATTCCGGGCGTCGCAACCCGGCATAGCAAGGTTGGTTGGCTAAAGTAGCTCGTTCTACCCCAAAATCATATATTTTTCGTCCGCTAACTCATCCCGGATTGCGAGATACGCCTGATTTAAGGTCTGATGGTCCAGATCACTTCTGTCGCCGACCGGGCCTTTTCTGATCCATCTTGGCCATGTAACTGTTCGCGACCCGCTCTACATCACTAGCCCAAGCTTGAAATTCGACCAACCTGTGAAAGTTTAGGTGAAATTCCAGCAACACCATCTTTTGGAATTCGTGGGAATTCGGGCAGTCGAAGGGAAAATTCGGCTAGTTAAATTGTGATGTTCGACTAGCCGAATTTGACCTCGGGCCAGCTGAATTTTAGATAATTATTATCTCGCGCAATTCGAAATCTGTTGAACAGAATCCGGTAAACTCGGGTTAGTTGAAGCCTATCTCGGGCTAGCCGAAGTTCTAACTTATTTGCCTATAAATTGAGTCTTTCTCTCATTTTGAATTATACAAAATTATTATCATAATTCTTTTGTAAAAGAGAGAGAAGCTCAAGTCCTTAGCAAACTGTTTGTCGGTATTTATAATTTATTTTAATAGCTTATTCAATTCCTTTTATTCTCAGATCTTTTAAGTCTTAATTTAATAGAGTAAACTATACTCCTCTTTGAGATCTAAGAGAATTGAAACAAGTAGCATTTGGGTTTTTTAAAATTAAAATCTATAAAATCCTAGACTCTTTCTGTCTGATTGAACATTGCGGCATCTACGTTCAAGAATGAGGTCATTCTACTACGAGCTTCTATTACGTCTTCTACATTTGAAGATTAATATATATTCTAAAACTCTATTTAAGTTTTTCTAAGATATCTTGTGAAAATCTCAGTTGAGGTTTTGTCTGAGATAGCTTGTGAAAATCTCAGTTGAGTTTTTATTGTGATAGCCCATGAAAATCACAAGGAACTGTATCATGTTATTAAGATGACCATGTGAAAACCTTTTTATAGTGAAAATCAAAATGACGAGGGAAGTAATTTTAGGAGTGGAGTATGTGTGGTTGTTTTTAAGCACCGAACCATAACTCCTTATGCCATGTGGTGAATGCTTTATTAATTTTAGTGATTAGATGTATTTTATTATTTCAGTTTTGTGGTAAATGTTGTAATTCTTTATGTACTATTGCTAGTTTGAAAGTTAGATTTTAAAGACATTCGTGAAATAAGGTTGTCCTGCCTAATATTTTAAGTGAAGGTTGTTCTACAAATTATTTGGAATCAAGGTTTTAATACTCAAGCAATTGAGATCTTTGTATTATTTACATATTCCGTATTTATTTCGATTATTTGGCATTGTCCTATTCATCCCCTTCTAGGACATCATTAGCTCTTCGTTTCAAATGTGAACAACTAATGATTGATTTCAATTACGGTCTTGACAAGCCGAGACCCTAACATACCCATGAGCTTCATAAGGTCTAGAGGATACTTACACTAAGATATAAAGCTTTATTTTAAAGAATGAGCAACTTCAATGCTAAGAATATAATAAAGTGACTTGAGATCTTTTATCTCGAATTATCCGTAAAAAAACATCTCGACCAAATGATATTTACCAGCAGTATCGCTGGTGATGAGAATCTCCTCTGCATAAATAACTAAAATAGTAGTTGAGTTGCCATTCTTTTTTTAAAAACAAATATAAACTAGTTGGATGGGCACCACTTAAATCCTATCCACAAGACAATATGGCTAAACTGCTCAAATCAAGCATAGGGAGATTGTTCGAGTTCATACAACTATTTCTTTAGATGACACACTTTTTATACATTCCAAGCCTTTACATAAGAAATCAAGAGGAGGACACACGTAATTTTCCTCATATGATCCTCATTTAGGAAAGACTTTTTTTTATATATATCGAGTTGATAGTTGGGCCAGGAATAATTCATTGCTATAGAGAACAATGCATGCACTGAATTGAGTTTTACAACTATAGAGATGTTTTACAACTATAACAATGCAACCAAAGATCTGGGTCATGCCAAGGGCCCTTCTTATCCCGCCCGTCTTAAAATTTAGGTCATTTCGGATTAACATAGACGGTCCATCGAAATTACTTGCATTTAATTCAGATCTTTGAGGGGTCTCAACAATTTGGTTGAGATTGGATTTGGCAGGCCTCTTGTCTGTTGATCTAGTTCGTTTGTCTTTATGGGTTTTACCAGATTGTGTACGCCGGCCCAACTCGATCCAAAGGGTATTGAGTCATAACAAGATATTTTTAGCGGAGCTTGACTGAAATTGAATGGTAGTTTAACCTCATCCTGGGTGGGGTGTCTACAGAAATGCTAGAAGAAGAAATTGCAAAATTTTCAAAATATCGATTCATTTGTAACTAGTGATGATGCATGAAGCGATATGGTAAGATATTTTAAATATGGATGATTTCAAAACATTAAACTTTAATCATGCTATATGCCTTTACCTTTTCTCATTGAGCTGACCTTGGGACAGGGACTTGGAGTCGGCAGTGACACGGCCAGCACCGACGTTGGCACAGGTTGGTGTTGGAAAGCTAAGTGGGCTTATATTACGATAAATGTATTTTATCCATTTACGAGCTTATACTAGAGAATGAGGCTAAAAATAAGGTAGATCCAAATATCAGGTGGCAGGTTAACACTGGCCGGCAGTTGGAAAAGTGGGCACCACCATGATGTATGTATTTTATTCATTCCGTACATCTATTCAGGAGGGATCCCAGAAATTAGATAGATCAAAATCTCAGGTGGACCATACCACGGGAAAATCAGTGGTGATTGAGCACCCACCTTTGAAAACTTTCCGGGGCTCGCTGTAATGCTTATTTTCCATCCAAACCGTTGAACAGGTCACACACCTGAATGAAGGGAAAACACAAATATAAGCTCGATTCAAAACTTTTGTGGCCCTTAAGAAAATTTTAATGGTGGGTGTTCAATCAACGTTGTTTTCCTGTGGTGTGGTCCACCCGAAATTTGGGTCGGCCTCAATTTCGGGCTCAGATCCTAAATGGATGGTCAGCGTGGATTTAACACATACATCTCACGGAGCTTTTCCAGCATAGACCAGTACCGAGATCTCGGTCCGGAGGGGCCACCACCGAATCCTGGAGGGGCCACCACCGAATCCGAATCCTACCAATCCAACCCTAGAAGACTAGGGCTATGCTAAGGCCTTTTAGCCTGTTAGGTCAGGGCTTAGGGCCCATTGCTACCCTGCGATGTAAGAAGCGGACTGTCGCAGTGAGTAACTCCGTACGCTCCGTACGCCAAGCGTACTGAGTAACTCTGTGAAGTCCACCATGATTTATATATTTTTATCCACTCCTTACATTCATTTTATCCTATAAATTTAGGGCCTTAGCTCACAAAAAATGGAAATGGATTGGCTACTCCCTCTGACACCACCTCCGGGGCCGGTGGTCGGTGATATGTGGGCCCACCATGATGTATGTGTTTCATCCATTCTGTTCGTCCATTTTCACAGATCATTATATTGCTTGATCCCAAAAATGATAGGAATATAAATTTCAGGTGAACCACACCACATGAAAACAATATTGATTGGATATCAATCATTAAAATCCTCCTAAGGCCCACTATACTGTTTATTTGACATCCAATCTGTTAATTAGGTCATACAGGCCCAGATGAAGAGAAAAAACTAATATTAGCTTGATCGAAAACTTTTATGGCCCCCCAAAATGTTTTTAATGGTTAACCTTCATTCAATACTGTTTCCTGTAATGTGGTCCATTTGAGATCTTGATATACCTAATTTTTTGTCTCATATCATAAAATGTTTTGTAAAAACAGATAGATAGCATGGATGAAACACATACACCATGGTGGGGCCCACATAGCACCGACCACCAGCCATTGGCTGGTGTCAAGGGGAGTAGCCAATCCGTTCCCCAAAAAAGCGTATCAGAAGCTCGAGTAGAACACACCACGGAAAACGGTGTGAATTGAACACCGTGATCCATGGCTCAAGTGGTAGATTGAGTGAAAGATACCTCATTTCAACACTGGGGTCTTTCAATCTAGCTATCCCTAGTGGGGGTGGCTAAGAGTGAAATGTGAACTGACAAACAGTGTGAATTGAATGTCTACTGTTGAAAAATTCTTGAGGCCCATAAAAGCTTTGGATCAATGTTATATTTTTGTTTTCCCTTTCATCCATTGTTCCTGTGATCTTATGAATAGGATGGGTGACAAATAAATGAGCTGCTAAAATGGTTGAACGGTGTGGTACCAAATACATTCATGGTGGGTCTAACAAAGTTCACTCAGTACAATGGGCCTGTTTGATTTTCTAATTACAGAGGTAATTCCTAGGTAAATGGGTAATAATTATTTACCTGTGTTGCGGGTTAGATTTCCAAGGTGATTTTACCGCCATCTTTCATTTATAGCACTCCTCACGGCAGCCAAGGAGAAGAAAGTTAAATTGTGGGGCCCACCTTAATGTTTGTGTATTATCCACCCCGTCCATCCCTTTAGCCAACTCATTTTAGGGGATGAGCCAAAAAAAGATGTACATCCAAAAATCAAGTTCACCGCACTACTGGAAACAATGAGAATTGAACTCCTACCATTGAAAGCTTCTTAAAGACTCTGGAAGTTTTGGATCAAGCTGCTATTTTTGTTTCCACTTTATTCATGACTGTGTGACCTTATTAATGGGTTGGATGACAAATAAACATCACTGTGGGCCTTAGGGAGAAAACAACTTTCAGCCATTGATGTTTTAATGATCCTTATTTCCTAAGGTGTGGTCCACTTGAGCTTTTGATTTTCCTCATTTTTGGGCTCATGCCTTAAAATGTATTTGTTAAAAGGATGGATGATGTGGATAACTCATATATATTATGATGGAGCCCACATATTTAAATAAGTAATAAAAATGTATGTATAGACCGTTTGTCGAAATGTAATTCTTGTGAACTTTCAAACAAGTGTAAGTAAGTAATAATCAAGTAATTCTGTGCATTTACAGAGGGAAATTAAAAATCAAACAGCCCCTAAGACATAATCCAATTTTTGCGGCCTCACCTAAGGCAGTGCGAACCTTATCGTGGGACCCACATTGAAATATGTATTATGTATCATTTTAAGGGGTGTTTGGCGCATGGTATTGGGAAGGATTAGGTGGGATGAGAATAAAAAAACATAATCATTACATATGGGATAAGCTTAATTCCATGCTATATTTATAAACGGTGGTATATTAAATGGATATACCCACCATCATTTGAAACTATTGAGAATAACACATGTTATATCCAAACCGTTAATCTATTTTGTAACATCATTTTATGGCATGGGCCAAAAATAAGGCAGATCCAAAACTTACGTGGCCCCAAAGAAGTTTTCAACGGTAGGTATTCAATCCCCAATGCTTTCTATGGTAGGGTCCACTTGAACTTTAGATCTACCTAATTTTTTGGCCCATGCTCTAAAATGATCTCAAAAAATGAGTGAACAGTGTGAATATAGCCTACACATTGTAGTGGGACCTACACAACTTGCTAACACTGAGTGGCAATTGGCACCGGACCTATGCAATTCATCTAATCTAATTCTAAGCTTTTCCAGTCTACCTAAACATTGTCTAGTCTACTTAAACATTATCTGGAATTGGCACGGACCAAATGCAATTCCATCCCACCTAATCCCATCTAATACCGTTTGGCAATATCATTCGCCAAACGCCCTCCTAATGTTAGGGAATTATCCAAAAAATAAGAAGATCTAATCATCAGGTGGACCAGATCATAAGCAAAAGTAGTAATTGACCAATAATGGGCTACAAAATTTTAGATCAACCTGATATTTGTTTTCTCCCTTCATCTAGGCACACATTACCTTATCAACAGATTAGATGGTAAATAAACACTACAAAAATATTAATTGGCCTAAAGAACATTATTTGTCGCCGGGAGAAGATTTTAATGGTAGGATAGTCAATCATCACAGTTTCTTACGATATAGTCCACCTGGTAATTGGAAATGCTTCATTTTTTGAATAATTCCTTAAAATGATCCGATAAAACCGATGGATGGCATAGATACATAATGAATACGTTAAGGTGGACCCCACTGTAGACCTATGGAAGTTCTCAATACGTGCCAAAAGACCAAGCGAGTCTGTGACACTGACTGCCCACACGCCCCCACGTGCATGGAAATGGATATAACACATGTCCACATCTGACGTGGACGTGTAATCCACCTGCTAACCGGACCAACCTCTTTTATCCGGGGTTTACTGAGAAGCCCGCTTGATGATCTGTCAAAATCCACGCCATGTACCAGGTGTACGATATGAGAACGTGCCATGTCCACAATCACGCGAACAGCACACGTGCCTGAAATACGTGCCATTATTTATTTATTTCTAATCGTCCATTTTCCAAATAAATGCACGGACCAGATGATACTTGAATTATCTGATTTACGTGATGTAGATTTATCACTGTCCATTCCACCTAATTATCTGACACGATCTCTTACTCGTGTGGCAAATTTGCGTCAATGCCGCGATTCACCTTCTCAATACATACTCGCGCGAATCTCCACATAGTTCCCGTGACCTGAACCCTTTAATGGAAAAGGTACAACGATCGACCCCGCCACCACACAGTTAGCTCAACGGTACCAGCAGTGAAAATGACTCCTCTCTTCTTACACGTGGGAACTGACACGTGTGCAGAGATCCAGTTCGTTCATCGGGCCGCATAATGTGTGTATGGTGTCCTGATAATCAGGACCGTCCATCCGGTTATCAAATCCACTACACTTGTAGATCAAGTTGCTCAATCATAATCAACGATCTATGTTCCTTAAACGCGTGGCCCACCTAATGGCTAGATCAGCCTGATATCTAGCTCACAAACCTACGTGCGGGCCCACCTTTAATGATGGGACACCCACCCAATTACTTTCCGCAACAGAAACCCGGACGGGATCAACGTTTTCAGTGCTCCTACGGACTACCAACTCCAATTCATCTCGCGGCAAAGTGAGCCGAGATGGCCCGCGTTAGGTAGATATGAAGTGGATTGCGTGCTGTGACACACACCACCGAGGTCGGTGGTGTGTTGACATGGCAAAGTTCTGTGAGCCCAACATGATTATGTGTTATATCCATACCGTCCATAAAATTTTATAGACCATTTTAATACATGAAACCAAAAATAAGTAATATCCAAATATCAAGTGGACCACACCAAAGAAAAAAGTGGGGACCTTTACCACTGAAAACTTACCGGCACCGCAGAAGTTTTAAATCAAGCTGATATTTGTGTTTTCTCTTCGTCCAAATCCGTTTAACATTACCAAGATATTAGATGGCAAATAAATATCATGGTAGGTCGTAGGAAGGCTTCAATGGTGGGCGTCATCGTCACACCGCTTTCTGTGTGTGGTCCATTTGAGTCTTATGTACTTCATTTCTTTTTTTGTCTCATGTACTAAAATTGTTTACAACATGGACGTACGGTGTGGAAATAATACATACCAATCCCCCTTGAAATGGCTGGTGGTCGGTGCTATGTGGGCTCCACCATGATGTATGTGTTTCATCCATGCCGTCTATCTATTTTTAAAGATCATTTTACAATAAAAGTCCAAAAAGGAAGTATAGCCAAAACTCAATTGGACCACATTACAGAAAACCGTGTTGAATGAGGGTCAACCATTAAAAATATTTTGGGGACCATAAAAGTTTTGGATCGAGCTGATATTTGTTTTTTATCTTCATCCGGGCCTTTATGGCCTAATCAACAGATTGATGCCAAATAAACATTATAGTGGGCCTTAGGAGGATTTTAATGGTGTATATCCAATCACTATTATTTTCATGTAGTGTGATCCACCTGAGATTTATACCCCTCTCAATTTTTAGTTCAAGCCACAAAATGATATGTAAAAATGGATGAACGGAATGGATGAAATACATAGATCATGGTGGGGCCCACAGAGCACCGACCACCAGCCACGGAGCTGGTGGCAGGGGGAGTAGCCAATCCGTTTCCTGCTACAACAGCACACCAATTAATCCACTTCCAGTAGACAGGCGCATCGCGAAATAGATGCCACTCAATCCGATCCATTCTTCTAAAATAGACTCCTCCTTTCATCAGATAGCGAACATTTGAACGGGGGCGGATTAGGTGCGGCACCGGCCTCACCCAAACTGTCCGGCCCTTACCGTGGGGTCCACCTTGATTTATGTATTTTGTATCCAGGCTGTCCATTTTTCTCATAGAAATGTTGCCTTCCTGGTTAGTGAATCTCGCTAAATAGTGGGCTAGGAGGCTATCAAAGAGACTCACGAATGATGAAGAGGCCAGATCTTTCACACGGATCCACATTCGGCACGTGCGCAGCGAAGCCTCATCATCCATCTCATGCGAGCGATTACACTCATCATTTGTCGGTCATCTTCACCAGAAAAGCAAAAACCAACGTTCGCCGTTTCCCCCTGCAACCCAAAATTCAAATCCCATTTGCAGACACTCTCTCTCTCTCCCTCCCTCCAAACCCTAACTCTCTCTCTCTCTCTCTCTCTCTCTCTCTCTCTCTCTCTCTCTCTCAAACCCTAACCCTCCCTAATCACATTTCCGTAAAAGATGAGAAAACCGCACCACCTCCCACCGGAGCGAAAATGGCTTCTGCCTCTGCTCTTAGCCTCCTTTCTCTCCATCTCTGTCCTTCTCTTCTCAACCCTCCGTTACGGAAAACCATCCCAGCCGTCCATTCTCTCAGATCCCTCTGCCTATTCCACCATCCGATCGCCAAAGCCGCCCCGGCTGGCCTACCTGATCTCCGGCACGAAAGGCGACGGGCCGCGCCTGAAGCGAGTGCTGCAGGCCGTCTATCACCCATGGAATTACTATCTCCTGCATCTGGATCTCGAGTCCCCGAACACGGAGCGGATGGAGCTGGCGAAGTACGTGAAGTCGGAGCCGGTCTTCGTGGCGTTCGATAATGTGAGGGTCGTGGGGAATGCGAATCTCGTCACGTACAAGGGTCCCACGATGATCGCTTGCACACTCCATGCTGTGGCAGTCCTGCTGAGGCAGGCGAAGGAGTGGGACTGGTTCATCAATCTCAGCGCTTCTGATTATCCTCTCATGTCTCAAGACGGTCAGTTCTTTTATTTATTTATTCTAAATTCTCAAATTCAGTATTCAATGCTAGGAATTTTTGTTTGATGATGTTCAGTTTTCATATATAATTAAATGGGAATTTGATCTGTGGGCACGGCGCACTAATATGTTATTTGAACCGTCCATCTTGTAGAGCTCACCTTGAATTGACCATTGTGGAAAGAATCACTGATTGGACAATCTTAACCATCTGATTGTTTGGGTATGAATGGAAGGTAGTAAAGAATATTTGCAACGCATGATTTCCCAATAGGATGGGCAGGATTGACCCAGTGCATGTGATTTTCAAACACTGGCCCATCTATGGTGGGCCCCAGTGAATGCACCGTCTTGATCACCAGATTTTTCTAACAGATGTCCCACTTTTGTACACCAAACATGATATGAATACTTGCATTGCGTGTAGTTCAGTACTATTGTTGTTTCATTTGGGGCCGTTTGGATGGTCGTAAATGGGGCAAGTAGTAAATGATTTACTAGCAAATCATTTACTACTTGTGTTTGGATGCTCTAATTTGCAAGCCCCCCCCTTCTCATTTACCAGAAAAAAAGGTGAATTTTCATTTACTAGTAAAGGAGGAGATGGCAACAGCTCTATTATTATTTATTTATTTATTATTATTATTTTGAATGAAAGCTTATAAAGCAGATTTCATTTACCATTTACAGGCTATGCAAACACTGTAATAAATCATTTACAACTTAAAGCCAAACAGACAGGCTGTAAATCATTTACGGCCGTTAAGTGATTTACTAGTAAATCATTTACAACGTAAACCATTTACCACCATCCAAACGACCCCTTAACTTTGGCTTGCCAAAATTCATACGAAAATGCCATGTCTCAAATTGCTAGAACAGCAACTATAATTTATTAAATAATTGTAGTCCCCAAACCAGAAAGCCACAAAGAGTCCTAGATCATTACAAGAATCTGATCTATTACTGAATTACACAATAGAACAAGTGCGGAACTAGTAAATACATTTTGTATAAAGAATAAGAATCTATGAAATAAGACTGTTCATAGTTTCACATTTACTAGACATTTCCCTTAGTTTTATACTGCATTTGAATCTAACCTTCTAAAATGCTTTGGGAGCTCATTCTTTCCATCCTTCCATCATAACTGTTCCAAAACCTTTGATACCTTTCCTTCTAAAATAACTATTATGAAACCTTTCATACCTATCCTTCTAAAATTCCAAAACCTTTCATACCTCCCTCATTCTTTCCATCCTTCCTTCCATACCCTCCTGCGAGGCCATCCCTTTGCAAGCTTGTCCTTTCTATGATATTGGCCCTTTCGCTATTATTCCCCACCCCTTTGACACCCTTTTGCTTTTTTCCTGCTCTAATGCCTACCTTTAAAACCAGGAAATTGATGGCCCAAGCTCTTATCAAAATGCTATGGACATTTCTCTTCTCCAGACGTCTATTAACCAGGCCTCGCCTTTGATCCTCCCTCGAGGAAACTTGGAAGACTTGGTTGCGTTTATTAAAGGTAAAAGGTAGATTTTGGGAAGCTATGGGTCATGTCGGTCGTCTTCTTGGAATTGTCTTTGGGGATAGGGATGAGGATTATATCGCTTTGTTTCAACTGGTCAGGGAAAGAGGGATATGCATGGTATTGGTTGGTAATTTGAGAAGAATCCAGTCTATCGCTAAGGGGGTGTTTGGCACACGGTATTAGACGGGATTAGGTGGGATAGAATTGCATTTGGTCTCGTCCAATTCCATCTAGCATTTGGAGAGGATGGGAAAGATCGGGATTAGGTGGGATGGAATTGCATTTGGTCCCATGCAGGAATTCCATGGATTTTGAAATCCACTATACATGGGGCCCCCCACATTGATGCATGCCTTTATCCATATACACCATTTACACGTGGCATTCTGGTTATATATGTGTACAAGTGAACGACATCCGTTGTGAATTTGGTCCATTGATTACAATCCATGGCCCACCAAACATGATTTTGCTTAATCTAGTGTTTTTCGTAGAAATTTTTTATCCCAAACATGGGATTGGATGGCTACAATACCATGGTATTTCTAGACATGCAATCATTGTGCAATAATGATGATAATCCCATCTAATACAATTCAATATCATTCAATTCAACGGACCAAACACGCCCTAAGGGATCTAAGGAGCTGGTCAATTCCCAAATTGACCAAGGTAGTAGTGTCGAAGCCATTCCTAGGCAAGTCAGGAAAGGTCGTTGGGTAATAATAGTTTCCAAATGAAGATGCTCTCTTGTAACGTTAGGGGTTTGGGGTGTTCTCATAAGCATTCTCAGGCCAAAGATGTTTGTAGAAGATTGAAGACTTGTATCGTTGTCCTTCAAGAAACCAAATTCTCAGCTATTGATTGTGTCTTGTTCGAGTCAGTTTCGGCCTCAGGTCGCAAAAGGGCGGGTTGGGTGTCCTTAGATGCAGTGGGTTCTGTCGAAGGCATCCTCCACTTTTAGGACCCAAATCTTTGGTCTAAAGAGTACTCTTGGGTGGGGCAGTTCTTAGTCTCTATCGTCTTCAAGGATGTGACCTCGGGTTTCAGATGGTCCTTTTTGGGAATCTATGGGCCAAAGTCGTTGAGCCTCCACCAGTCCCTTTGGGATGAGCTATCTATTGTGGCCTGTGGGGGGCAAATGGAATCTCCCTTGGTGTGTCGCTAGAGATTTTAATGTTAGTCTGTTTCTCCCACGAGAAATTTTGGCAAGGTCTCATTACTAGTGGTATGTAAGCCTTCTTTGATTGGGTTCTTAAGCACAACCTAGTTGATCTTCCTTTGAGCAGAGTGGAATACACTTGGTCCAATGGGCAATCAAAGTCGACAATGTCAAGACTGGATAGATTTTTGGTCCCTTCAGATTGGGTTCTTAATTATCCTCTTGCTTGTTAGAAAGGTCTCCCTTAGCCAACCTCTCGCCATTTTCTAGTTCTGCTGGAGAAAGATGAGATAGAATGGGGCCCTAAGCCTTTCCGCTTGAGTTATCTGGGCTTAAGTGGAAGGTTTTCAAGTACTAATTCCAGAATGGTGGGCCTCTTTTGATGTTGTAGGTGGGGCGGGATTTAAGCTCATTCAAAAGCTTTAGTTGTTGAAATCGAAGCTAAAAACTTGGCACAAAGAAGTGTTCGGAATGCGAGAGCAAGAAACAAAGGTCTAAGGGACATCCATGCTTTGGATCACAAGGAGGGGCTACTCTCAAAATCAGACAAATCTTATAAGATAAGTTATCTTCTGACTATAAATCTGGATTGAAGGAAGATGTGATAAAGTGGCATCAAGGCTCTAGGGAAATCTGATTGAAAGGAGACCAAGGTATTATATTTTTTCATACTGTAGCTAGTGCTAAAGCCAGAGTCAACTGTATGTCCTCTAACACAATTGCTTGTGTTAAGGTGGACAAAATTTTTATTTCAGAGTCGTGGTTAATTATTAAGCCAATTTGCTTTCGTGTGAGGAAAGGAATTGACTGACTTTGGATGACCTTCATTTTGATTGAATCACTACGGATGAGGTAGGGGCTTTGGAATTGCCTCCTTGGGAGGAGGAGGTCAAAGAGGCAATGATGTGTTTAGCTAGGGACGAGGCCCCAGGTGTAGACGGGTATCCTGTAGCATTCTTTCAAATTTCCTGGGATTTGTTGAAGTCAAAGTTAATGGGTTTTGTGTTGGAATTTTTCAAATTGGGTTGGTTTGCTTCTGAGATGGGTTGTTCTTTTTTGGCACTTATTCCTAAATTGGAAGGTGCAATCAACCTCGAAGACTTTAGGTCGACAAGTCTCATGGGTAGTCCTTATAAATTTTTGGCTAAGTTGCTAAGTTAGAGGTTGTGTTTGGTTCTCCCCGAAGATCCTTTCGCCCTTTCAGAGTGCTTTCGTTTTAGGTCGTTAGATTTTCGACAATGCTTTAATTGCTAATGAATGTTTGGATTCTTGTCATCGAGTGGAGGAGAAAGGTGTTCTTTGCAAGTTGGATCTAGAAAAATAGGGCTGGTTGTGGTAAAAAATGGAGAAGTTGGATAAAGTTTTGTCTCTTCGGTGAGATTTTCAATATTAATCAATGGTGCCCCTTTCGGCTTCTTCAATGCCTCGAGGGGTCTGTGGCAATGGGACTCGTTATCTCCTTTTCTTTTCGTCATAGTCTCTGAGGCCTTGGGTCGTATGTTGGGGAGGGGTCAATTCGTGGGTCTCTTCCAAGGATTTGTTGTCCCAACTTACCTCAGAGAGACAATCATCTACAAATTGCAAACGATACTCTTATCTTCTGTGAAGATAACAGATAGATGGTGGATAACCTTAGGAAAATCATAAGGTGTTTTGAGGTGGCCCCGAGCCTAAGAGTCAATCTGGTTAAAAGCGAGCCATTAGGAGTCAAATTTTCTGAGTCTGAGATCTCTCTCTTGGTTTGCATATTCGGGTGCAAGGGAAGGTCTCGTCCTTCCACATATCTTTGCTTGCCCTTATGGTAAAATGGAAAGCATCTTTGGGATAAGGTCTTGGAGTGAATGGAAAGAAAACTCTCCCCTTGGCATAGCAGACTTCTGTTCTTAAGGGGTAGACTGACCTTGATCAAGTCCTCACTCTCCAACCTCCTTGTGTATTATGTCCCTTTTTCATTGTCCAAAATTTGTCCTTGATAGGATTGATAGATTGAGGCATGATTTTTTATGGCAGGGTGGGGTGTTAAGGAAATTTCATTTGTTAAATTGGAGGGATGTTTGTAAGCCGAAATAAAAAAGGGGTGCGGGTATTAAGAGGCTTGAGGATGGGAATACAACTCTGTTGGTTAAATGGGTTTGGAGGTTTGGTATGGAGGAGGATAGTTTGTGGAAATCCTTAATAGTCGCTAAATATGGTTCCTCTCGAATGAGATGGTGGATGAGGGAATCGTCCGTTTATTGCACCTCCCCTATTTGGAAAACAGTGGCTAGGATTGCTCCAAGAGTTTTTGAGTGAGTGTGCTTTTCCCCCGGGGAAGGTTCAAGGGTCAGGTTTTGGGATGGCATTTGGTTTGGGGATTTCCCTAGGCTTGCAACTTGTAGTTGGGATCCGGAAGTTTTGGTAGTCAATTGTCTATCCTTCTGGGGAAGGTGGTGTTTGTGTTCCCCCTTGTCGTAGAAAACTTATGGATGAGGAATTTGAGGAGCTGGTTAACCTTCTCTACCGGTTACATGGAATTTGAGGGTTGAATCTTGCAGAGAAGGATTCTCGGGATGAAGGCTGGATAAAAGAGGAATTTTCTCAGTGAGATCTTTCTTCTCCCTGATTTCAAGCCCTTCTTCTCAGTCCCCTTGGCACTTCACAACAGTGGTTTGGTCTAGTGGAGCTCCATTCGACGTGGCAGCCTTCGCCTAGTTGGCTGGAAGGAACAAAATTCTAACACTAGGCAACCCAAGCAAGAGAGGCATGGTGCTCCCCAACATTTGCATCCTCTGTTTTAAGGATGTAGAATTTGTGAATCATCTTCTTATTCATTGTGACTTTGCGTGGGAGTTCTGGTTGAGCATTTTGGATCTTTTTGAAGTTCAGTCGGTGATGCCCGCCTCTTTGGACATTTTGTATCAAGCATGGTTTTCGGCGAGCTTAGAGAAGTCTTCTTCCTCCCATTGGAAGGTTGCCCTCCTTGCGAGCATTTGGTCCCTTTGGCTTGAAAGGAATGATCAATGCTTCATGAATAGGAAGAGTTCGAAGCAAAGAGTTATTCGAAGGGTTAAAAATTGTATTGAGCGGTCCTTCTAGGGTTGTTTCTCTTCGTATCATTATTTTTTCTTTTCCTTATCATTATAAAATCAATATCTTTTAAAAAAAGAAAAAGAAAAAAGAAGCTTTGTGAGCTCATGGCTCCTAGAAAGGGTTATAATGACTCTTCACATAGATTTATGGTTTATGTGGTGATGTCACTATCACTTATGTGTCAATCACCTTTGAATGTTCTACGTTGTTGTTGTTGTAGCCAATCATGTGACACAATGATACATTTCTTCAGTTGGTTTGAGGAATCTTAGGGCTTGTTTGGATGCTTGTAAGTTGGGTTAGTAGGAAGTGACTTATAGGGAAGTCATCAGGTGGTGTTTGGGGGAGGGAATTCAATTGTATTTTACTGGCAAAACATCCAGGAAACTGTAGGCATTGTTTTAAATAGTGGTAGCGTGTTGCGTAGTGATGAGGACATCACTTCACGTACACCCTTGCGTACGTATCAGAGGAGGAGGCGGGTCACACCAATTTTCCTGTGGCTAGGCGAGTATCCGTGATCGTGCTGAAGACCCTATGTGCATGTGCGAGCATCTAGAAGATCCCACACTGGGAAGATGCACATGGGCTGCTTTATGGAGTGATCCGGACCGTTGGATTGGAGGGACGCGGTGATTGGGCCATTGGATCGCATGGATCACATGATTGGGTCATTGATCGTTGATCGTCCACATCAGTTTTAGACTTTATCATCTTCTAGGATTTAGTTTTTGATTATTTTATATTTGGACACATTATGGTGTTTTGGTTGATTTTATTTAGACTAGGGTTATTTTCGTTAAGATTCACTAGATGGGGATTAATGTAATTTTTGAAACTTCTTGGATTTATAAAAAGAGGGGGGCGTGTAACCTCTTTCCCATTTGATTTTGTGATAAAAAAAGAGAAAAGCTCTTGTTTTCTTCTTCCATCTTCATGCGATTTGAAGATACTTCCATGCAATTTGGAAGGGAGATTGGTGCGAGGCTAATCTTCATCAACTGAGGTGCAAGGTCTCCATCTATCCCCACACCATCTTTACTTTTCTCCACTATCCAGGTATTTTCTTCAGGTTCTTCATTTTCCCATCCCAGATATTTGTCTTCTCCCAAACCTAACTTTCCCATACCCATCCACAATCTAAACCCTAGTCGACTTAAACCCATCCGCCCCACGCCACACGTGTGAATCCCACCTTGTCCCTTTTTGGTTTACCATCATCATTATATCAAAACTCATTTTTTCCATCCCCGAAACCCTAACCTTAAACCTAAAATTCCTAATTTTTCTACTTTCCCAAATTACCCAAACCCTAATTTTCACCCTAGGTTGTATTAGGTTCTCTATTTTGAAATAGACTATACCCTATGCTAATTGGATGTCCTTACATCCATTAGATCATAGTTTTTTTTTATTATTTAATGATCTTGTGTTACGATGTTGGTAGCTTAGGCTAAGATTATGTATGATATTTTTTTTGATTTTCATGATATTTGTGATGATTATAGCGATGTTTGTGGGTTTTTTTTTTTTTTTTTTGTTAAATATCTTAATTCGGCTACGTAATCTCACATGTTATTTGGTTCATGCATCGGTCTTGTATCACGTTGCTTTCAACCATTTGTAGCGTGTAACGTAAGTTACACGATTCTTATATTTTTATAATTTAAAAATATGAAAAATATGATAAAGGAAACAGTCTGGAGAGACATCCACCCTTGATTTTTACAAGGTCTACCATGATGTTTATATGAAATCCACTCCAACCATTAGATGCTACGACACAATTTAAGCACGAGGCCCAAAAATTAGGCCCAAACGTGATCGGGCCACACCAAGGGAAGGAGTTTGGAGGGTGAGCGTTGCCTTGTACTCTGTTTCAAATCCTGTGGTCCACCTAAACCACAGATAGGGCTGATTTTTTTGGGCCTTGGGCCTAACACAAGGTGCCACACTTGGTGGTTGGGGTGGATTTCACATAAACATCATGATGGGGCCCACCTGAGCCGCAACACCATGCTCTTAACTTTCCCAATGTGTATGATACTCACATGGATAACACTGATGTGTATGCACAATGAAATTGTACACTGTCATATATTAACTTAAATTAGACCAATTAAATTGTGGCTAAGTTATGGTCCCAAAATCATTTTGTTCGAGCAATTGAGACCTTTGATTCATGGACACACTTGTTTGTTAAAACAGGACCATTGGATTTTTTTCCTTCTTAACTTTCGAATAAATGTCCACCAATCTCATTTGGATGAGGAAATAAATCTAATTTTTGGATTATGAGATGTAATTTAGACAATTTCAATTACTTGTATGCCATATGTGCAGTTTTTTAAAATGGTTAATTGATTGTGTTTTCATACCTGTCTTCTATGATTAATAAATGATATGAATTAATTTTGAATATAATTTTATTTCTTCTGTCAGACATCGCATAGCTTAGGACCCTATATAAAGGAAACTTATTATTTGCACTTGTTTTTTGTGATTTTTTTAATTCCTAAGTGTGTAATGGTGTCTCTTTTAAAATGATTAGAGGAACTTTGAGCTTTTCAAACGATTAGACAAAAGGTTCAACCAACTATACACATTTAATGAACAAAAAATATCCAATTAGCAGCTAGTATCGTATAACTGGTGCAACATTTGGTATACGGGGCATCCATGGTTGGACCTCATAGACAAACATTCCAGATCTTGTGTACATGTCACTTGTTCGATAGATTGGGTGCTCTGTAGCTAGATGTGGCATTTAGCATTGGTTCCATTCCCTTCAATTAATTTGTAAAAAACCCATACATCGAGTGCTTAAATTTCATATTTTTATCATATCTCATGCCATAGGTAACTAGCTACAGTGAACACTGAGCAATGTATAATTCACATTCCTAAGAAGTGACCCCTTTACTTCTTTAGTGCTATTTGCATTGCTAATGCCACAATCATACATTCAACTCTCCATACATTAAAGTCCACAACCTTAACCATTAGTCAATGGATGGATCATGACCCTAAAATCATCTTAACCATTAGTCAATGGATGGATCATGCCCCCAAAATCATCTTAACCATTAGTTAGTGGATGGATCATCTAGCTTAACCCACATTACATGCATGCATTTTTTTAATGGAACCATAGTCAACATTTAGCCCACGTATAGTTGGTTTAAGTTCCTCATCCACCAAAATTCTGCATCCTACTATTGTCAAGTTAATATGTTGGATTAAGATTTCAACATGGATTTTAACATGATGGATGCAGTAACTATGGTCGGTGCATTAATGAATGCTTAGCTCGAGGAAGACAATATGTTAGAAGAACTAAAGTAGCACCGACGAAACTTGACAGACGCTCAAACTGCAAATGTGATTATTAATGGATCGGGGCCGACGTGCTATAATTACATTTGTATGCATAAAGAGGCTTTTTTTCACCTTCTCGATATGATACAAGAAAAGAGTAACGCGCGAGGCACATTTGGTGTACCTTTAGAGGAAAAGTTATTGATTTTTCTTCATACAATTAGCCATCACACCAAGAATTGTGTTATGCAACATCATTTCAACTATTTCAGGGAAATAATTAGTCATGACTATAATATGAAACTTAATGCAACTGTTGGGCTACATCGTGATTTTTTGAAACCACTTGGAAATGGGGTGCCTCTCGAAATAATTGATAGTAAGAGGTTTTCTCAAACTTTAAGGTTAGTGGGTAGGTATTTTTCATTTTATTGTTTCATTTCTAAAAAATAAATTATGAAAAAACAAGTCATAGTTTTCTACCTTGGGGTTATGTTGGAGTCATAGGCGGCTTACGTATTTTAGCAATGGTCAGTTTAAAGGAGTAAACTAAGTGGCGTAATCGAAATGGATTTATTTTTCAAAATATACTAGCAATTTGCTCCTTTAATTTAAAATTTTATACGTATTAGCGAGTGTGAGGGATCAACGTTGGATTCACGAATACTAGCAGATGCTCTCAACCAAAAGAACAAATTGATGTCCCGAGAGCTACTAATTTAGTCAACCTATGGATACATATTATTAGTTAATATGTAGATTAAAATTAAGTGACTTTCAAGTTATGTTCTTTGTAAGCAAATACTACTTAGTTGATGATGATTTTCCAAGCATGCCTGGTTTCTTAACACCATTTCGTAGAGTTCAATATCACTTAAAATGAGTTTAGGCAAGGTTGTGAGCCTAAGACGAACGATGAATTATTTAATCATTGCCATTTGGTGTTGTAGAATGTTTTAGAACGCACCTTTAGAGTGTTGAAGGCTCAATTTCCTATATTGAAGATGGCTTTGGCTATCTTATAGATACGCAAGTCAATATTAACATTTGCATGTTGTATTTTACATAATCATATTATCAATGAGAGACATGATCAATAACTTGATTTGGAGAATAACAACGATAACAGTGATAAGGAAAATGGAGGTAAAGTGCTTGAAGATGAAGGTGATAAGGAGGAAGTCGAGAGTAGCGATAAAGAGAATGAAGATGACTTACGTAATGAATTTGTGAGATCTATAAGGAAAAATAGAGATATAGGGAATTTCAAGTAGGGCTTGCGTCAGCTATATGGGCGAACTATAATTCGGAACAGAACGCCGATTGATATTTTTTTGAAAATGCTTTTTAAGTGTGAATGCTGATGCACTGATTATCACTTAGTATATGAATGCACTATTTTATTGTTACATTTTATGTAATATTTCTAGATCTATTTGCACTTACTTTTAATATATCTTATCTAGTTTAGAAATGTGTAATGTTTTAAGATTTGTTGCTTCGTGCGAAGGTAAGAAATGACGGCCGAAAGGCATAAATTAACTGGATTTCATATATGGATGAATGTATGGCAAACACACTAGTTGAAAAAGCATTATTGGGAAAAACTCCGACGATACTTTTAGAAAAGCTAGTATGGGTAAAGTAACGAAAATAGTGGAAGAGACATGTTTTGTGCAGATGACTGCCGATAATTGCAGGAACTGGTTAAGAACCCTAAAGAAAATTCGTAACTTGATAAAGTTTGCAATGAGCAAAAGTGGCTTTGGCTGGAATGAAGAAAGAAAATGTGTAATTGCCGACACAGACGTTTGAGTTGAATTTATTAAGGTGAATTAATGATCAATATATTATAAATTACTTGTTAAAAGTATTATTTTTTTAAACTCATTTTGTTTTATAGGCAAAACCTTATGCCCTTATAATTATAAACAAATCATTCCCACTTGTAAAGGAGTTCGGGATGATGTGGAGATGATTCTATTACACGAACTCTAGCTGATCTTGAGGAAGAAACGATCCTGTCATCTTATCCCACAGATGAATCCCATTGTCCCTATACTCGTCCGGATCATATGCACCATTTGTACTATTCGATGATGAATATTTCAACGAGACACAATCCCAAGTCCCAACCTTAATATGACAAAGGAAATGGTCGGCAGAATGTGAGAACATCAGTTTAAAGGCTACTAAAGAATGTTTCTCAAGCATAAGCTGTTATAGAAAAATTTGACAGCCTTCGCAAAACAATGGACAAATATGTCACCTTCAAAACTACAATGGTGGAGATTGTGGGAGGAGTTGGAGAATAGTGCAATCATTTATGAGGATATGTTGTATAAGGCTTACACATTCCTTGTGGAACGACTTCATCTCACTGCTACATTCCTTAGTAATCTAAGCCCCAACCAAAGAAATGGATGGTTGGAGAGAATGATTTCCAAATAAATGTTTCTAATAGGGCCAGTTTGGATTCATGGAAAGCATATGAAAGGAAATAGTGTTTCTTGGGAAACCTTATTTGCAAGAAATTGTGGGAAAGCATACATTGTTTTCCAAGATTTTCGTAGAAATTTATAATATATTTTCAAATTTATTGTTTGAGAAACGTAATTTCTTCTTGGAAAACATTCTAGGTGGTTACCGGCATGTGAAAGATTAGCACATGTGGTACATGTGGGATGCTTGAAGATGGATAGGGGCACATATGGCATACACGGCATATGTGGGCGCTTAAAGCTAAATTGTGGCACCCTTGGTACATGTGAAATGCTTGAAGTTGTATTGGCACGTGGCACAAAACACATATTTGCACATTAGACACACGGTCAATTGAAGTTAGATGGTAGCACTGGTGCACATTGGCACCATTGGCACATGTGGAATGATTGATGATGGATGATGACACGTGGAGTGCTTTGCACCTGTGGGGTGCAAGAGAAGATGAATGGTGGTATATGTGGCACATTAACACATCTAGGGCGCAAGAGAAGATGGATGGTGTCACATGTGGGATGCTTTACACGTGGGATGTAAGAGAATACGGATGGTGATACATGTTGGGTGCGAGAGAAGATGGATGGTGTCACAAGTGAGATGCTTTTCACATGTGGGGCGTAAGAGAATACGGATGGTGATACATTTGGGTGCAAGAGAAGATGGACGGTGACATATTTGGCACATTAGCACATGGCATAGTGGCATATGTAGGGCATAATTGAAGATGGCTAATGGCTCATTTGACATATTGGCACATGTAGCATATGTGAGGCAATTGAAGATGGATGGTGGCACATTTGGACTTAACATTGAGAAACTCATTTTCCTTCCATCGTGGGAAAATGCCTTTCCTAGGGGTGGAGGTGGGAAAATAAATTTGTTTATTTATAACAAAGAAAGTAGGAAATGATATTTCCCACAAATTCCCACAAAAAGGGCTTAACAAACAACGGAAAGTGAGTTTCATGGGAAATAATGTTTCCATTCCTTTCATTTCCATGAATCCAAACAGGCCCAAGTGTACTTTGTATAGTTAAAGAGGATGTTATTGATGTACTTTATTTATTGGATTTACTGCTAATATTTTTAGTTTTCTTCCATGCTTATATTAAGTTATTCTTCCATTATTACTTGTATTTTGAATATGTGGGCTTACTTTTATGGCCCTCTTGATGATTAGTTTGGTTTAAGTATTGGCTCAAATGTTCATCGAAATGAGCTTTAACAAAATGACATATTTGGTGCTAAATTTTTTTATGTGATTATAATATTTTAGAACGATCTCTAATCCAAGCTTTGGTTGGTGTGAATATACAACTTCTTATCTGTAACTAATTTATAGGTTATCCAAAAAAAAAAAAAAAACAACTTACCTGTAAGTGACATACAACTTACATTCAAACAAAACATCATATAAGGGCTTGTTTGAATGCCCGTAAGTTCTTTAAGTTGTGAGTTACATGTAAGTCACTTATAAGTAATCATGTTTGGATGTAAGCCATAAATTACTTACAGGTAAGTTAGTTTTTGTGTTTTGGTAACGTGTAAGTTAGTTACAGATAAAAAGTTGTATATTTACACCAAGTAGAGTTTAGAGTAGATAATCGTTACAAAATATTATAATTACATAATAAATTTTGGTACTAACTATGCAATTTTGTTAAGCCTATCTAGATGAATATTTAAGCTAATTCTTAGGCAAAATCGATGCGAGATAGACATTCTTTAGTGGCCTTGGAGTTGAAGTTTCCATATTCCGTTGATAATTTCCTTCATCATATCGTGGTTGAGGTAGCGTTTCGTAGAAATATGTATCATCGAATGGTGTAAATGATCCAAAAGGGTATGTGGACAACGGGATGTCATTTCCTTCGTCATAACGTGGTTGAGGTAGTGTTTCGTAGAAATACGTATCATCGAATGGTGCAAATGATCTGAAAGGGTATGTGGACAATGAGATGTCATCCAAGTGATGAGATGATGGGATCTTTAAATGACTTTGAGTTTTGCCTGTAAAATAAAAGGAGTTTAGAAAAATGACACTTTTCATAAGTATTTTATTACGTATTAATCATTAATTTACCTTAATGAATTCATCCCAAATGCCTGGCTTAACAGTCATACATTTTCTTTCATCATCCCAACTGAATCCACTTTTGCTCAATGCAAGCTCTGTTTAGTTTTAGTTTTTAAGGTTTGTTACTGATCCATGCACTTTTCGACATCCACCTGCTTAGAAAATGTTTCCACCATGTTCGTTACTTTATTCATACCGGATTCTTTAAAAGCATTATCATATTTCTTTTCCAATAATGCTTCTTCAACTAGTATGTTTGCCATACATTCGTCCATGTATGGAGTCCAGTTAATTTGTGCTTTTTGACAACTGTTGCTTGCCTTTGCATGTTATGACATACTGATGCAGGACAATTAAACACTTGCTCTAAAAGCTCGAACTGATAGAGCATGGTGAATTAATCCCTTCATCTCATAGCCCAACCCCCGAATCCATGGGTTAGGTCTTCGGCCGAACCTTCCTCGTGGGCCCCAAATCCATGGGTTCTACCTCACACGAGCCACCCACCTCACATGGGCCCCAAATCCATGGGTTTCGTGGGTCACCCACCCCAAGTGTGCCCCTGCATCTCACAGACCACCCTGCTCGAGCCCGGTGTGAAAACATCACTGCATTAATCACCTCCAGTGAGGAGTCTCAAACACGAGACCTCCCACTCTGATACCAATTTGATGTAGGACCATTAATCACTTGCTCTAAAAGCTTTAATGGATAGAGCATGGTGAATCAATCCCTTTATCTCTTAGCCTAGGCTCCAAATCCATGGGTTAGGTCTTCGGCCGAACCCTCCTCATGGGCTCCAAATCCATGGGTTCTGTGGGCCGCCCACCCTGAGTGTGCCCCTGCATCCCACATGCCACCCCACTCGAGCCCAGTGTGAAAATGTCCCCGCATTACATACCTTAAAACATTGCTCTTTTATAAGCTCGATAAGATATATTGAAAGTTATTGTTAGTAGATATAAGAATATTATATAAAATGTAATAATAAAATACTGCATTCATATGCTGAGTAACAATCAGTTTATCAACATTTACTTCTTAAAAACCATTAAAAAAAAAACAATCAATCAACCTTCGATTATGAATTGTAGTATTCCCACATAACTGTGACAAGTATTAGTAGAAATTTCCTCAATCTCTATTTCTTCGTCTTAGCAATTGCGGATTCATTTTGTAAGCCACCTTCATTCTCCTCCTCACTACTCTTGACTTCCCCTCATTATCTTCATCTTTGCGCACCTCACATCAATCAACCTTGTCATCGTTATTGTTGTTATTCTTGGAATCAAGCTCTTGATCACGTCTCTCATTGATAATGTGATTATTTAGGATATAACATTCACTGAATATATTGATGTGCATATTTAAAGGCTAACTTAGGGCTGTCTTCAATATGGGAAATCATGCCTTCAACACTCCAAACGCGCGTTCTATGACATTCCGCAACAAAGAATGGTGAAGATTAAACAATTCCTCATTCATCCTAGGTTGACAACCTTGCCTAAATTCCTTTAGATGATACCAAATTCCACAAAATGGTGTTAAGAAACCGGGTGTGTTCAGAAAACCAACATCAACTAAATAGTATTTTTTTTACACATGCACTCATACCCCACACACACCCATGCACTTACACCACAATGGGTACTCGAATCCATGACCTCATGTTAAAACTCTTTTAAGTCTACTACTGAGGCATGAATAAGGAACCGTCAACTAAGTAGTATTTGGATATAAAGAACATAGCTTGGAAGTCACTTAAATTTAACTAATAATACGTGTATATATATATATATATATATATATATATATATATATATGTTGCCTTGAATTAATACCTCTCGAAACAATCAATTCATACTTTTGGTTGAGCGCATTTGTTAATATCTGTGAATCCGACGCTGATCCCTCCCACCTCCCTAGTACATATTGGAATTTTAAATTAAAAGAGCAGCTTACTAGCACATTTTGGAAAATAAATCCCTTTCGATTGTGCCACTTGGTTTGCTCTTTTAAGTTAACCATCGTCGGAATATATGAGTAGTCTATGATTCTAAAGGAGAATTAAATTTTTTGATAATTTAATTATTTAGGAATGGAACTATAAAATGAAAAATATCTATTCGCCAATCTTAAAATATATGAAAAACCGCATACTATTTATTATTTTGGGAGGCACTCCATTTCTGGGTGGTTTCAAAAAAGCGTGATGTAGCTTGACAATTGCATTATGTATCTTATTGAAGTGACGACTAATTGTTTTCTAAAATAACTATAACAATATTGCATGACATGATTCTTGATATTATGGCTAATTGTATGAAGGAAAATTATGCCAAATGTTCCTTGAAGGTTATTCTTTTCTTGTATCATGTCGCAAAGGTGAAAGAAAGTCATATGCATACGAATATTTGTAGCATGTTGGCCCCGGTCTATTAATAACTGTATTTACACCTTGTGTGCTTATCTAGTTTCATCAATGTTGCTGCGGTTCTTTTAGTATTTTGTTTTCTTCAAGCCAAGCAATCATTAATGCATAGGCCGTAGTTACTGCAAAATTCATATTAAAAACCATTTCGAAATCTAAATTCGACATGTTAATCTGATAATAGAAGGATGGTAAAATTTTGGGGAATGAGGAACTTAAATCAACTACACATGGCCTAGAAAAGTTGCAGAATCTACAAACCACAGTTGATTTTTTTTTTTTTAAACTAGGAAATTGTTAAGTTAGGAAATATAAAAACCAAATAAAACAACACAATGTCTTGAGCAAAAAAGGGAGAAGGCAATCCCCAATCTAGGACTGCTCTGTTAGCATACACACTTGTCCTCTCTCTCAATTTTTAACATCTCCCACTCAAACCCATAGTGGGGAACACAACTGGCCTCATCCACTACAGTAATATTGACTAACCTCGTATAGAGTAAGAATCAGGGATGTGGGACCAGTCGGGGTTCTAATGTCTATATACAGAGGTGTTTGTATGCTAAGCGACCACTTCATTAGCAAACAACCTCTCGCACTCTCCAAGGCCTGCCCTAGACCCGCATGACCATACCGGATGGAGACAATCCCTGATCTATGATCGCTTTGCCAGCATACATATTTATCCTCTTATCAAGTTCAAATCACAAATCATTTGCAAACGCTCTCTGAATTTTTTTGAAACTAAATTATTTATTTACATACATAATTTTAAATAAGTTTTCAAGTCATTTTTTCAGAACTTAACAATGCCGCAATGGATACGACTCAAAATGTGTAATTGTGGTCCTAGGAACCTTGTGTTGCTGACAAAGGTGTCTTTCTGATACAACTATGCAATTCAAAATTGACTAAGCCACTTTCCTAGCAGTACATCCCTGGCCAAATCAATCATGACCTTTGTACTATATGCCAAAGTAACGACACTCAATCTCATGCTTATGTATGCAAAAGTGGGTAGTTGAGGGCACAAGAGTCTCCTACGGGACCGGCCTACTTGCACAATGCACTGATTAGATTGAATCAGGCACCGATGGCTAAATTGGTCCTGTATTAGAGTCTAACTCAACGCTCCGAGCACGTGGTTGCTCACCCACGCCGTAAAGTAGACATTACAAGGCATACGTCAGGTTTGCCTAAAGCGTGTGGGTACTAGCTCAACAACTCCTAACCTCATCACATAGAGATCTCGCCTAAAGTGCGTGAGTTCTGGCCCAATAACTCTTAACTTGGCTTTGTACAAGCCATGGCATCATTAGGAGACAGGTTCCGCCCGAAGCGTGTGTTCTAGCTCAACAACTCTTAACCTCATTTACCACTGTGAATGTTGTTAGACTCCAGTCACCCAAGACTATCAATTGAGTGATAATTTCATGCCAACAAGCACTAACATGTGTAAGATTCATCTAAACATGCTTAGCATGTCGGGGGATACATACATATAGTCGTGATTGGAGGCGATTGCTCCCTGTGCTGCCTCATCTTTTGTATTACTACATAAGGCGGTCATACCTTATCATGTTTCCTCATCCGGAACATTACTTTAACTCACATGTCAAGGGTAGTCAATTCCCGTGCGAGTGGGGAAGGCCGGCTTGCTGATGAAAATACTACCACTGATGATTCAAGGCCTAGAAAGATTGATTGCGAATGTAGATTCACTATGTAGCTATAAGAAAATATATCTCACCATGTATATAAAAATCAGCAAATTACATCACCCACTCTCCGGAGTACATGAACTATCCCATTTTGCATGTATGCGTCTTAAAATACTCCATGGTGGGATTTCTACTATTATAACTAATGGGGATGGAAATACCACACTCCCCCTTACATAAAGGATATCAAGATCTCTTGAGTCCCATCTTCCTAACATGCATGTCAAATAAATTTCTAGCAATGGGCTTCATCATGGGATCAACCAGCAACAATTCTCTAGTGGGAATGTACTCGAGCACAACATGCCCATCTTTCACTTGATTTCTGGCATAGTGATATTTAACACAATATGTATTCCTTCGTTCATCGTAGGTAGTGGAAAATCCTTTTGACTGATTGCTAATGCGCCTGGCCTAGATTACTTTGATATCAACTCACAAGTCCCATCGCATAACATATATCTGGCCTAGTACATAACATAGCACACATAAAGCTACCTATCGCACTGGCATAGGGAATGGATGACACAGATTGACTCTCAACATGAGATTGTGGACACATACTTTTATTGAACTTGGAGTATTTATTGATCGTGGTTTCAACTGGCTTACAATTGTACATTCTAAAACACTTTAGTATTTTTCTCAATGTACGATGCCTGCGATAAGTTCAAAATCTTTTTTGAGTGATCCTTGATAATCTTAACTCCCAGTATGAAATTTGCTTCACCAAGGTCATTCATTTCAAAATTCGAAGATAGCCACTCCTTGGTCGAAAACAACATTCTCATATCATTACCTACCAATAAGATATCATCTGCATATAAGGATAGTATTAGAATGTGTCTCCACTTCCCAGATCGCTTCACATATATGCCATGGTTTTCTTCACAGAAAATCCAAAGGAAGTGATTGCATCATGGAATCTCAAATATCATTGCATTGACGATTGTTTTAGTCTGTAAATAGATTTTAGGAGTTTACAAACCTTGTCGGCATGATCTTTCTTAGTGTATCCCACGGTCTGTTCCGTATAGATATGTTCCTTCAAGTCTCCATTCAAGAAGGCAATTTTCACGTCCAACTTATATATCTTTAAATCAAAATCGCCAAAATCGCCAAAATCATACTCACTGATGTAAATCTAGCCACGGGTGAGAAAGTTTCTTCATAATCAATACCTTACATTTATGTGAAACCTTTCGTTACTAGACGGGTTTTGTACTCATCAATTGAACCATCTGCCGTCCTCTTGGTTTTGAATACCCATTTATTCACAATTGCTTTACAGGCAACAGGAAGATTGACTAACTCCCAAACATGATTTTTCTTTATAGAATCAATTTCTTCATTCATTGTAAGAATCCAATCCTTAGAATTAGGGGACACTAGCATGTCTTGATACAAATTAGGTTTATCTTAATCAATTGCAATGCACGAACACGACTCTTCATCTCAAAATACCTTTTAGGGATTTTGCCTCACAAACTACGTCGCAATTCAGGTATACTGGATGACGCACTCTCACTATCAGCACGAACTGTGGGAATGCCTTGACCATCACTATTAAGGCGCTCGCTCCCACTTCCTTGAAATGCATCCGACATCTCATAGATCTCCATTTCTATTTTGGGTTTCTTTTTGTTGGATCGCCTTAGGTCAATGGTTCTTTTATCTAACTTATGTTCAGAGCAGAGATTAAGACATGATCCATCGAACCCCATGGACGAAAATCACCCGTTGGCGATTTTCTACCAGTCCACAATTCAAAATGTATTTTGGGAACGAATTTGGAAGGAATCCTATTCAACACATAAACAACTGTGAGTAGAGCATCTTCCAAAAAAGTGGTCGACAGATTTGCATGGGCCATTATAGATCTGACCATATCCAGCAATGTTCCATTTCTTCTTTCGGCTACACCATTTTTCTCAGTGTATTTCATAGTGTACTGTTGAGCGATGCTGGCATTTTCATAATATAATTTAAAGATCCGATGTGTATTCTCTAACTCTATCTATTCTCAACACGTTAATCCTTCCATCCCATTTAATTTCAACTTTCAATTTATATTTCCGAAAATTGTCGAAGGTTTCCGACTTTTGAGAAATTAGATACACTGTATTGGACAACGAGTAATCATCAATAAAGGTTATGAAATATTGGCAACCATTTTGTACTCTGCATTTAAAGGTCCACACATGCAAAACTTCTTTAGATCTATTTGCTTTAGGGAATGGCTTTTTGGTTGCTTTTCCTGATTTGCAATATTCATAAAAGGGTAATTCTATTGTAGTCAACGTTCCCAATAATCCTTCTTAGGCTAATCTTGTCATTGGATCCTTTCTTATATGACCCAATTTGTTATGCCACCTAATAGATTCATATATAATACTAGTATCATATACACCAACAAAAGATGAGCTGCTTTGCATTAGGGAAAAACTATTTACAACTTTCCGACTTAAATAGGTCTCTTGATAATTCTCCTCAAGCTAGTATTGTATTGTTTTTCCTCAACGAGATCCTATCTTTACAAAATCTTGCATCAAAATTCTCCTTTACTAAACACGCGACAGATATGGGTGCACATGGAACTGGTAAACCACAGTTCCGGTTCCGAAAATCAAAGAACCGATTAGTTTGGTTCGATTCTCCGGATGGGGTTATGTAGAATCGAACCGAATTGTAGAACTGAACCATGGAACCGGACCATATATTTTTAAAAAAAGAAAACCCTAACTCTTCATTCTCTTCACGCCGCCCTTGCTGCAGTGCTACCCCCATTCCATTCCTCTCTCTCTCTCTCTCTCGCGCGCGCGCGCGTTGGATTATAAAAAGCCTAGAACCGTAAAACCAATCCAGACCCGAACAGGTTTTTATGGTCCGGTTTCTGTTCAGTTCTAGGGTGCAAACGGTCCAGTTTCGATTCCGGTTTCACCCCAGAACCGGACCGAACCGACCCGTGTGCACCCCTAGTGACGGATACCCGATTATTTCTCATCCCAGGGGCAAAAAGAGTGTCTTTAAGAAATAGAGGATGTCCTATATTTGACTCTAAGCGATAAGTGCCGACTCCGGTAACATCCTCTGATGCATTGTTTCCCATATACAACTTATGACTTCTAAGTGGGATGGTCCAGAAATTTACTAAACCTTCTCCATCATTTGTCACATGCCTTGTGACCCCTGAATCCACAATCCCTTCATTAAAGTTTAAGTCAGTTATCAATACTTTTGTGCAACTACAACTAAATAGGTGGAGAAAAGGTTACTGTTTTACGTTTGGGGCAAGTCCTGGCCCAATGACTATGCTTTCTACATATAAAACATGAACTATCACCCAATCCCCTGTGTCTTTTCCTATAATCTCTCTTTGGCTGCAAGGGTTCTGTATATACACTACGGGTTTGAAATTGTTGTGGAGGTTTCATCGGGTAATGCCTAGGTGGGTACAAATGATTTTGGGGTGTGTATGGATGATATTGAGATGGTTGATGTTGGTAACGGGATGAACGTGGATGGAAACGAGGAGCCGGTGGTCGACAGGGTAGATTAGCTTGATTGATGGGAGCTTTCTTCCATTTTTGCTTACCTGAATTCCTAACTCTTTTCTTTGACTAGTTAACTTTCTTACTATTAGTGGTATAAACTACACTGTTATTAGACTGGACAACCTTGGACTCAGCCTCCTGTTCTAGATGATGGGCTAAGTCTCTAAAAGTTTTGATCGCCTCATTGTAATTCAAAATATACTTAATGTGGGACCATAAGTTTGGGAGAGATCAAAACGTTGCAACAACTTTTTGATTTTCGGTCAGTGCGCAACCTGCATTCCGTAATTCGGTCATCATTTGTTCCATTTTTCTGATGTAGTCCCTAATGGTGCACTCGATCAACATTCTATATGCAACAAATTCCATTTGCACTGTCCTAATCTTGCCGTCCAATATTTGACATACTATTCAACTAGGGCATCCCACATTTGCTTGCTAGACTTATGAACTTCATACATAGGGATAAGATCCGTATGCATGAAACCAAGTAAGATGTTTCTAGTAGTTCTATTATGCTTCATCCACTTTTTGTATTTCTGCTAAGCAAGGTTCAGGTTGACTATGGGAACATCTCCATCCCCTATCTCTGACTTTTTCTTGACGATTTTCAACGTGTACAATACATTTTCTTCATCTAGCAATATTCTGAAGAATTTGCACTAGTTGTCAAAATCATTCCCTTCAAACTTATCTCTTCTCAAGAAATCAGCCACAATGGATTCGAACGCAATTTCTAGTCACTACATCAAGTGAGAGAGGGCTTTATTTAAGTCAATCGAGAAACACATCCAAGGCAATAAATGTTAAATATCTATGCTCAATCATCATCAGTGGTCTAAAGATCTAAGCTCTCATCACACAAACCAATTGACACAAGGGTAGTATGTTCATTGTCGGTCCGACCCAAAAGTTCCACTAACCCAATTGGGCGTAGCAAAAACAATCAAACTCGAAAGGATATAAAGGGTTCCTCCATGACAATGGTCAGGTGACACCCGTAATGAACATGCCACACATCAAATTTAAATAGCCACACAATAAAGTAATGCAATGCCACTACGTGCATATAGAAATTAGGCAACTACGCGATACACCATAATGCGAACAATAAAGGTGTTGGCAAACCACTTCGTCGTCTTTTGGTCGAAATCGTATCAGACGTCGCTCTGATACCACTACTGGTGCACAAGCGGACGCGGCATTTATTATTATTATGAACTGAGCAATGCGATTGATTTGGAGCCGAAACATGATACTTGGTGGCCCGCTCAAATAAACCACATGCAGGAAGACAGGCCAATTCACATCCCTAATCTGACGGCGGAAGTGATATGCCGATGATCCGGTCCTATTCATCTTGCGAATAGACGGGCCCCATATAACATTCATATCTTACCTTATCCCTCTGTCCCCTCACCTCAGATAAAAGTATGACCGTGGAAGAAGGTAGGTGGCGTGACTTTTCCTAGGAACATGGGTTGTGCAACTTCTCCCAGAAACATGATTGTGCGGCTTTTCCCAAAAATAGGGGTTGCGCGACTTTTCCTCGAGAAGGGATAAGGGTGAGAGAGTGAGAGGGAGAGAGCTATCTGAGGAAGAGGAAAGGGGGTATATATAGGCCCCATACGTGGTCCGTGCCGGGAGGTGGGCCCCACTAGGGGTTGGCCGCACTTCTCCTCTCTCCTCAATTTCTAACAACGTCATAGGTCATTTTCTCTAATGTAGGAGAAATGAATTATACACCACCTTGTGTTGGCCTTAGTAAAAAAATCAATCCGAGTCAATGCTTAGGTGGGCCACCCCATGGGGGACAATATAAAATTATACCTCGAATCTCAAGATTCATGTTGTATGGCCCACTTGAGTTTTGGAATACACCACCTTGTGTTTGGCCTTAATAAAAAAATCAACACGAGTCAATGCTTAGGTGGGCCACCCCATGGGGGACTAGAGGTGTACACCAGTCGAACCGAGTCGAGCTTGGCACAGCTCGACTTGACTCAGCCACTAGCTGACCCTAGCTCGAACTCAGCCCGGCTCGGTCCTCGAGCCTGACTGGCCAGCTTGGCTTGGTTCGGTCAACAAGCTTGGGCCAATTCGAGCCGAGTTTGAGCCAAGATCGAGCCGAGTTCACCTGTGTAGTATTTTCACAAACACTTGGACCACTCCTTCAAAACACCTTATAGGCAACATCAAAATCAAGAAAAAAAAATGTATTTGTTTCATATGCATACCTTCCTAGCCACCAGCCGACACTTTGTTGAGTCATTTCATTAAACACTTGGTGAGCAACATCAATATCAAAGTAACCGAGTCACTGAATTGGTTCGATCTGAGTTCGATTCGAGTCGAGTCGAGCCAAGCTTGGGCAAGCTCGAACTCGGTTCAAAATTTTTTCAAGCTCAAAAAATCAGCTCAAGCACCGAGTCGAATCGAGCTTTTTCAAGTCGAGTCGAGTCGAGTCGAGCTAACCGAGCTAACTCGGTTCGTGTACAACCCTATGGGGGACAATATAAAATTATATCTTGAAACTCAAGATTCATGTTGTATGGCCCACTTGAGTTTTGGAATACTATGATTTTTGGCTAATTCTTCTTCCTAATGCGACACATTAGATTTTTATACCAATAGTATAAAAATCTCTTGCTTGTTAGATGAGCTAGTAGAGGTAGTGCAGTGTGTGTGAGTAATTCAAGGTTCAAAAAAAAAAAAAAGAAAAAGAAAAAAAAAGAAAAAAAAAGAAAAAAGAATGGATTGTATGGCATATGAATACCATGATGTGCCCTACACAGAACTAATGGTAAGCGTGCCATCCTAACTATTTCCTATGGCGTGACCTATATGAGTTTAGATGATCATGAGTTTTGGGTTCCATGGTCAACTTGAGGCAGCTTACCTGATCATGAGTTTTTGGTTCCACGGTCAACTTGAGGCAGCTTACCTGATGGATATGATGGATCTAATGAAAGTTCCACCCAAGTGGCTCTCTATTAGCGAAAGTAACCTACACAAGGTTCCTATGCGGGGTATGCTAGCGTCTATCAAATAACTCCACATATAGTGGTATGCTCGAATGCATCCTGATGTATTGCAGTAATATACATTGGGACTTTTCCCTTTGAATCTGGGTCCTCTACCAATGATCCAAACCATTTACACAATGAGTCAACCTTGTACGATGCATAGACAATATATGCAATCTTTAAAATGGATCCTTTTAACCCTTTGAAATCTGGCTATTTTGCTTTGGAATTGGATGGCCACCATAACCTTGTAAAATTAAATGTTTGAATAATTCAATTTGAGAGATTTTTTGGCCACCCCCACCGAAGAGAAGCACTATCACATAAAATGGTTTGCATTATTGAAACGAACCCAATTCCAATGGCAAAAGCCCTGCTTTATCACATTATATGCCAACCTCCTCTGAGAGAAGTTTACCAAGAAAAGAAATCTCTCTGAAAGATTACCGGGCAACATCATTAGTATCATACAGGGCTTAGTTTCCACTGTTGGATGGAATGCTTGTCAGGGATCTGACCATTCATATGGTAGTGTACACTGCAAACATACCATGGACCCAAAGACAATGTTGGTCCATGGACTCGGAGGTCACACTTATAGGAGAAATGGTTAGAAAATAGACCAATGGTCCTAGTTCAACTTACATGTTTGGCTCACTTGATGAGTGTACCAATACCTAATAAATGCCTCAGATTGATCACACATGTATCATACTACAGCAGAAACAAGGTGATGCCAGTGGTGTGCTATCCAAACCCAATGTGGAACTGAAAGGGTATAGTTGCGGAGATGAGGGGATGTATTCGCAATAGATGAAAGGCTTTAATAGAGACACCGTTTCCTTTAATGAGGGGGTAGAAAGAGATCATTTACTTTTTATACGGGGCCACACAGGTGGAAGTGGATCTTGGTCCCTATCCCTAAATTTAAATGAAAGAATCGCATCTGCGCTTTTCAGTCATGAACCCGGGCATTTTCAGCACTCTAAGGGCACTTGCACTCTGTGTGCCTAGTTTGTTTAACTACACTGCTCTCATTGAGAATCTTGATCTAGACAAGCATTGTCGAGTCCTCTGCTTCTTCTTGGTGGTGCCTACCCGAGTCTAACGTCAACAAAGGCCTACATTAATGAACCAGTTGGGATTCAAGCTGACAGCCACACCCATTTTCCCTTTTAGTTTGTTTTCATTACCAGCTTAACCTATCTATGGTATTGTCTGTTTCACAAGCTTCTATTGAAAAAGAAGCCAAAACTACAATATTCCACTTCTAAATTGTCAGACAGTGTGAACTGATACGTTCTTTATCTCAATTATTTTTCTTTTCATTGCAGATATTCTACATGTCTTCTCATACTTGCCTAGGGATCTGAACTTCATTGAGCATACAAGTAATATTGGGTGGAAAGAGTAAGTATGATTTCACTTTTAAGGATTTGTTTTCATGTTTTCTGATTTCAATGGGTGTGGGCATCCTATTTCTCATAAAGACATGAAAAGAATTCGTTATTTTTCCTTGTGTGCTTGTAGGTATCAAAGAGGAAGGCCAATTATTATAGATCCAGGATTCTATAATTCAAACAAGGCAGATGTATTTTGGGCAAAGGAAAAAAGGAGCATGCCTGCTTCTTTCAAAATATTCATAGGTATTGGACTGACATTTGATTGCTTCTTTATTAATTTTTAAATTTGCTTTTATGATTTTGGATAATGTGATTATGATTGCGGATGCTGTAATTGCTTCAATGTATTGTTCTAAAAATGTTGGATTTTCTAGACTTGGATCCATAATGAAATAATGAAACTTTGAATGACAATCATTTGACATTTGTCAAACTAGAATCATATAATAAAATATTAAACATGTACATGACGTAGCTCAAAAACCCGAAACTCAACTCAACTTGATGTCCAGGTGGATCGGTTTGACTTGGAAGACTCTACTCAATTCGATATTTAATCACTAAATAAATAAGGAGTGTTTAAATAATAACACACCTATTTAAATTCATATGAATATAAAAAGTTGAGGTTCTACAGTCCCCCTCGAGTTGGAATTTTCCACACATGCAGTTTTCTGAACATGAAGAAATTTCTGTTGTTTTTCCCATGTATTTTAGCATCTCTCCTTGGGAGATTGTTCTTTAGTAGCTGCAGGTGAAATGAATCCATGAATTTGTCTGTAGGGTCCGCTTGGGTGGTGCTGACACGATCGTTCCTGGAATTCTGCATCTGGGGCTGGGATAATCTTCCTCGCACTCTACTCATGTACTACACCAACTTCCTATCATCGCCCGAAGGTTACTTCCACACTGTCATATGCAATTCCAAGGACTACCAGAACACCACCGTCAACCACGACCTGCATTATATAATGTGGCACAACCCACCTCGGCAGCACCCCATGACCTTGACCTCACGGCATTTTGATGGGATGGTTGAAAGTGGAGCCCCATTCGCACGGAAGTTTGCAAAGAACAATCCTGTCCTGGACAGGATTGATAGGGAGCTGTTGAGGAGATCAGCCGGTGGGTTTACGCCAGGGGGTTGGTGCATGGGGAATTCTATTTTGGGTAGAGATCCGTGCGCTATTTATGGGAATCCAGAGGTGATTAGGCCCAGTGAGAGTTCAAAGAGGTTGGAAACATTGCTGTTGAAGCTTCTTGATCCTGAAAATTTCAGGTCTAGACAATGTAAATAGTTATAATTAGATCTATTTTCATGTTGTAATTTTTATCTGATGTGTGGCTGATCAAGCCCCTTGCAGTCCACAGATGGTCCTATGTGCATGTTTACCGCATGTCGAAATGTGGGCATGTGGATGTTGCGATCATCTGATCATTGTGGTTTCTGGGCTATCTACGTCTACGTCCATGGTAGGGCCCACAATTGGACGTCCTGGATGAATGAACAGATCTTTGTCAAATGAGCTTTGGTGGTGAGGAAATGTAAGATCCTCCAATGGAGGAATTATAGCATCCAGGGATGTAGGGTGCATTGTTATCAACCTTTCATCTGATGGGCCAAAGTGGGTGGGCCACATCTCGAAAAGTTCCCAGAGTTGGAGATCCTAGCATCCAATCGTTGGCCTTCATTTCTGAAGTTGAATGTGGAACGTCTGTTTTGACAGCTGATGAACGTTGCTGTACACGAGTCAAACCGAGTCGAGCTTGGCACAGCTCGACTAGGCTTGGCCACTAGCTGACCCCAGCTCGAACTCGGCTCGGTCCTCGAGCTTGACTAGCCAGCTTGGCTTGGTTCGGTCAGCAGCTCGGGCCAGTTCGAGCCGAGTTTGAGCCTGTGCGGCATTCTCTCAAACACAGGGAGCTCCTTCAATTTCTCATGGTGTGCAAAACAGCAACAGTTTACAAGTATTTCATTATGCCCATAGGTATTTCATCCAAACACTCAATAAGTAGCATCAAAATCAAGATACAAGAGTAGTTTTATCATGTAATGTTTTTTTTTTTTTTTTTTAATAGTGATTTGTTTCATATCCATACCTTCCTCGCCACAATATCCCGTGGAGAATGTATGCACTTGAAACAACACTTCATTGAGTCATTTCATCAAACACTTGGTGAGCAACATCAATATCAAAGTACCAGTCACCGAACTGTTTCGATCCGAGTAGAGGTTTGATCCGAGTCGATTCGAGCTCGGACAAGCTTGAACTCGGCTCGAAATTTTTTCAAGCTCCAAAAATTAGCTTGACTCGGATCGAATTCAGTTTCAAACCTGGTCGAATGGAGGTTTTTCAAGTTGAGTCGAGTGAGTTAACCGAGCTAACTCGGTTCCTGTACAGCTCTAGTCCTGGTCCTGTTACACGTGCCAACCTGGAGCACATGTGAGATCTTGTCCAGTCATCCGTTCGGGCCCATCATTACCATACCATAGCCAAAAATAATGAAGTCCATGTCAGGTGGGCCACGTGTACGTGCAATATAAATTGTTGGCCATTTGTTTTCTACCTGTTGGTTTTCCAAAAAACGTGTAGCTGATTTGATGAGTAGACCAGCCTGTAATTTTATACTAGATCATACCTAGGGCTGTATACGAAGCGATTTAGTTCGGTTAGCTTGCTCGACTCGACTCGAAAAAGCTTGATTCACTCAGTTCAAAACTGAGTTCGAGCTGAGTGGAGCTGATTTTTTGAGCTCGAAAAAAATTTCAAACCGAATTTGAGCTTGGCCAAGCTCGACTCGACTTCAATCGAACCCTAGCTCGAATCGAACTTGGATTAAACCAGTTTGGTGACTCGTTTACTTTGATATTGATGTTGCTCACCAAGTGTTTTGACAAAATGACTCAACAAAGTGTCGGCTAGTGGCAAAGAAGGTATGTATATGAAATAAATACCTTTTTTCTTGATTTTGATGTTGCTTACAAAGTGTTTGATAAAATACCTGTAAAACTACTGTTGTCGTTTTATATACAGTAAGATTTTGAAGGTGTAGCCCATGTGTTTGTGAAAATGCTGCATAGGTGAACTCGGCTCAATCTTAGCTCAAACTCGGCTCGAACTGGCCTGAGCTGTTGACCGAACAGAGCTGAGCTGGCCAGTCAGGCTTGAGGACCGAGCCAAGTCGAGTTCTAGCTAGGGTCAGCTAGTGGTCGAGCCGAGTCAAGCTGTGCCAAGCTTGACTCGGTTCGACTCGTGTAATTCATACCCATGGACGGGTCCCTATCTTAGCATGGATCTCGAACGCTCATGTAGGTTGGTACATGTGCCACAAATCATGTCTTCAACCATTTCATTGTGCACACGTGCCAATGGTGGGCATCGAGTCGAGTCGGACCGGATTGGGTCCAACTCGACTCGATCCGATTTTTCAAGAACTTGACCCAAACTCAATCCTATTCGGGATCGAGTCCAGCAGGGCTGACTTGATCCGATTCGAATCCTTGCTGGCCTGACCCGAACCGAGTCCAACTCGGTTTGGGAAACTAAATCGAGTCAGATTGAGTTGAGTCTAGGGATAGAGAAGGAGAGCAAGGAGGAGAGAAAGAAGGAGATGTGGGAAACCGGGAGAGAAAGAAGGAGAGAAAGGAGGAGAGAAGGAAGGAGAGGAGGGAAATCGGGAGAGAAAGAGGGAGAGAAAGGAGGAGAGATGGGTGGGTGTGGCACCTCCTTCGGGTAGAGAAAGAGGGGTTAGGGTTCGTTCGGATTTTGGATCGCATTGGTCTGGATTGACCACGATCCGAGCTCGATCCAATGTACGATCGGATCCGAGTGGTCTTACACAATCCGCATTGATCCAGGCCTTCGGTTCGGTTTAGATCAGGTCGGATTTGCCTAATCGGGTCAGATTCTGCCTAGCTCTAGTGGGCACCAACAACATGCTCTTGCCCCAAAATCAGGTTGGTTTAGTCATCAGGCAAGAACAGTACGAGACAAATGCGTAGTTAATAGAAAAAGGTGGCTGATCGTTGAAAGTGCACTAATCGCGTGTGGCCAACCTGATGATGAGACTTTGATTTTTGGGCCAGCACGTGTTTCCCAACGCCATCTCAACTGATCAGTGCCTTGGATTAGAGATGTGTTGTATAAGAGATCAACCTGATTGGATCATCAAGTGGGCCACACATGTATGGTCACCAAGTGAAAGTAAAACTGCTGGCTTTTATGAGACCTGATGAAGTTGGGTCGAGCTTGTAAACCATGTTGAAATTGGTGGGTCACATTGTATATGGCTTGTCCCTACCTGTTTATCCATTTCCAGGTTTTGGTTTCATTTGGATATAGGGAATTATAATTATTTTGCCAATGACATGTTTGGATACATGGAATCCAAAGAAAAGAAAGGAAATAACAAGAACTATTTGATGATGATTTCTGTGAGAATTATTCAAATATAGATTTTCATTTTGAGTTTTTGTTTGGATAGCAAGTGAAATTTTTATATTCCTTTTATAATGCTCTTACAGTTTTTTTATTTTTTTATTTTTTTTGTCAAGAATTCAAAATATAGAAAAGTGTAATGATCACTAATAAAATTCATCATTTTCTTATCTATCCATGAAATACAAATAATCACATTAAAGGAAAAACCCTTCTACTTTTCTATTGTTTGGCATGGAATCCATGGTTTCCCGCCTTGCTGTTATGTTTCTCATCTTGGATTGTGAGGAAAACCTCGGATTTTGATGGATGATCTTTAAATTAGTTCAAGAAGTGAAGAATACATGCGCCACCCGAGTAAAGAGGATAAAGCGACAATAATAAATCATTCCATATAGCAGAATATGGCAAAACCTTTGAAGGCGAGCAACAAATTGTTCAAGAAAATTAGCATCAATACAACTATATCAACTTGTGAAATGTCTCAATTGAAGTTTATAGCTTTTTATTTGTATTAGCATGTGATCAGTTTTTAGTGATATCGTCATTTTCTTTTCTCATTCATATTTCATGCTTTGCTTCAAAACATATGAGCCATCTAAAGAGAATGGTAGAAGGTTAGTTTTCTTCTTCTTTTCTTCTCTCTTAGGACTTGGTTTGAAGACCCATGAGCCTCATGGGAGGTGGTCCAATGGTTCATGTGATAGTTTCTTAGCTTTAAATTGAAACTCTGGTCGGGTAGTTTGTACATTTTGACTGGCCATCAATGATCTTGGTTAGAAATTATCATGATTACAAATTCGACATAACTTTAAAGAGAGATGCTCCAATGCCCTCATAATGCTACAACTTTTGTGCTTCTAGCTACATCGAGACAAGTAATCACACTGTAAAGAATATGGCGCGATATATGATAAGCACGTCAAAATTGTCAAAATTTCTGTGGGGATAGTGCAATTAAAATAGTTGTGCATATCCTAAATTAAGTTCTAAAAAAGGTTGTATTAAGACGCCTTATGAGCTGTGGACAGAGCGAAAGCTCAATACTTTCATATATGAGGTTGTCAATTCTACTCTATGCGAATTATAGAAATTCAGAAAGATCTAAATGATTCAAACTTTATTATCCATCCTACTCCATTTGAATCATAGAGACCACGAATGTTAGGTTTATTGAGAATACTAAAAGTAATGGGAACACAAACTTAATAAACATCGTATTTGAAGAATGGTAGACCATGATTCCCACAGTAGTCATTCCTAGTAACTTGGATTTCTATCCGACAGTAGAGCCTAAAATCACTGTGAATCACCACATTGAATATAAGCGGTCAATATCATTTACACAAAATATGCCCAATCCATCTATTTGTTTGGGACCATCATGGATTGCTTATGGTCCTTAAGAATAATTTTTGTTATGCATTCATAACCATCCCATCCATGAATAGTGCCGTGGACTTGATGGACAGTATAGATTAATCTATTTGACCGTCCAAGTGTACTGATGCAACCAGGAGCACTATAACTTATTAGACTCCGTCAGCATCTAGAAGATTTCTCGTTTTTACATACGAATTATCTTCTCCAAAGCAGTTTCTTGTAATTCCTTAAAAGTATATATATTTTTTTCACAGTTTTGTTAATTTTCAAAGTGCCAGTGGTTTATGTTGGTTTTCAAGTGAACTATTAATCTTTTCGTATGTAGTTCCTTTCTTCAACTTTGTTTATCGTTATGGATTCGCCTAATGATGCCTTGATTTTATTTATTTTTTCAAGTTCACCTTATGATTATATTTTCTATTTGATAAAAACAAATTCTAAAGAGATTATTTTTGAATTTTTTATGTTTCATTGAGAGAATTTATATACAAATAAATATAAGAGGAATGGCCCATGATAGAAAATTTCCAATTAATTATAAACTAATCTCTCCCTAATCAAAGTTGATAAAAATGAAAATATTATAAGAAAAATGAAATCCATCATAATATATAAAGGGGAAATATCAGCTTTCCTAATACTTCCCTTAAGTTGGTGCACAAAGATTTGTAACGCTCAACTTACCGAGTAGAACGTAAAAATGATTGTGACTAAGGGTTTTTGGAAAAAAACATATGCAAATTGTTGATTGGTAGGCACGTAAGAGGTGCAAAGAACTCCAGAAGATAACTTTCCGCAGATAACGTGGCAATTAATCTTTATATGTTTGTTCGTTTATGAAAAAAAAGAAGATTATTGGCAATATGAAAAGCAGCTTGATTATCACAATGAAGGCTTATGGGTTGGGAATTAATGCTTGACTCCGAGACTGCGAAGAAGAACTTTGAGCCAAACGAGTTCACGTGTGGAATTGGCCATGGCATGATATTTATCCTTAGCAGATGATCGTGAAACAATAGTTAATCTCTTTATTTTCTAAGAGACGATTTTTGCCAAACATCATAAAATAACCTATCGTCGAATGTCAGAAATCAGATCATCCTTAGAAGAAGAAATGCAAACAAAAGCAAGCATGGGAATCTCGAGAATAACAAAGACCTAATGCAGAGACATTTTCACATCGGGCTCGAGTGAGGTTGCTTGTGGGATGCAGGGGCACACTTGGGGTGAGTGCGGCCCACAGAGGAGGTCTCGTGTTCGAGACTCCTCACCGGGGGTGATTAATGCGCATTTCACACCAGACTCAAGTGGGGTAGCCCGTGGGGTGCTGGGACACACTTGGGGTGGGTGGCCCATGTGATTTGGGGCTCACAAAGGGGGTTCGGCCGAGGTCCTAACCCATGTGATGTGGGGCCTGGGCTATGAGATAAAGAGATTAATTCACCATAATGTAACAGTTCGAGCTTTTAGAGCAAGTGGTTAGTTGTCCTGCATCAAGACATGTAAGAACTTCTTATTTGCAGTTTCTTTAGGAAAAGACTTGAGATATCAAATAACAACATGATAATGAGGTTGACACATGAACTGATTAAGAATATTTATCGAATAAGCAATATCAGGTCTTATGATGGTTAAATAGATGAAACGTGCCTGGTAGAGTGGGACAAACATAGTCTCTGAGGTGATTAGGTCGAGTGATTGGATAATGAGAATGACAACGACAAAGGCCAGATGAAAGTGGAACAGTAGAGGGTGGATGGCCTGAGATCAACAGTGACGAGGATTGGAGATGACGAGGGATGATTAAGGGTTACTCAAAGATTAGCATGGGATTGACTGATGGAAGATTCGGGCAACGGTAGTGAATGCAGAATCATAGGTGTTTGGGGGTGGTTTGCGTGGAGAAATCAAACAAAGATTCAACAACTAAAAGGTGGGCCTACAAGATAGGCCGACAATAGAGATGAGTGTCGGATTGTTGGTGTTGCACAACGGAGATGGTGTTGCGATGAAGGTGCTTTAGATCGTGCTGAAGATGATAACAGACGATGGTGAAAGGAAATTTACAATTAATTACAAGCTAATCTTTCCCTGATTAAATCTGATAAAAAAAGAAAAAATTATAAGGAAAATGAAATCTATCCTAACATGTACAATGAGAAATATCATCTTTCCTGGTACTCATAGATTGAATTTTTGTTTTAAGCCAATCCAAGAGCTAATAAAATGCTATATCATGATTGAGGTTTAAAATTTAATTTTTAGGGCTGCTAGAGTAGCTTCATGTCTACAGGCATACTCTACATATTTTGTTTCTCAATTTGTATGGAATTTTTTTTTGGTGCAAGGAGTGCCGGAAGTGGCTGTTTGCACGTGGTGCAGGCAATTTGAAGGTTGGTTGGTGGAACCTGATTTTGCTGTGGTTCTGATTGAATTCACCATGATGCATGCATTTTATCGACGAAGTCCATTCATTTTGCCAGATCATTTTAGGATATGAGCTAAAAATGAGGTAGATTCAAAACTTGTGAAGCCCCCAAGAAGTTTTCAGTGAAAGGTGCACAATCTCTAGTGTTTTCTATGGTGTGGTCCACTTGAGCGTTAGATCAGTCTTATTTTTGGACTCATGCCCTAAAATGATTTTAAAAAAATAAAAATGAATGAATAGATATAACACATACATCATAGTGTTTATCTTTACCACATTTACAACTTCCTTTAAAATAAAATAAAATAAAAATAATAATAATAAACAAACAAACAAACAATATGATCCAGCAGAGTTTTGGCTTCAATGAGGTAGAATTTTGCCCTTTTTGGAGGTGAGCTATTATAACTGTTACCGCAAATCAAACAGGCCCTAGGTAATATTGATGCCTGCCCATTGTTTTATATACTAACTGCATATTTCTGGAAACATTGACAATGCCTGTGATACCCTCTTTCTACAACCCCACAGCCATCTAAGCTGTAACCCATCAAAATTGAAGGTCAGAAACAGAAATTCCATTCTACCACTCCACTCTAATTGAAGATCATAGGCCTTACTTAAAACCATAGGTCACTTAACCTCCTCTTATAGGAACATCATCACCCACCCCCCTTGGGGTCTGCTACATGAATCCCGTTTGGCCATTCCACTGAGGATAATAGCTGCCAACCTCACACAATCTTCATCTAGGCTTCGGTACTATCCAATAGACTTATTACCAAGTTTTGAGTTACACCATGCATGGAATCTAGTTAATAAAAATACTATTTAGTGGCTTAATTAGTTGGGGAATTGCAATTTAGCTAATTCCAAAATAAATAAATAAATAAATAATGTGTTAAATTGATTAATAAGAGTAAAGATAGATTTAGTGTAGGGAAATGCGGAAGGTGAGCCCTCAAGATCTGACGGTCTACACGATAATTGGGACCCTCACAAAGCTGAAGATTGATGCTCCAATGGCCCGTCTATCTACTACTGGAGCAGATTGAACTGTTCACACCTCTGATCCTACGGTATATAGTGGTCCCGGATAGCGATCTATGGATCAGATCGTCCCAAGGACAAGCTTAACATGGACAGACTATGCTGCACACTATCTCTCTCTGTATACCCTCGATGTTTCTTATTCACATTACGAGAGAGGGCGTATTCCTTTTTATAGGAAAGGAAGGAAATGGGATGAGACCAGATTATCCGGTCTTTTCCTAACCTCCTATCCAAAATCAAATTCAAATATGAATTTGAAATTTCAACTGAAAGGAAAGAACGCAGCGGAAAGAGTCAAACCAAATAGGACCCACCCACTAGTGATTGCTCACGAGTGGGCCCCACTGGCCTTCGACCAACATTTAGCACTCAGATAGGAAAAAAGGATGTTCGGTTTCCACAATCCAAGGGCACAAACCCCATGTGTTGTTAATGTTTTAAAAGCAAAGTTGGTGGATGTGGGAAGGAACGCCCGTATCAATCCCATAGAGATGCCATTCCATACATGCCTGTTTCAGAGGGATGCTTTAAAAATATTACTTCAAAGGAATTTTACCGTACTGACCTCGAAGTTTGGTCAAATTACCATGGGAGGTATGACGTTCCAGATATCCTAAGAGTAGCCTTCTGACATATTTTGGATATTGTTTCGAACGAAAATGCCATTGTCCTTGGTTCAGAAGTCATGGGTCTTGGAGTGAAGAAGAAGTTACTTACTGTTTCAACCACCGAGAAAGTGACGGATTGGCTACTCCCCCTGCCACTAGCCAATGGCTGGTGCTCGATGGTCTGTGGGCCCCACCACCATGTATGTGTTTCATCCATGCTGTCCATATATTTTTCCATATCATTTTATGGTATGAGACCAAAAATGAGGTACATCCCAATCTCAAGTGGACCACATTATAGGAAACAGTGTTGAATGAGAGTCATAGGCCATTAAAAACTTTTTGGGGGCCATAAAATTTTTGGATCAAGCTGATCTTTGTTTTTTCCCTTCATCTATGCATGTACGACCTAATCAACAGATTGGATGTCAAATAAACAGTATAGTGGGCCTTAGGAGGATTTTAATGGTGGATATCCAATCACTATTGTTTTCCTGTGGTGTGGTCCACCTGAGATTTATATCCCTCTAATTTTTGGGATCGAGCTATAAAATGATCTTTAAAAGTGGATTAACAGCATGGATGAAACACGTACATCATGGTTGGGGCCATGGCTGGTGATAGGGAGAGTAGCCAATTCGTTTCCCCCCCAGAATACAGAAGTATTTATGAGCTTGGGAAGGGCCGATTGTCGCATTTCACATGCACATTGGATCGTGGTTGTCATGTTATAAGGATCGTGGCGATCACAGGACATGAGTCGTGGTTATCATGTTACATGGGTTGTGGCTAACAAATGTTATGGGTCGTGGTTGACAGATGTTATGGGTCGTGGTTGTCATTCTAGATAGGTTGTGGTCGTCATGTTATAAGGATCGTGCCTTTCATTGTCCTGTGCAAGGCCCAACTCGTTTGGCCCATAACCTTGTATCGTGGTTGTCAGGTTATATGGGTCGTTGTTGTGACGTTATATGGATCGTGATTGACATATTATATTGGTCATGGTTTTGCATGTTACACGGGTCGTGATTGTCAGATGTTATAGGTCGTTGTTGTCCTGTTATATGAGTCGTGGTTGTCACAGAATATGGATCGTGACCATCACCGTGACAACAATGACCCATGTACAACAACGATCCACTGTTAATCATAACCACGACCCCATGTGGATGACAACCATGATCCATTTTTGCATTTGAACCACGACCCGTTGTCCATGAAAACTAGGACCATTTGTTCTTCATAACCATGACCCTTCGTACTGGCCTCGATGCATGGTCCTACCTCTCATTTATTCCAAGGGTGGCCTTCTGACAACCTCTATAAAATGTTTCAGACGAAAACGTCCCTTGTCCTTGGATCAAGAGTTGTATGGTTTCAGAGTGCAGAAGAAGTTACTTGTTTTGAACAATCCCGAGAATGTGACGTGTACCGAAGCCTTTTTGAGCAATGGATCATGGTTTCATCCAAAGTGGGTCATGGTCGACAACTACGATCCAACGTGGATGACAACCATGATCCAATGTGCATGTGAACCACGATCACATGTCTGGGTCGTGGTTGTCCTACACACTGGGTGGTGGTTCCCAATGGTAATAACGTCAAATTCTTTTTCAGGAAATCACATTCATTTCTCTACTTCCTCGTAATCCCGAGAAACGGTACTCATAACATCGAAAAACCAATAGTGCCACCAGCCAATGGCTGGTGCTCAGTTGTCTATGGGCCCCACCACCATGTATGTGTTTCATCCATGCCGTCCATATATTTTTTTTCCAGATCATTTTATGGTATGAGACCAAAAATGAGGTACATCCCAATCTCAAGTGGACCACATTATAGGAAACAGTGTTGAATGAGCGTTGTAGACCATTAAAAACTTTTTGGGAGCCGTAAAAGTTTTGGATCAAGCTGATCTTTGTTTTTTCCATTCATCTGTGCCTGTATGACCTAATCAACAGATTGGAGGCCAAATAAACAGTACAGTGGGCCTTAAGAGGATTTTTATGGTGGATATCCAATCACTATTGTTTTCCTATGGTGTGGTCCACCTGAGATTTATATCCCTCTAATTTTTAGGATCAAGCCATAAAATGATCTTTAAAAGTGGATTAACAGCATGGATGAAACACATACATCATGGTTGGGCCTATGGTTGGTGACAGGGGGAGTAGTCAATCCGTTTTCCCCTAATCCACGATCCAACGTTGGATGACAACCACGATGTAACATGAATGACAATCACGATTCAATGTGCATGTGAACCACGATCACACGATAAGGTCGTGGTTGTCTTACACACTGTCCATTATGGATGACAACCACGACCCATTGTTTGTCATAGCCATGACCATTCGGTAATAGCGACACATTCTTTTACAGGAAATCACATTCATTTCGCTACTTACCCGTAATCTCGAAATACCGTATTCTCAACATCGAAAAACTAATAGTCGCACTGCATCCTAATCACATTAACCATTGGTTCACTAGCATATAAAAGTGGTACTTGAGTTTTAAATTACTTTCACAAGTCAATCCGAACCAGAATCCTTATTGCAACACCTTAAGCATTCATGAATTTCTTTGCTCTTTCAATCAAAATAATGGAGGGGATATTCAAAGAAGACATCGAGTCATTCTCGCGTTCTTCCTTTATGGGTGATCCCTTCCCTTTCTTCAGGAATGTTGTCGATCTTCCTGAAGATCAATGGCCTCCACAGGAAATTCTAAAGACAATTTCAGAACTCCGACAACTTGGAGATAATTTCTGCGAGGCGGATAGAGAAATCGAGCGGTGTTCTTTTGCTCTGTCTCGCCTATCGGCCCTTAGTGCTGAGTGTAGGGCTTTGCCAGCCTGCTCTGAACCAGCTAGGAAGAACAGGCTGCATTGTACTCGTGAGTAGGACTTTAACAAGAGAAGGCTGCACTGGATTGAGAGGTGCAACGCCGCAAAGGAAGCGAAAGCTAGGGCCGCTAAAAGATTTGAAGACCTCAAATCGGCCCATCTATAGCTCTCATCCATCTACTTTTCTTCTTCCTTGTCCTATTCTTCTTGTAATTAAACGAAAGTTCACTTGTTGATTTTATACTCATCTTGCGGAATTCATCTATAATATAATTTTCGGAAGCAATAGAATGTCAATATGGTAGTTGTGAGGGTCATGATTGTTGTGTGGTAAGGGCCGTGATTGTCGTATGGTAAGGGTCGTGGTTGTAAGGGCCGCGTTAAAGTCCTAACTCGTTGGCCCCACTATGTTGCATCATGGTTGACATGTTATATGGGTCGTGGTTGACAGTAATATAGGTATATCGTGCTTGTCATGTTAAATGGGTCGTGGTTGTCATTTCTACGGGTCATAGTTGTCGGTTGTTATGGGTCGTGGTTGTCATTTCTACGGGTCATAGTTGTCGGTTGTTATGGGTTGTGGTTGTCATGTTATATGGGCTGTGGTTGTCATTATATATGGGTTGCGGTTGTCATGTCAATTTGGTCGTGGTTGTCATGATATACGGGTCATGGTTGTTATTTTATATGGGTCGTGGTTGTCGTGTTACATGGATCGTTGTTGTCAGTTATTATGGTTCGTGGTTGTTACGCTTTATGAATTGTGATTGCCATCGACAAAAGCTCGTAGTTTACAACCACGACCCATATAACATTACAGCCACGAGCCTTAAGTGCAAGACAACTATGACCCATCTCATTCACCAAACCATTACAGATAATAATAAGAAGAAACATTATATACACCAATTCATTCAACATTCAATACCAAATCAGTATCTGACTCTCTTCACTGGGCTAGTTGATATTTTTTCTTGTTTCTTTGTAAAAGCAGCATCAGCTTCTTTCTTGTACTGCAGACAGTCGTATGCAATTGTCTTTCTAAATTTAGGAATTTCCTCCTACAGGAAAAGAATGAACTAATATTAAAACAAAAGATAAAGCAATCAAGACTTAATGTAGATGAATAAATATATACTTACAGGTGTAAAATCAATTGCATGCATGCCACTCAAGAAGTCTATGAATTTCAGCATGAATACGCCATAATCGTTAGAGTTGTGTTGTGCAGGTCTATCAGTGATTATCCTCACATTTCATGGCTTCTACTCGAACTTAGCTCCACAATCAAGAATATGGAATAACAACCTCAGTCCGTCCGTTATTTGCGCGACGACCAGCTCGTTTTTCTCTTTCCAATCAGTATTCATGCTGTCATACAAAGTGACATCTTTCTTATTTGGAGAAACAACACCCATAAACCAGTGTTGCTGCCTCGCATTGAGAGAGATGTATAACTATCAAGCACAAGAAATACGACAATGGTTAAACTCATGTCTTTTTAAAATGAATAATATCGTTTAAGTTCATGTACATGTGCAAATAACTAAGATCTTACCATTTCATATTTCCATAGAGGTTTCGTTTTACCATCACCGACAACTATATTTATAAGATTTTCATTCAATTTATCAAACTTCATGGTCTGTCGATCCTTATGATTCCCAGCTCCATAAGTGTGCAACAAGTCAAGTTGAATTTCCATGATTTGCTATTGAGATATTGGATAGTGTTAAAAACTATGGTCGTGGTTTTCACATTACCGTAAATAGTGACGGGACGAATGCGCAGTCCTGTCTACCTCACAATCGATTTTCTTGACGTGTTGATAGGTAGTTTAAGTACAGATCGATGGCCTACGTAATGAGAAAAATGTGTGATATAATATTCATACATTTATATTAAAATAAAGAAAGAGAAATGATAAAAACTTACCTCAGAATCGACCCATGAATTTAAGTCATAGATGTCTTTCAACTAGTGATGTGAACCTGATTCTCTAACAACTCTCAACTCGTTGTCTTTGGCATCAGTTAAAGCTAGGTGGGGATCCACGTACTCTTGACGACTCTCCTTTACAGGAGAAGAAGATGGAGTTGTGTATGGAGAAGACAGAAATTTCGAGGCCAAAACACTGCGTTGTGGCCGATGTACATTCGTATCAGGAGTAGCATCCACTCCAGTCGCAGCTCCACGATCTATTGGTTGTCCTCTCCCTTCCTCACTCAATTGTGAAGTATCAATGTTGAGCTGTAATAAAATCACATATTATCTATGCAATTCATAACATAATGTCTATTTAAAAATTTAAACAAATGCAATAGGAATTTTGTCATGTAACATAAAATTATAATATTTATCTATTTCAACACGTCATGTAAGGAAGTAAGGTTGTCATCCATATAAAGTCGTGGATTGTGGTCGTCATCTTTATATGGTCGCGGTTCACATTTGGCCTGGATCATGGTTGTCATCCATATACGGTAGTGGTTCGATATGGACGGAAACATCGATTCATTGAGAATGTGAACCACAAAAACAATGATCTACTAACTGCATTTTGATGCCTGGCCAATGTCTTATATACTAACTGCATATTTCTGGAAACATTGTTACCCTCTTCTACAACCCCACAGCCATCTAAGCCGAAACATTGTTACCCTCTTCTACAACCCCACAGCCATCTAAGCCGTAACCCAGCAAAATTAAGGATCAGAAACAGAAATTCCATTCCACCACTCCACTCTAATTGAAGATCATAAGCGTTACTTCCTCCCCCCCCTCCCCCCCCCTTTATAGGAACATATCATCACCCACCCCCACCCCACCCCCACCCCCCTTGGGGTCTGCTACATGAATCCCATTGGGCCATTCCACTGGGGATAATAGCTGCCAACCTCACACAATATTCGTCTAGGCTTCAGTACCATCTAATAGACTTATTACTAAGTTTTGAGTTACACCATGCATGGAATCTAGTAAATAAAAAATACTTTTTAGTGGCTTAATTAGTTGGGGAACTGCAATTTAGCTAATTCCAAAAAAAAAAAAAAAAATAAAAGATGTGTTGAATTGATTAATAAGAGTAAAGATATATTAGCACTCAGACAGAAAAAAAGATGTTCGGTTTCCACAAAGGGCGCAAAACCCATGTGTTGCTAATGTTTTTTAAAAGCAAAGTTGGTGGATGTGGGAAGGAAGGCCCATATCAATCCCATAGAGACGCCATTCCATACACGCCTGTTTCAGAGGAATGCTTTAAAAATATTACTTCAATTGCAAGATGGGAACTTGTAGCTTTGCCGACATGAAAAATAGTAAAAACAAAATACGAAAATTCCTTCTAAGAAAAATCCCTGGCCTGATAATTTCAATTAAGGCCCCTTTCAAAATGACAAAATAAAAAAGCAAAATCAACAAAAAAGTAAAGAGGCCCATGCTAGGACCAAAAAAGCCAGCCCACTTAGTCGACCTCCTCAATCTTAGGCCCAGCCCCGCTGCCGCCAACTGATGGACCATCATCATCCATGCCAGCACCTGCTTCACCGCCAGCACCCTGGTACATCTTTGCGATGATGGGGTTGCAAATGCTCTCAAGCTCCTTCATCTTATCATCGAACTCATCAGACTCAGCCAGCTGATTGCTGTCCAGCCACTGGATTGCTGACTCGATTGCATCCTCGATCTTCTTCTTGTCTGCAGGGTCCAGCTTCGACCCAATCTTCTCATCCTTAATGGTGTTCCTCATGTTGTAAGCATAGTTCTCCAGAGCATTCTTAGACTCGACCTTCTTCTTGTGCTCCTCGTCCTCTGACTTGTATTTCTCAGCCTCCTGGACCATCTTCTCAATCTCCTCCTTGCTCAGCCTGCCCTTGTCATTGGTGATCGTGATCTTGTTCTTCTGTCCCGTGGTCTTGTCCTCGGCTGAGACATTCAAGATGCCATTGGCATCAATGTCAAAGCAGACAGTGATCTGAGGCACACCTCTGGGGGCAGGTGGGATGCCAGAGAGCTCAAATTTGCCCAACAGATTGTTGTCTCTGGTCCTCGTCCTCTCGCCCTCATAGACCTGGATCAAGACACCGGGCTGGTTGTCGGAGTAGGTTGAGAAGACCTGCTCTTTCTTGGTGGGGATGGTGGTGTTCCTTGGAATCAAGACCGTCATGACCCCTCCGGCTGTCTCCAGCCCAAGAGAGAGGGGGGTGACATCCAGGAGCAGCAGGTCCTGCACCTTCTCATTGCCCTCACCACTCAAGATAGCAGCCTGGACAGCAGCACCATAGGCAACAGCCTCATCAGGGTTGATGCTCTTGCAGAGCTCCTTTCCGTTGAAGAAGTCCTGCAGCAGTTGCTGGACCTTGGGGATACGGGTGGACCCACCGACAAGGACAACATCATGGATGGTGCTCTTGTCCATCTTGGCATCCCTCAGGCACTTCTCAACAGGCTCCATGCACTTTCTGAAGAGATCCATGTTGAGCTCCTCAAACCTAGCACGGGTGATGGTTGAGTAGAAGTCAATGCCCTCATACAAAGAGTCAATCTCAATTGTGGTCTGGGCAGTGGATGAGAGGGTCCGCTTCGCCCTTTCACATGATGTCCTCAGCCTCCTAAGGGCCCTAGGGTTGCCGCTGATGTCCTTCTTGTTCTTCCTCTTGAATTCCTGAACGAAGTGGTTCACCATTCGATTATCAAAGTCCTCACCACCAAGATGGGTGTCCCCAGCTGTGGCCTTGACTTCAAAAATACCCTCTTCAATGGTGAGGAGGGAGACATCAAAGGTGCCACCACCAAGGTCAAAGATGAGGACATTCTTCTCACCGGAACTGGTGGCTTTCTTGTCAAGACCATAGGCAATGGCAGCAGCAGTGGGCTCATTGATGATACGCATGACATTGAGGCCTGCGATGACACCAGCATCCTTGGTGGCCTGACGTTGTGAGTCATTGAAGTAAGCAGGGACGGTGACAACAGCATTCTTGATGGTGGAACCAAGATAAGCCTCGGCAATCTCACGCATCTTTATAAGGACCATGGAGGAGATCTCCTCAGCGGCAAACTGCTTATCCTCACCCTTGTATTGGACGACGATCATGGGCTTGTCACCAGGTCCAGGAATGACCTTGAAGGGCCAGTGCTTGATGTCACTCTGGACAGAGGCATCACTGAATCTCCTTCCAATCAATCGCTTGGCATCTGAAAACAGAAATACAAGACATGAATTCAGGCATGCAGCAGATGAATGAGATTTCAGCTTTAAGCTAATGAAAAACAGATCCATTTGAAATAGAAATTCAAAAACAAGAAAGAGCCAATAGAGCAAATGAAAAATGATGGAGTATCTTCAGGTATTATTCTCATTTCCAAAACTGGTTGGAAGCAAGGGCCATACTCAACGCATCAGCATCAACTATCATATCATCTATGACCAATAGATGATACCAACTATCATATCATCTATGACCAATAGATGATACCTGAAAAGCAGCAGACAATCGGCCCAATTTTGAACAAAAACAGTCCAAAAACCCCAACAAAACACAATGAAACATGTTGATAACAGGGTCTTGGTGTATTTGATATGGATTGGATTCGATGCAAATTCGAATCGCAAGGTCTTGATTTGTTTTCAAAACAAGAGATTTTTGGGTGTGAGAAATTGGATTCCAATTCAACCAAAACACACTCTCCCTAATGCACTAAGGGCCCGTTTGGATGCCTGTAACTTTTTTAAGTTGTAAGAAGGTTACATGTAACTTACTTACAGGTGAAAGAAAGTTACAGGTAGTCCTGTTTGGATGTAAGTTGTAACTTACTTACAAGTAACTTTATTACAGGTAATAAGTTGTATATTCACGCTAAGTAGGGCTTGAAATAGGGAATCGTTGAAAAATCAAATTAACACAGAAAAAGTTTGGATAAAATTATTACATTTTATTAAGCCCATGTAAATGAATAGTTTGGTTGATTCTTAGGCTAAACAAATCAACAGGTGGGCCATAAAAGTGGGCTCACATTTTCAAAATGCTTGTAATGTAGGAAAAAAAAAAAAAAAAAACTTGAGGTAAGATATCCAAGCAAAAATTTCCCAAGGGAGTGACTTGTTGGCAAGGATCAATTAAGGAGAAATCAAAGCATAGGAAGCTGCTTCTACCAAATTCTGCATTAGCAGTTAAAATCTCAAAGTGGGACATTATTAAAATGGACCAATATCAAGGGACTGTTTAAAACCAGATATCTTAACACTTCGATGTACCCTCAATTTCTCACCATTTGACAAATGGCAAGAATCCAGATGCAAATGGAACTTGGACTTTGAAAATGGATATGTTAACAATGTAGTGGCACTAAATTTCAAAACACTTAGACGTGCAGGAATTTCAATGCAAATAAAAATTGGGAGTGTTTAAAAAACCAAATGTTAAAACAGATTTGGGACCTACTTGGGGACAAGTTGCACTGACCAATGTTGATTGAACGCCCACCATTAATACTGTGGTGGGCCACTGATGTTTTGGATCAAACTGATATTTGTTTTGTTCCCTTCATCCAGGTCTTTCTGACCTAATCAACAGGTTGGATGTGAAACAAACATTATATTGGCCTAAGGAGTTTTTTAATAGTGGACTTTCAATCATTACTATTTTGTAGGGTGTGGTCCACCTGAGATTTAGATATGCCTCATTTTTGGAATCAAGCCCTAAAACGATCCAAAATAATGAAGGGACGGCATGGATAAAACAAATACAAGATGGTGGACCCCACAGACCATCGGACATTACCCACGCCACTAGCCAAACTGCCTCACGGAGGAAAAAAAAAGAAAAAAAAGAAAGAAAGAAAGGGGTTTTCTAACCCTGCTGAAGCTGGATCGGAGAGGGAGAAGGAGACAGAGAGGAAGAAGGAGACTGGGAGAGGGAGATGGAGACATCGGAGAGGAAAACTGCGATTATTTTCAGAAATTTTGAATGTAGGTAGGCCTCTTCAATGCAAGCTGCGATTATTTCCAAAAAAAATTATTTCGAAATGTCCAACCGTTACATGTATCAAAGATACAGGTAACTTGAAAAACGACTAAGTACCTGTATCATTTTCGCAGGTTGAGAAAAAGTTAGCTGTGACTTTTCTCCCCAAACACCAACTGCAACAAAGTCACCTATAACTTTGTTACATTTTAGAAAAGTTACAGGCATCCGAACAGGCCATAACTTTACCGACTCACACCAATTACAACTGAACACACGCTGCCGAACGACCCTAAGTAAACAGTCAAGAGAGAGAAGATAAACCAATCAACGTGATTTTTTGACCTAACCTCTATCAACAACAAGGTCCACGTTCTGGACGGGCAGTTGAAGCATACATTTACACCAGATGTTGCATCAACGGTAAAACCCACAATTTAAACGGTCTAGATAGGCGCACACGTGCAACACAAATGCACAGAGGTAAGGTTACCAATATCTCCCTTTAAATCTAGCAAACTCGCACCCTAGATATTCCTACCATTATAGATTTAGAAACACAGAAGCAAATCAAACCCTAAAAGTCCAGATCTACAAAAAAATACCGTAAATATTCAAAAATACCTAAAAATTTCAGATCTACCATGATAGATTTTGAAAAGAAAAAAAGCAAATTAAACACTAAAATTCCAGATCTACAAAAATACCGAAAATGTCCAAAAATATTTTTAAAAAATGTCAGATCTACCATTATAGATTTAGAAAAAAAAAAACAAATTGCACCCTAAAAGTCCAGATCTAAAAAATCTACAGAAAATATCCAAAAGTAACTAAAAATTTCAGATCTGCAGAAAAATTACAGATTTTACACATAAGAAGAGAAAAAAAAATCCTATCTCAGACCCAGATCTACAACAAATTCATCACTCGCAGCATAAATCTCATAAAAAGGGCAAGATCTAAGGCCAAAAGCATGCGGAAACACCTCAAAGCACTCGAAACCACAGATCTGAGAGAAAATCGAGATCTGGGGGTTAGGATCTTACCGAAGACGGTGTTGATGGGGTTCATCGCGACCTGGTTCTTGGCAGCGTCTCCGATGAGACGCTCGGTGTCGGTAAAGGCGACATAGGAAGGGGTTGTACGGTTACCCTGATCGTTGGCGATGATCTCGACCCGATCGTGCTGCCAAACGCCGACGCACGAGTACGTGGTACCGAGATCGATTCCGATCGCAGGACCTTCTCCCTTTCCTGCCATTCTGAAATCGCTCTGAAAATCGCAGATCGAGAGAGAAGATAGAGAAGAAGGAAGACAAGGAGTCTCCGACTCGATTTCTAGGGTTTCAATAGATAGAGAAGATAGACAAGAAGGGTCGTCTTTTATTTGCAATCGCGTTTGGTTTCTAGAACTTTCTATTTCTTCTAGGCCGTTGATTAGATCGAACGGCTGTAGACGGTTCCCGGTATTCGGGAGAAGGACAGGAATCCTGTGCGACGGACACGACTTCAGTGGATCCCCGGATCCACCGACTGACTGTGGAGCCCACCTTGATGTCTTTTAATTAAATCCACACCGTACATACGTTTTTAAAATTCATTTTATTATGTGATACCAA